>JACEFZ010028291.1:362500-377500 GCA_014155875.1 Cepaea nemoralis | reverse complement strand
TAACACGTCAGTCCAACTGAACGGTGTTGGGGGTGGACATGTTATCTAGCTATCAGCGCTCCGGAAGTTTCAGAGCGAGTGCTCTTATCCTTGACCTCTATGATGATAATGATTCAATTCTCATTCGCCCCAGATTCGGTAGACCTACATTTCAAAAAGACAAAACAGAATGTGCATACAAACCGGTTTGTCAATGAGGGGGCACTAGCTGACAAGAGTTCCCACAGACCAACAACTACACATCACTGATAAGAACCAGCTACATGTCTGAGGTGCGGCTGAAGTAGTCATTAAACAATATTAGACACCATACAGTAGTGTCCTTGTCGCAAGTGTTGAGTGTTTGTACTCGGGTAGGTTACAACTTGGAATGCCGTTGATTGTGGTGTAAGACAGGTAACCGTTTGGCAGAACCTGTTGTAGGTGTGTGGAGCAGAAGGTCTCTATCTACATTTACGGGATGAGGGTGTGTGGATCAGTAGGTCTCTACATTTATGGGATGAGATGGGTGGGTCAGTAGGTCTCTACATTTATGGGATGAGGTGGGTGGGTCAGTAAGTCTCTACATTTATGGGATGATATGGGTGGGTCAGTAGGTCTCTACATTTATGTGATGAGGTGTGTGGGTCAGTAGGTCTCTACATTTATCGGATGAGGGTCTCCGTGGCCAAGTGGTTACGCCGAGTGAGTTCCGAAGGTTGTGGGTTGAATTCCGGCCTACGCCGTTTGGTTCGCAAGTGCAATTTTCTCGGAGAGTCATGGTGGTCGTCGCTGGAGCTATGGAGTTCGTACTTTGTGCGACGCTTCCATCAGACCTCTTTGCGGAAAGAGACCAAGCTGTATGGGACAAAATCCTGTGCAGTGAAGCTGACTATTTTGCTTTTCAAAAATAAACCTTGCGTTATTTACTCGATTATTGCATAACAGTGTCCCTTGGTCACATAGTCATCATCTCTTGCTCAGGGGCTAGGAAAAGCACTTTTACAATTCCTCGACATACCGGGTCGAGTGTTCGAAACCAGCTCGCGTGGTTCGGGAGCAGATAACTTTGCGCTGATGTCGATGGTATGAAGGTCGGTTTTTCAGAAAGCAATGGCAAACTACTGAAAGCAAACATTGCCCAGTAAATTACACACATCCTAGAAATGCTGGGCTTGATTGCAACGACCTGTAAAAGGTCATGCAACTAACTGGTGGTCATGTGATGAGAAGAGAGGTATTCGAGAACATCATGAAAGGTGGCAAAATTACTGGTAGACGAAACAGAGGCAGGCCAAGATAAGTGTTGTTTGATTGTCTTCTTCTTCTTCTTCTTCTTCTTCTTCTTCTTCTTCTTCTTTGATCCAGAACACCCAGAATCGAGACCTGTGAATATCCTGGAATGTATACGTCATTTAGTAAAGCTCCATGGTGATGGTAGATGTTCATGACCAAATTAGGTGGTTTGACCAGTTATGATACCCCACCGCCTTCTTCAGATGAAACAACTTATCCACGAAAAAAAAATTAACGTCTATTTGCAGACGATCAGTGCATTTTTTAAAGCGACGAGGGCAGACTACAATATCATATTAATAATCTGAGTTCAACATGCAGCAGATACAATATGAGTATACATGCAGCCAAAACGAAGTAATGCAAGTTAGAAGATCTCCTGGTCCACTAGGTATACAGATAAATAGCACAACTCTGAAACAAGTTAAGGAATTCAAATATCTTGGAATTATGATTACAGAAGATGGTAGATTGGACAGTGAAATCGAAATCAGATGTCGGAAAGTAAGTGCACTTACATGTCTACTACTATCACTCATACTGTCACTGCCATTTACTGCCAATATAGTACCTTGTGGTATATGGCAGAGGGGTCTTTGAGCCTGAGGAATTAAGGCTGCCTGGCTAGTGCAGTCGCCGCGAACTGTGCAGGTTTGAGTTTTCACCTGGGTCTCCTGAAGGAGAATTCGGCTTTCTAACCCTCGGCCTCTTTGGCCGAGGGGTTACACCACTTTCTCCGTAATCCCGTTTATCACGCAGAGTCTCGTAGCGGGCGAGAACTGGGAGCGGTTCGTCCCCCGCTGGTGACTTGCGGGATAACTGAGCCGAGCGCTCAGAAATCAATGGCAAACTACTGAGCGTAATCTTTCCAAGATATCAACAGACAGCTGAAAGATGCTGCTGTTGACAGCGATGTCCTGTAAAAGGATATGCGAATTTTTTTTTAAAAAGCCCTTGGCCAGCCGCTCCCATACTGAAATAGCCAAATATACCCATGTCCGCAAAACGACAGATAATAAGCAGCATATTTACACCATCCGTATGCAGGGCCGGATTTAGACTTGATAAGGCCCTAAACTATTTGAAATATGGGGCCCTTTATAAGTCCAGATATTCTATGTCAGTGACACATTGCTCACTCGGACAATATTTTTGGGTCCCCCACTTTCTTGGGGCCCCCAAGCTATAGCTTGTGTAGCTCATACGTAAATCCTGCACTGTCTCTATGCTACCAATATAAAACTCGGACATTATTGAAATCAAACTTTCGCAAAATCAACATCTGTAAGATGCGATACCTGAGGAGAGCTGCCAACTTAACAATCCGAGACCGAGTAAGAAATGTTGTTATCAGACAGACAGTGGGATCAACACCATGTGCCATATTTATTGAAAGACAGAAGAACAAGTGGTTTGGCCATCTCGTTAGAATGCAACACTATCAGCTACCATCACTGGCTCTACATCAAAGATAATCCGCGACGAGACCATGAGGATGCCCAAACAGAAAATGGATTGACGACATCAAAGACAGTGTACATTCACTCGAAATGACACTATCCAATGCCACCCATCGGGCGCTAGAGCGCCAATTAATCCTCCCCATGGCGCTTGACGGCAAAAGTGGAAGATGATGATGATACTTGTTCAGTTGATTGTGGACCATGTTTGGCCTAAACCGTTTTGCACTGAATCAGTTAATTAATACCTTATCCTTCATTCTGCCTTAGACTGTGACAACAAAACTCCCTATTTTCTTCAATGCTTGTGTAATTCATAATCAACTAATTCATCATCAACTTATTAATTTGTAAATATTGTAAATTTGCAGTGTACTTACATTCCGCGGTGATGTTTATTCTCATATAATCCTTCTGTTTGTGAAATCAAATCCCTTCAATATTTATCACAGAAAGGAATCAAAATTTGATGAAAATGTCCTTCACAAGTTTATCACAGGTTCCCCCATACTTCCTCAAGTTTCGCTCCCGTATGTTGGCCAAGACAACACCGAAGAAACTCAAGGTAATAATTTGTAGCAGAAGACGCCGACTCAAGTCTGCCTTCTTTTCGGTCGGCCGGTCCACTTTCCGACAAACCGCGGCTGAACGGTCGTCGTGTGATGTCACCACTGGTTAGACCGCATTACGGCACACATTTGCAGTCTGTCAATCTCGGTGTATTCTTCCCGCCCCGGTTGCTCTCTCGCTCTTAAGTCAAGCTTCTCGTATCTGGGAGCATTTGCGGCTGGTTCGTTGTAGCGTGTGTTTGTACTCCGCTGTCAGTAAAGTAAATATGAAGTTGGGGAGGCCTGGAATGGTAGGCTAGCAGAGAAAAGGTACAGCCATTGTATAATAGATATGATCCATATCGTTCCTAAAAATGCAAGGATATTCTACAGAAGAACTAAGCCTGGCCAAACACATGAACAAACGGATCAGCTGTGGACTGCCCACAGAGTATGAATTTCTAGACACGAGACGACGAGTGTTTATGATCATCAAGTGCCATATACGAATCGAGTTGAGTTGAGTTGAGTTAAGAACCGACATCACTGCACTCAAGACATTCCCATACGTGCTCTGTCCCACGTTCAACAGCCAGCGAAGAGTCATACTACTAATCGTTCCCACCGCAATCTGATTAAAAGTTCTCCTGGTCTTCCCTCTTAGATTTGAGATTCTTCCAGAACCCCTGCCGATCCCACGCAATCTCATTCTTTCCACATATGGGTTCTCAGTCTGTTCCTCCGCCTTTTCCACCTGGCCCCACAAGCGCACGAACACCTCCCCCTTGTCTATAGGCAAAATACCACCAAGAGGTGCACTCACTGCTAGCCTACCAGCCTGTTTATTCCTCCGTACACCCGCATGGCCAGGGCAAAATATCCATACAATTCTCACAATCTGTGACCTCTGAAGCCACGAGAGCCATTCCACACGAAATATTCCTTTCTCCACCTTGCTAAGCAGACTCTTTGAATCCGTAATGAATACAACGTGTGTTGTAGTAGTCTCCTCTAGCCACCGGAATGGCGCTGTTACTGCCTCCACCTCCATTCTCATGCTGGAGGTCGTAGTCTCATATGCCAGACTCTCCTTTTTCAAGATTCGCCCATTAGCCTTTGCAATAAAGCCCCACTCACCACTGACCCATCGCTGTAGATGACTATGTCACCTTGATGTGTGTTGCTCTGGATCAGCTATTGCACTTCAAACTCTGTGCGGCCCGCTGTCCATTCTCTGCACTCATGACCCAGTGTTATTATTACATTGTGCCAGTCCGTCATGGCTTCCGGAACTTCAACCCTCTCTCTTTCACAATTGATGGTCTCTAGATCACACACCTGACGTATAGAAAGTTCTGCCTGTGCCATCCAGGATCCTGCCTCGTCTTATTCTATGACCCTTGACAATATCTATTGCTGCATGCAGTGTGTGATCCCTGTCTGCGGCAACTCTCAGGTACCATTTGGCCTGAAGGACCCTATGCCTATCAGTTATTGTTGGTAGCGCCAGGATATGCCTCGTGCATATAATTGGTGTGTCCTTTGTGCACCCCAGGATTAACCGCATGGTAGCATTCTGTATCCCCGCTAATCACTGGTATCATGAAGGCTAATAGACTACAATGGCGGGGGCATATAGAAAGAATGGAAGATAATAGGGAAACAAAACTCGCTTACACTCAGGAAATAAATGACCGTAGACCCCGAGGTAGACCAAGAAGACGGTGGAGAGATAATATAAATACAGACCTACAAGCACTTGGAATCAACGACTGGCAAGAGAGGGTCAACCAGAGACACGAATGGAGATGGATTGTATCTGCAGCAAAGAACCTCAATGGCTCGGAACGCTAAAGAAGAAGAAGAAGAAGAAGCATTCTGTATGCGCTCCAACCTTTCAAGCTGGCTCTTTGATACTGTCAGCAGCCCCAAACCATACTCAATGACAGAAATTATTAACTGCTGAAAGAGCCTGTACAGCATCCTCTGATCTACCCCGGTTGCTGCCATAGCCCTCAATGCATTAAGTCCCATACCAGCCTTCACCACCAAAGCCTCCACATGATCCTGAAAAGACAAACACTTGTCAAGGTGATACACAAGTACTTCAATTTACTCTCTCGACTAAGAGGACATCCATTCAACATAATACTTGGGACGTCTGCCTTGACGATCCGGTTATCCAGGAAGTACCACACAACCGATGCCTTGTCGGTGTATAATGGCCCCTGCGTCCCTGCACCACTCCGTAACCCTGTTTACCGATATCTGTAAGTCTTTCGCCAAACTGGCCATGTCTCTGCCCTGTCTATACACAGCACATCATCTGCAAATGTCAAGATTCTACAAACACCTGGTGTCTCAATAGCTGCGATTTTGCTGGTGTAGACATTCAAGAGCACTGGGGACAAGGCAGATCCCTGCGGCAACACAGGTGTAATAATACAGGGGTCAGAAGTCCGGGAACCCATGCGCAGTGCAACCTTGCGCTCATAAAGGACTGCCGCAACCCATCTAACATGGCTAGGGCAGACTTCCATGTCCAACAGTGTGTGTATTAACCGATCATACCTAACCCTGTTATACGCATCCTCCAGGTCAAGAGCTACTGCCACTGTCTCTTGTTTATCCAGGAAGCCCTCGTAGACATAAAATGCAAAAGTTGCAGCATTGGCCCAGGTGCCCTTTCCAGGCCGGTAGCTCCCGAGTCCTTGGGGAAGCAGATTCCGACTTTCCAAATGTTGCTGGAGCCTGCGTGCTACTATCTTTTCGAGGACTTTGCCATACGTGTTTTGCAGGGATATGATTCGGTATCCATTAAGTCTGGAGTGATCCTTACATGGCTTTGAGAGTGAGACCAGGTAGCTATGCAGCCAATCGTGGGGTATTTCCGCCGTATTGATGCCTAGGTTGAAACAAAGAGCCATCTCCTCCAAGTCCCCATCATTGATGTTCCTCATATGGGAGTACCTCACCCCATCCGGACCTGGCGCTGTGTCTTTAGCCCGCTTCAGTACCCGTCTAATGTCCTCCACTTTAATCTCATAGTCCTCCTTCCTAGTGACCCGTGACAAGGCTTCTCTGACGTTATCTCTAATAGCCCTATCTTGCTGATCCGTCTGTTTTAAAAATCTCGCAAGAAAAGCCTCCCCTTTGTCCTTGTCAGTTCTCATAGGTCGGTTGTTATCATCATAAACGGTGCCATGTGTACCAGGCATCATCTGTCTCTTCATCTGCCGGTGCAGC
This sequence comes from Cepaea nemoralis, assembly GCA_014155875.1. Taxonomy (NCBI): domain Eukaryota; kingdom Metazoa; phylum Mollusca; class Gastropoda; order Stylommatophora; family Helicidae; genus Cepaea; species Cepaea nemoralis. Next base: position 370,971 of record JACEFZ010028291.1, on the reverse strand, counting down.
CTCCAGAATTTTCCCAATGTCACATTCCCACCGACTTCATTGATAAACTGTTCCCACTTAATCCTCTTTGCATCTGCTGCCTGGAGTTTAAAATCCTGAACCTTTACCTTTTTATACCTTTCAGCCTCTTCCAATTCTGTGTCAACTGAATTGGTTGCTCTCCGCACCCTCTGCCAATTCCTTATGGTCGCCCTTTTTTCCCTCCATAAATTCTCGACCTCTGGTGTCCACTATGGTGGTTGAGTAAAGATTCTTCTTGTTGGTTTTGATCTTCCCTGTGATCTAAGGCGCCCCAAGAGCGAAGAGTGGTCGCGATCATGCCCTGCGAGCTCTTATAGCCCTAACTGTGCTGGACTTAAGTATCAGCACAGAACAAGGGAGGTGGTCACTTCCATAGTCTCCAAGGATGCTCCATTTTATATCTGATGCCGCCTCTTTGGATACAAGCGCCAGGTCGATGGCCGTGTCAGGGTCCCGTGGTCTCATTTTCTAGCCTAGTGAGTGTCCCGAATCGAATACGAATCGAATGTGGGCTGTGTTAAGTCTCCAATATCCTCCTTGACAGCCGTGATTGCTTAGTGGCTGGATGCTTGATAGCGGCCCTTTGGTCATGAGTTCGAAACCGCATCGTGGCCGATTTTTAAACTCGACCCAGCCTAAAATGGCTGCCAGGAACTGTCTTGGGAAGTGAAGGCGGTCGGTGCCATGTTAGTCACGCCAGTCCTTGAGTTCCCGTTGGTCTACAAATATATGGTTTCATTATCATATTCCCAATACATCTTAAGACGGGTAAAAAGGTCCTTTGGTTATCAGCATAAATATCACGAGGGTAAGTTAATAAGTAAGTCACAAATGGCTGTAGAAAAATAACTAAATATGATAACAACTTGAAACCAGTTTATTTATATCAGTTCTACGCAGCCGGTTTGGGAGAACTGGCAAAACGATGGGATAAGTGCATCAATATTGGTGGAAATTATGTTGAGAAATAAAGGGACAATGTATGTATACAAATAAACTGGTTTCAAGTTGTTATTATATTTAGTTATTTTTCTACAGCCATTTGTGACTTGCTTATTAACTTACCCTCGTACTTTACTAAACACTAGATATCCTGCATCTTCACGGGGTCTTCACACAGGCTGCTTCCAGTCCATCTCTTGATGTTGTCTCCCGACGTGCAAGTGGTGGAATGGGTCGTCAAATATCGGTTGCTAGGAAACACAGTTACTGAGAAGACATTAACATTTTTAACATATTGTCTAATATTACAGGGGGCCACTTCATCAAAGACCCTCAGGGCTCACTGACCACCAGGCAAGCTGACGATCCAGCCAGTCCGCCACTGCCCGCGTGTGACGTTGACATGTCCGTCCAGCTGACCCTTCACCAAGTTGCTAGTAGACAGGTAAGGGGTGCCATTACACACCTATCGGCGTACTGTGCACGTGGCATGTAAGTAAATTACCTATTTACACACCTATCGAGGAGCGGCTGGCCGAGTGGCTAGAACGCCGGACTCCCATTCGGGAGACTCGGGTTTGATCCCACGGTAAGGTGTGGGATTTTTTTTTTCTGTCGGGGGCAAAAAGAACATTCTGACATGCACAGTTCGCGGCGACTGCCCTAGCCATGCGGCCTTAAATCCTCAGGCTCAAAGACCCCTCTGCCATACACCGCAAGGTACTATGTTGGCGGTAAATTACAGTTTGTACACACCTGTGGGCGTATTGTGCCATCTACACTCACTTCTAGGCGTATTGTTGGCGTTCGCAAGCGAAATCCATGCGCGTGCGACTACTTCTCGTGCATTTGGACTGATTATTGCTTGCGGATTAGCTTTCCCTATTACCAGTGCTCTTCGTCATCAGACGAACCCCCTCACTTCTGAGGTACTTGTAATTTACATCCCCAAGTCAATGGCGAGAATTCAACATTTTAGTTTAACTAACTGATGCAGTGGTTGAACCCGCTACCTCGGCATCAGCACACCGGGTGTTTAAGAGCGTGTACTCTATGAAAAGAGATCAATTATGACAAGGATTTTCATTTTGGGAAAGATAAAAATTATATTTGTATATTTTCTCTTTACGTCATTACTTTATGGGAGGGTAGAGCACAAGCTCTGAAAAGTTTATTATCGTTTTATTTAAAGGTTTTCATCCAATCTTGTTTCTGGCTAACATCGTTGCTTGGTCTGAGCTTGATATTGATGATTCGATTTTATATTAATATTTGTTTGTTGTTGTTGTTGTTGTTGTTGCTTTAGTGGGTCTGACTTACGCTAATTATATTATATAATGTGTGACCTCAGAGCTCAAAGTTTTCTCGCTTCTAGCCATTAACCGTTAGTTACGATTGGAATTTCATCTGATACTACCTTGTTCTTGTTTCAAAGAACATCAGTAATTTTTCTGGTGTTCCAACAGACGGTATGATATCCTCCAGAAATATAAAATATTTCTTAAATGTAAATATTAGCCCGCGATTGCTGCAATCGTTTTGAGCAAACATTCGGTGCAATTAAGAAACGACTTCAGGTTCTCAAACCATTCTTCGCAGGGCGTCTTGTAGTAATGTAAATTTACAGTTGGTGCAGTTCCATTCTGATGGAAAGTTCTCCATGCCTAAAATAAAATGATTCATAGCTGTAGATTTTGTTTTCATTCTCTCGCTTTGAACTCAAGCGTAGTTCTTGCACGTGCTACTACTTCCAGAGCACTGGACTAATTAATGTGTGTGTGTGTGTGTGGGGGGGGGGGGGAGTTAGCTTTCCCTATTACCAGTGTCCCTCGCCATCAGGCGAACCCAATCTGACTTCAGATTGCTTGTAATTTACGTCCCCAAGTCACCCTCTCCTCTGGCGAGCCCAATCTGACTTAAGATTGCTTGTAATTTATGTCCCCAAGTCAAGGACGAGAAGTCAACATGTTAGTCTCTAGCTGACCGGTGGAGGGTTAGAATCTGCTAACTCGGCATCATCACATCCGAAGTTTAAGAGCGTGCACCGCTATCAATTCGGCCATACTGACCTCACAGAAGAGGTTTATTGTTTCCTGATGTGATCATTCAGGTGATGATGTCTCAGGAAAAGATCATATGTCGAAGTTCACTCCTTTGGGATTTCAAGGCAACACTATCAGGTGCCTGTGAATAATGTTGGTGTTGGTGTTACCTTTGCTTCACGTAGGTGTGTATGCTTTTTTACAGTATCTATAAATTAGTGGAACCGCGGTAAAGTTGTGGAAATATAAACATAATTACCTAATGAGAAGAATGGAAGGGTGCAAAATATCTGCCTTAATGTAGTCTCTGTGATCTTCCCCGTGTTTATCTGTTGTTTTGTGTATTTGTTTGCTGATAAAGGATAGTCACAGCAACGTCCTTTGTTGTCAGTAATTGCTTTCTGTAAATCTGTAAAGATGCATTATTTCGTGTTATTTTATATTGTTTATAAGGTCAGCATGGCTGAATGGATAAGAACGCATGTTATTAAACATCCGGTGTGCTGAGGCTGAGGTAAGGGATTTAACCTCTACACCGGACAGTTTGACTAAAATTTTGACTTCTCGTCCTTGACTTTGGGGACGTAAATTACAAGTACCTCTGAAGTCGGAGTGGGTTCGCCTGATGGCGAGAGATACTGTTAATAGGGAAAGCTAATACACATGCAATATTCAGTTCAGCACTACTAGAAGTAGTGTGTATAGACTATGCTTGAGATCAATGCGAGCGAGAGCCAACAAAAACATATTGTTTAAATATACTTCTTTAGCAGTTGTCTGTTAGCTGTAGCAGGAGTATATGTTCTACTGCCTATAGGGATATTTTAAATGATTCCTGTGGAGCATTTGCGTAGACTAATGTCTTATATCCCGTTCTTATCGGGTTGTTCTTTTAGATGATCCTCTCTAGCATGGAGGGTTTCGGTACAGACGGCAGGTTGCGCCCCGATAGTCAGACGCAATGTGTCGGTTCGAATCTTATTAGACTGATGACGTATGTGTGTGTGAATTTGGTGGTTAAAAGTATAATGCAGCATGCTAATTGTTTATACGGTAACTGGTGGTCACATGTTTCATTCCAATTGTTGCAGAACCACCCCGCATCAGTCAGTTTCTACATCAGTGAGATATGCTTCTAATATCAGGGAAGAGATTGTTCCAGCATCGGTTAAGAGACTTCGAACTACGAATCTGCCCGATCAGCAAAGTAATGCTCAAACTATTCGCCTGTTGAAGCTTCGATCCTAGACCAGTTGCCGGCCAATGCTTAGGGCCTGGTCTGCCCTGCAATGACATCCAGGCCAGTTGCCAACCAATGCTTAGGACCGGGTTAGCTCTGCCATGACATTTATTCTTTAGGTTGCATTGCAAAATATTGGGTGTCGGGTTTGGTGAGCACCGTACACCATATACGTGGCTAGGGAGTCTCTGTGGCGAAGTGGTCAAGCCTTTTGACTCGTGCTCCGAATGTTGTGGGTTCGATTCCGGTCCGCACCCTTCGGTTTACGAGTTAAATGTTTCGGAGACTCCTGTGGATCGTCGCTAAAAGCTACGGAGTTCGTGCTTTGTGCGACGCTTTCCGCTCTGCGGAAAGAGACCGAGCCATATGGGATAAAACCCGGTGCGATGAAGTCGACCCTGTCGACTTTTAAGTACTTTTTTTTATACGTGGCTAACAGAATCTAATAATCAATTATAAGCAAAAGGGCAAATCAGCCAGCCCTTGTTTCTCACCTGTATGCATTACCTTCAGTGGCGATGGCATTACTAAATCATCCAGGTTTGAACGATCGCAGTTGTAATTAATTTCAAAGCAGCAGCAGCAGCAGCAGTAGTAGTAGCAGCAGCAGCAGTAGCAGCAGTAGCAGTAGCAGCAGTAGTAGTAGCAGCAGCAGTAGCAGCAGCAGCAGCAGTAGCAGCAGTAGTAGTAGCAGCAGCAGCAGTCCAGCCAGGCTGCCATAACAGGAGAAGCGTACACTGAACAAGCGCTGAGTCTTGTGATTTTCAGTGTTCCGAAGATTTACAACTTTCTCTCACCTAGACTCTGATGATGAAACCTCTTGGGGGCACTTCTCAGTGCTGTGCCTATTGACTCTATGTGTGCGTTCTTTCTGAGCCTTCCTTGGAGGTTGAGGTGTCTTTATTTGATCTCCTTGCTCACTTCACACCTGTAGTAGAGTACTTGTACACTTTGGGTACGTTATTTGATCTCCACTGTGACTATTGCTTACTTTGAATGTCTTTGATGTAACCGTGTATTGTGTGACTATCCCTTAGGCTCATTGTTAAATAAACTATTCTGTTTTGTTTTGTAGTCTTCATTTAGGGATTGATTTCGTCCACGTTTGGACTTATTTGACACAGTACGGTTATCAGATGATTCTCATGGTTGCATTCATATATTTAAGGTTCATCATCTTCATGTGCCATGCCAGCTCACGTAGGCGTTCATCTCTGTCAACAGATCTCTGTCTATGGTTTTCTGGATCAACTCTGTTGTAGATATCCCTCCGTGCCGTCTCAGTCATCCAGCATCAGTTAGCTGGTCTATTGTTAACTATTCAAGTCTATTATTAACTATTTAACTACTAACTTCTAAGAATTATGTTAATAACCGTATCTAACTGCTAATTACTAACAAGTCTGTCCTTAACAATCTAACTACTAACAAGTCAGCTAATAACTATCTAACTACTAACTAATAATAAGTCTATTATTAACTACCTAACTACTAACACTTAGCAAGTATGTTATTAACTATCTAATTACTACCAAGTTTGATATTAACTACGTAACTATCTAACTACTAACAAGTCTGCTTTTAACTATCTAACTACTATCAAGTCTGTTATAAACTATCTAACTACTATCAAGTCTGTTATTAACTATCTAAATACTAACAAGAGTGTTCTTAAAAATCTAACCACTGACACTTTTGTTATTAACTATCTAACTCTTAACAAGTCCGTTATTAACTATCTAACTACTAACAAGTCCCTTATTAACTATCTAACTACTAACAAGTCCGTTATTAACTATCTAACTACTAACAAGTCCGTTATTAACTATCTAACTACTAATAAGTCCGTTATCAACTATCTAACTACTAACAAGTCTGTTATCAACTATCTAACTACTAACATGTCTGTTTTCAAATATCTAACTACTAACACGTCTGTTATTAACTATCTAAATACTAACAAGAATGTTCTTAAAAATCTAACCACTAACACTTTTGTTATTAACTTTCTAACTACTAAAAAGTCTGTTAGTTAGTTAGTTAGTTAGTTAGTTAGTTAGTCGACAGATCATCCTCGTTGCACATCGAACCATTCAGTCCATAAGTGCTCGGATCCCCTCCTCAGCAAATCCCGCAGCGTGTAGCGGCTAACGACGCCAGTTCTGTGTTGGTTTATCAATCTTCTTTGGCTTCCTGCGTAGTGTTCTTGTTTGGCCACCCCTCTTTTAATTTGCTGCTCCCGCAGTCTGGCCATTGTTATAGATTCACAGTCATCACTTGGTTCTCGCAAAAGTCTCACTTCTCGTAGAGCATTCAGAATGTCAGCCTGGTCCATGGCGCGTCCGCCCTCCACAGTAGCCTCACCTGCGAGCTTGTCAGCCCGCTCATTTCCTTGTACTCCCGCATGACCTGGCACGAAGATGAAACTAATCTTTGCCAGCCGAGACCGCTTCAGAGGCAGCAACCACTCTCTTCGGATCGACCCCTCCTCTATCCTTCTTGATCATGTTCATTGAGTCGCTAAGGAAACAAGCCCTAGTGAATGTCTGTGTCTCGAGCCATGTTATTGCTTTACTTACTGCCATGACTTCCATGGTCAGGCTACTTGTGGTTTCAGTGAAAGCACCAGAGTCCTCCTTCACAATTCTCCCTCCGGCCCGAGCTGTAAAGGCCCATGAGCTTCTCACATGTCGGACGACCGACCCATCTGTGTAGATGACCGCGTCACCGTCTAGCGAATTCTCGAAAATCAACGCTTGTACTTCAGCCTCAACAGCAGCCGGATTTTCTTGTCTGCATTTTCTATCTAGTTGGATGCAAACTGAAAAGGATGTGCAGAAGTCTGTTGGCACTTGCACCCACTCCTCGCCAGGTTCTAAGTCCTCAAGTGAACACACCTGTTGAAGAATGTCTTCGGCTTGACCCATCCACGACCGTCCTCTTTTTAACCTGCTGCCCTTCACCTTCCTAATTTCGCTATGCAGTGGATGTTGTGTGTTTGCGTTAATTTTGAGGTAGGCGCGTGCCCTGAAAACTTGTATTCTCTCTTCAATGGTTGGAAAATCAAGAAGGTAGCGCATCGCCCTGCATGCTGTATCTCTTGTACATCCAAGAATAATGCGCATTGCTTCATTCTGTATCCTTTATTAACTATCTAACTACTAAAAAGTATGTTATTAACTATCTAACAACTAACAAGTCCGTTATTAACTATCTAACTACTAACAAGTCTGTTAATAACTATTTAACTACTAACAAGTCTGTTAATAACTTTCTAATTACTAACAAGTCCGTTATTGACTAACTGCTAACAAGTTTATTATTAACTATTCAAGGTTACTACTCATAAATATAAGGGTCGTTCATTTGAAACCCGTTCCATTGGTTTTATTACAAAAGCATGAAAGAAACATTAACAGGTGTGGTAGAATTAAACAAAGCATTCATTTTGAATGAATTATGCACCATGGGTTGGTCAGAAGAAGTCGCCGTAGGCATTCAGGCAAGCATCCCATTGCTTAGGTAGGCGGCAAATGCCGTCCCCAAAAAAGGATTATGGTTGCTCACTGAACTAAGTGTTTACCGCGTTCATTACGTCTGCATCTGTGTGAAATCGTTGCTTCCTGAGAGCTTGTTTTTAGAGGTCCGAACAAATGAAAATCACATGGTGACAAATCAGAACTATAGGCTGGATGTTGCAGATTTTCCCACTTCTTCCAAGCTAATGCTTCCTGCAAAATATTTGCAATAGCGAACGAGCATTATCGTGCAACAAAATCACACCGCGAGAAAGCATGCTGGGTCGTTTATTTTTGATGGCTTTTTGCAAATTGTCTAGTGTTTCCAAATAGTGGATAGAGTTGATGTTGACACCAGGTTCTTTTAAGTCGGCCAACAGTAGCCCTTCATGGTCAAGAAATGCGCTCAGCATGACCTTACAAGCGGAAACCTGTAACTTGAATTTTTTGGCTTTTGGTGATCCAGCAGGCTTCCATTGCATGTTCTCTCTTTTGCTGCACGGCTCAGAGTAGTGACACCATGATTCATCGCCTGCCACTATACGGAAGATAAATGCATCACCCTCCACTCTGTAACGTAGCAAGTGGTTCAAACACCACTCCATGCGTCCCTCTTTTTGGTGGTCGGTCAACATCCGTGGTACCCACTGTGAAAACATCTTCCGATATTACAGTTTCTTACGAACGACCTTTTGAATTGTCCCAATT
>JACEFZ010028291.1:0-357500 GCA_014155875.1 Cepaea nemoralis | reverse complement strand
GTGTAAGTGTAAATATCAAGGATGTTGGGAAGTGTAAGTGTAAATTGTAATTGTGTAAGTGTAAACATGAAGGATGTTGGGAAAGAGTGAGTGTAAACATGAAGGCTGTTGGGAAAGTGTAAGTGTAAACATCAAGTATGTTTGGAAAGTGTAAGTGTAAATATCAAGTATGTTTGGAAAGTGTGAGTGTAAATATCAAGTATGTTTGGAAAGTGTAAGTGTAAATATCAAGTATGTTTGGAAAGTGTGAGTGTAAATATCAAGTATGTTTGGAAAGTGTAAGTGTAAATATCAAGGATGTTGGGAAAGAGTGAGTGTAAACATGGAGAGTGTTGGGAAAGTGTAAGTGTAAACATCAAGTATATTTGGAAAGTGTAAGTGTAAATATCAAGTATGTTTGGAAAGTGTAAGTGTAAATATCAAGTATGTTTGGAAAGTGTAAGTGTAAATATCAAGTATGTTTGGAAAGTGTAAGTGTAAATATCAAGGATGTTGGGAAAGAGTGAGTGTAAACATGGAGGGTGTTGGGAAAGTGTAAGTGTAAACATCAAGTATGTTTGGAAAGTGTAAGTGTAAATATCAAGTATGTTTGGAATGAGTAAGTGTAAATATCAAGTATGTTTGGAAAGTGTAAGTGTAAATATCAAGGATGTTGGGAAATAGTGAGTGTAAACATCAAGGATGTTATGAATACATTAGTGTAAATATCAAGGATGTTGGGACATGTTGAGTGTAAATATCAAGGATGTTGGGAAATGTTGAGTGTAAATATCCAGGATGTTGGGAAATGTTGAGTGTAAATATCAAGGATGTTGGGAAATGTTGAGTGTAAATATCAAGGATGTTATGAAAACATGAGTGTAAATATCAAGGATGTTGGGAAATGTTGAGTGTAAATATCAAGGATGTTGGGAAATGTTGAGTGTAAATATCAAGGATGTTGGGAAAACATGAGTGTAAATATCAAAGATGTTGGGAAATGTTGAGTGTAAATATCCAGGATGTTGGGAAATGTTGAGTGTAAATATCAAGGATGTTGGGAAAACAGGAGTGTAAATATCAAGGATGTTGGGGAAACATGAGTGTAAATATCAAGGATGTTGGGAAAACATGAGTGTAAATATCAAGGATGTTGGGAAAACATGAGTGTAAATATCCATGGTGCTGAGGAAATAATGAGTGTAAATATCCAGAATGTTGGGAAATGTTGAGTGTAAATATCAAGAATGTTGGGAAAATATGGGTGTAAATATCAAGGATGTTGGGAAAACATGAGTGTAAATATCAAGGATGTTGGGAAAACATGAGTGTAAATATCAAGGATGTTGGGAAAACATGAGTGTAAATATCCATGGTGCTGAGGAAATAATGAGTGTAAATATCCAGAATGTTGGGAAATGTTGAGTGTAAATATCAAGAATGTTGGGAAAATATGGGTGTAAATATCAAGGATGTTGGGAAAACATGAGTGTAAATATCAAGGATGTTGGGAAAACATGAGTGTAAATATCAAGGATGTTGGGAAAACATGAATGTAAATATCAAGGATGTTGGGAAAACATGAGTGTAAATATCCAGGGGGCTGAGGAAATAATGAGTGTGAATATCCAGGATGTTGGGAAATGTTGAGTGTAAATATCAAGGATGTTGGAAAAACATGAGTGTAAATATCAAGGATGTTGGGAAAACATGAGTGTAAATATCAAGGATGTTGGGAAAACATGAGTGTAAATATCAAGGATGTTGGGAAAACATGAGTGTAAATATCAAGGATGTTGGGAAATGTGTAGTGTAAATATCAATGATGTTGGGAAATGTTTAGTGTAAATATCAATGATGTTGGGAAACCATGAGTGTAAATATCAAGGGTACTGAGGAAATAATGAGTGTAAATATCAAGGATGTTGGGAAAACATGAGTGTAAATATCAAGGATGTTGGGAAAACATGAGTGTAAATATCAAGGATGTTTGAAAAACATGAGTGTAAATATCAAGGATGGAATCTAAGACTGGAACTGATGTAAAGAGTACAGGTGTTTTGTGACGGTTACATGGCAGGACAATGAGAACGGTTAGTGATGCTATTAAGTATGACGATTCATCTGCACACACACACACACACACACACAAATCACGTGATGGGGTAAATTGAAAAAAGTAACCATTCAATAAAAGTATGGAAACAGCGGTAGAATAGTAACTAGCAATCTTGCATTCGATACAGATGGTCATCAGTGGCGTTGATAAGGGTTGTATGGGCCGCAATCGCCCTATTTTTGCCTTATTAGTTAAAAGTGGCGCTACCTCTGAAGTCGGAGTGGGTTCGCCTGATGGCGAGGGACATTGTTAATAGAGAAAGCTAACCCACACGCAACATTCATTTCATCACTACTATAAATAGTGTGTATGGCTTACGCTTGAGTTCAAAACGAGCGAGCGCAAATGCAAAAACGTCACACCACGGAATATTACCGCACAATGAGAAATCCTATCAACTGTGGAATCGAAACATGATTACCACACATCTCACGTTTCACATTGAGGCAGTAAGGCGATCGTCAATATAATGTGAGAATATTCTAACTAGCTATGATATCTGATGGCGGCTAAGTGTCTAAACATAGCGCAACAGAAAGGCACCACATTCAAAAGGCGCAAAATGTGTGTGGGAATGATCCTGGGAAACGTTCAATATCGGAGCTTTCATGATTAACAGATCGAGCGCCCTTTTCTCAACCCTAGGACATGTCAACAACAGGAACTGGGAAAGTAATAATGGACCGAGATTAGGTTAAGGATAAAATGACTTCAGAAATTATACTCTGAGAAACCAAGCTTGAAAAACGGTCAGTACCTCGCAAGAGTACAACTTTAGACGTTAACATGGATACAAGGTGTGAACTCAGCGTGGTCCTGCAGCCAGTTGCGATAAGGATCAGCTAGTCTCTCTCAGGAGGCGCGAAACGTGAAAATAGTTGCCAGTGGATGACCTGCAGACTACACAAGTCAACCTCACCTCCCCGTGGTGTAGACCGAGAAATCATGACCGCTAGGTCATGGGTAAAGGGGCTCTGGCTCCCAAGGAAGGACAGATGTTTCGTCTTAAAGCTGCGACTGGCCTAGCAAGCCGGCAGGGGATGTTCGAAGAAATAATAAGAAGCATATTCAGACTGACCCAAATGGGAACGGACCCGACACTGTTGAAGGACAACGAGACAGATCAGCGATTAACAAAACATGCACATTTAACATCTGCGGTTATAACAGTAAAGAAGAATGATTCATAGAAACAATGGAAAAGAGGAAACTTGGATTGATGAGAATAGCGGACACTAGAATAAAATGGAGAGATACAAGGAGATCCACCACAGTTATACGATTGTCTTGTCGGGAGTGGAACCATAAGAAACGGCAAAGCACGGTGAAATTATAGTCATTAAACCACGGCTTGCAAAACGAATATTATAAATAAAATATATATAAAAAAGAATTATAATAGTGAGAACAAAAGAACAGACAATTACTACATATGTACACGTATACGCACCATGTAATACAAACAACAATGAGCAAGAATGTGAGGCGTTCTTCAAAGACATCCATAACATTTTTTTTTTTTAGCATATCCTTTACAGGACTTAGCTGTCAACACCAGCATCTTTCAGCTGTATGTTGATCTCTTGGCCATTGCTTTCTTAGCGGCCGGCTCAGTAGTCCCGCAAGTCACGAGCGGGGGTCGAACCGCCTCAGCTCTCGCTCCGCTACGAGACTCTGCGTGATAAACGGGATTACAGAGAGAAAGTGTTGTAACCCCACAGCCAGAGAGACTGGCATCCATAACATACTTAAATAAAATAGAGTAGCAAGGCAACATTATAGTTATGTGAGAGATCAACGCAAGACTAGGTCATAACAGAACGGACATAGAGAAAGATATTGGAGCATTTGGAGAGCAACACAATGAAATAAATGATAATGGAAGTAGATTGATAGAGCTACGCACTCAACACGAGCACTTTATAACAAACCCATTTTTAAACACAAAGACTCACAAATATACACTTGATACAAATGGAACGATCTAGACCCCAAAAGCCAAATTGATTTCATATTAACAAGAAACAATAGAAAGAGGAATATATTAGATGCAAAGGCATCTAAGTATAAACATGCCCAGCTTAAGTATAAACACAGACTACAAAACAGTTATTACCACAATAAGAATCAATAGAAGAAGAAAGCAAAGAACGGGGGTGGGGGGGGGGGGGGGAAACAATGCTAATTGGTAAAATTAAAAACTTTAAAAAATCATAAAGACGAGACAGTGAGGGAAAATTAAGAGAAAGAATTAAATGACATCTTTATGAAACTACCCATAGAAATAAAAACGGTAAAAGTCGAACGGAAGATGTGTAAATCAAGTATTTTAAACACTGCAAAAATAACATGTGGAACCACGGGAAAAAAAACGCAAAACACGGATAAAGAAAATAACAAGTTGGTGGAACGCCGTATTAAATACAGCTGTAAAAGACAAAAAGGAAAGATATAAAAAGTAACTGAAAAGCAAACAAGATCATGATTACATCTAATATAGAATAGCAAGTAGACATGTGAATAGATTAATAAAGAGATAAAAACAAAAAGACTGGAAGAGATAGGGAGAAACCTAAATAAAATCTACAAGGAGGCAACTAGAAAGTACTACAAAAGATTAGTGCAACAAGAAGCACAGCAGAACCATTTAACCCAACTTAAATAATTAACAGCGAAAAAAAAAGAGAACCAATAAATTAACAAAAACAAATCCTAAAAAGATGGAGGCACTACTTCGAACAACTTCTCAACATTCCAACAGATGACACAGGAATCTAGGAAATTGACACAGATGCCATCGAAGAGCTAGAACCAGACATACTGAGATAAGACAGTAGAAAAGCCATAAGATTAGCCCCATTGAATACATCACCGGACAAGACGAAATACCAAATGAGCTAATGAAAACAGCAAAGAAATGGGAACAGCATGGCTATGTAGACTGTTTAACCATGCTTGGGTAGAATAATAGACACCACGAGACTGGGGAAGCACGATAAGTATCCCAGTTTGGAAAAACAAAAGCAGTAGGAGATACTGCACACAATATAGAGCCATTTCCCTTTTGAGTCATACTGGAAAAATATTCTGCAAAATTCTAGAGAAACGACAACGGCCTACAATAAAATCCCAACGAAGTGAAACACAACTCTGATTTAGGAAAAACAAAATATGCACAGATATCATCTTTGCTCTTAGACAACTTATAGAAAAATCAGTCGAATGAATTGAAATACTTTACTTAGCCTATGTCGACCAAGAAAGGGCACTTGATCGAGTAGATAGAAATAAGGTGTGGGAACTCCTTAAAACGATATGGAGTGGTACACATCTAACAGACTTATGTAGACGTTTATACAACAACAGAAAATGTACGGTAAAAACAGACTCAGAACCTTTCACCATAAGATCCGGTATACGACAAGGTTGTATCCTGCCCCTGGTCGGAGCAGCCAGATGGCCGAGTGGCTAGAACGCCGAATTCTCCTTCGGGAGACCCGGGTTCGAATCCTCGGTAAGGTGTGGGATTTTTTTCTGTCGGGTAAAAAGAAAATCCTAACCTGCACAGTTTGCGGCGACTGCACTAGCCAGGCGGCCTTAATTCCTCAGGCTCAAAGACCCCTCTGCCATACACCGCAAGGTACTATATTGCAAGTAAATGACAGTGACAGTATCCTGCGCCCCTCCCCCCCCCCCCCTTCCGCATTTCTTGTTAATAACCTATGTAGACAGCATATGTAAAGACACCAGCCAAACAAAGACCGTAACAACACCGCATGGCGAAATAAAACACAGAAGAAGAACCAACGGCAAATTACACCATTAAAGAACTCCTATTTGCGGATGATCAAGCACTAATAGCAAAATCAGAAGTAGAATTACAAGTCTACATAAATAGCCTACACAATGTGTGAAAGGGGCATAACATGAAAATCAGCATAATGACTATAACCAAAGAAGAAAAAAACAACAAAGATTCATCTAAAAGAACACATCCTGAAACAAGCAAATAGTTTCAAGTATTGAGGAAGTATAATATCATCAAATGGCAAATCATAAGACAAGATCGAAAATAAAAATGAAAAGAGATTCAATCATTAAATGAATGACACAATGGACAAACACGTATCAATAGATACTGAAATAGCACTCCACAATACCAGCTTCCTAGTATCTCTATTCTATCAAGTGCCACACCATGGACAATGACAGATAAAAGAGATAAGAAACATTACAACAACTGAAAGTGAGATTCCTGAGAAGAATACCCAGTGTATCAAGAAGAGAGAAATCAGAAATGAGGAAATCAGGACTAAAGTGGGGGTTATAGCAGTGCTAGATTTCATCAGACAACAGCAAGTTAAATGGTTTGGTCATATAACTATGCTACCAACTAAAAGTACCACAACAAGCAATGATGTACAGACCAAACGGAACCCGAAGAAGAGGCCGACGATCTAAACCATGGACAGGGGAAACAACAGAGTCCATTTTGTTTCACATATCCTTTTACGGGACATCGCTGTCAACATCAACATCTTTGAGCTGATTCTTGATTTCTTGGCAATATTACGCTCAGTAGTTTGCCATTGCTTTCTGAGCGGCTGGCTCACATACCCCGTAAGTCACCAACGCGGCGAGAACCGCTACCGATTCTGGCGCAAGATACGTTCCTCACGTGGATATACGGGATTACGCAGAAAGTCGCTAACTCCTAGGCCAGGGAGACCAGTAACAGAGTCCACGAGAACCTCGATATATGAAGCCCATTGAACGAGCACTCTCCCGCTGTTTATGCTTCGCCGCGACACCACAGGGTTACAAGAGGAACACGAGATGGCTATATCCGAGAGTTTCGATAGGATAGTGGCTAGCCTACCGCCCCGGTATCGGAAAACATTTTTACAATGTTACCTGGGCTTCCATGCCTAAAATGGGTACAGGAAAATGTATTCGGTGGTCTATGAAAATATGGGTATAATACCATTTACTCTGTGGCATGGAGCAATGTTAGCAGTAGAATTTCTACCGAATACCAAGAACCGAGATCTAGTGATGACATTCACATCCATGTCATTTCGTAAGCACGTGATATTGATGATGACGACGACGACGACGACGATGATGATGATGATGATGATGATGATTGATGATGATGATGATGACGACGATGATGATGATGATGATGATGATGATGATGATGATGATGATGATGATGATTATGGGCATGTATGTATATTCATATCTTGTGACAAGTTTAAGAGAAGGGATGGGGGGAGTTTCATTTTCTACTGTTTTTTTTTTTTTTTTTGCTTTCGCTCGCTTTGAACTGAAGCCTAGTCCATACACGCGTTGCTTCTTCAATAACACTGGACTGATTTGTGTGTGTGTGAATTAGCTTTCGATACTACCAGTGTCCCTCGCCATCAGGTGAACCCACTCCGACTTCTGTAATTTACGTCCCAAAGTCAAGGACGAGAAGTGAAGATTATAATGTAGGGGTTGAGCCCACTTCCTCAGCATGAGCACACCGGATGTTTAAGAGCGAAGGTTTTTATCTATTCGCCCACGCTGACCTTCTTCTGACTGGTTAATAGCTCTGAATATAAATAAATAAATAAATAAATAACATGGACACAGATCATAGCCAGTGCCCACTAAGAACTCCCCTTAGTTCTTGTGTTGGTGTTCTCCGTCGTAGTGTTCGTTTACGACCAGCCAGTACAAATATAGTCGCTCATATAATAATATATGTGTCCCGTTCTGGGACTGGTCAGGTCTTAAAGCTAACCACCAGGAGGTCACGTCAGGGTGACATCCAGCAGTGACATGGCCTCGTTCTGGCCCATCGCTACTGGTCGGGCGTCAGTGGCCTGTACTTCATCGAGCTCGTCCGACTTGTGTCAGCTAGTTTATGTCAGCACAACCAGCGGATGTCCGAGCAGACATCATGAATATGGCCTGACGCACAAGTCGTGAGCATAATACTGGATAACGTCTAATGAGCATCACACTAGTAGTTTTTTTTAGTTAGTTTGCATATCCTTTACAGGACATCGCAGTCAACCCCTGTATTTTTTGGATGTTTGTGATTTCTTGCTTTGGTAACTTTAACTCAGTAGGTTGCCAATTGCTTACTGAACGACCGGCACTTATATCATTGAATGAAAATCACTGCAAGGCGAACTTCTTCTAAATCGCCAGCAATATACCACGTCCATTAAAGCTGTTCTGTTGTCTGGTTTGTCCTCTAGTGTTTGCTGGTTTCTCCTTATCTTTGTGGATGACAATCCATTGTGTGTGTGTGAATGAGTGTGAGTGTGTGTGTGTGTGTGTGTGTGTGTGTGTGTGTTTGTGTGTGTGTGTGTGTGTGTGTGTTCAAGGCTCTATGAAAATATCCATGTGTTCTAATTTATTGTGTACTGCAATTGCCTATCAAGGATTGATATAAAACACCTGGCTCACAGGACAACCTAGCCTAAAATAGGTACATAAAAAGGTCTTGGGAAGTGAAGACGACAGGCTTGATACTGACCGCATCATCTACCGAGGTCTAAAAAAATAGGTCTACCACTAGATGCCCAACGCGCTTAAGGGCGTGGAGTAGGGTCCTTCACTTTACTTACGTCAGTTTACGAGGGTAAGTTAATAAGGTAAGTCACAAATGGCTGTAGAATAATAACTAAATATGATAACAACTTGAAACCAGTTTATTTGTATGCATACATTGTCCCTTTATTTCTCAACATAATTTCCACCAACATTGCATCCACTTATCCCATAAGTTTTATCAGTCTTCCCAAATCGACTGCATAGAACAGCGTGCTTTGTTTTCATTTACCTGCCATCCCACAGAACTGTGTGACTTACTTATTGACTTGCCCTCGTAACTTTTTCTACCAAACTATGCACCGCTTTACGGGAAATCGCCAGGGGCTACACAGAAAACCCACCTTGGCGGGAGACATTTCGCGAATGACGCCGAAGTTGAATGTGAAGTGAAAACGTGATTTAGAAAACAGAGCACGCAGTTCTATGCAGCTGGTTTGGGAGAACTGATAAAACTATGGGATAAATGCATCAATGTTGGTGGAAATTATGTTGAGAAATAAAGGGACAATGTATGTATACAAATAAACTGGTTTCAAGTTATCATATTTAGTTATTTTTCTACAGCCATGTGTGACTTACTTATTAACTTACCCTCGTAGTATGTGAGAACTTTGTGAGTGATGGGATGGGAGAGAAGACAATACACACATTCTGGAATTTACACCAAAAGAAAGTGTGTAAGAAATCAAATACCAGACATCTGGGATTCGGGAGTTACAATGCTAAAATCTGACAAAGGGAATTAATATGTATATTTTAGACCTGTATGATGATAGAAATGTGCTAGACACAACTAGGAAACATTTTCACTAAGTCAAATATATGAACACCGTGTGATATTCGAGTGAGATATAAATGTTGGATTACACGCCACCCCACACCATCACCAGAGTCTGTCATCGGGTGTGTGTTCCTTGTTTCGACTTTCCCAGGTGGCCAAGCTATAGAGGTATTTAACTCATTTTCCCCTGGCTTTTTCCCCCGTCACTTTTGCCATTTGTCCCTAAGTTTTCAAGTTTAATTCTCCTCGTAACGTGCCCAACAAATTCTGGACTGTCTACCCCTGATGTCTCTAATCAATTTACAGTTTTCATTTGCTTCCCTTTTGAGCCTCACATTCGGTGTGCTTGCGTGCTTGTTTTCATTGGCTTGAGCTCCCACGTGAAGTCCTGTATGTCGGATGAAGGCATCCTGTTGTCCAACATCAGTGTGATGTAATACAGCACCTGAGATTTGCGTGAGTATCCGTTGTCCCATGTCTGGCTTATTGGTGTGCAGACTGGTGGTTCCTAGCCGTACAGGCAGACACTCTCCGACTTCGGAGGAATCAGCGATCCTACTACTATTAGCCAGGATCCCTGAAGGGACCTGTTGCCCAGGACGCTCGACGAGGACGCGTCAACAGGTCTTGGCCAGTATAGAACCCGGTCCTGGTGCCTTGGAAGCACCTCTGCGTCCCACATTCGGTGTGATATTGAACACATCATCACTCAAGTATTGATTCATTGATTCATACAAAATATGGGGCTAGCACCATGACACCTCAAAGCGTGTTAAAGGGGCCATTATTTCATTTATTTTAACTGATCCCGTGCCAAAGAAAAAGTCGGTCTGGATCAAACATGCTACACCATCAAATGAACAAATATTATAATCAAACTTCCGTTCACTGACCATTGAAATGTCGGAAGATACCACGAAACGAAACAAATAACACTATGACCCTAGTATGGTGATATATCGTCTTTCTGTACAAATGGGATCTCACATTTGGCCGTATATTATCCTTCGGCATCCATCCATCCATCATGTGTTATGCCGATAAGTGTAGGCGGTCATGATTCGCCAATTCACTCGATCACCAGAGTCGTGCATCAGCTCAGCGTTCTTGTCTCGACCATGTCACGTGGCCAAGTCATCCAGGTATTTACTTCTTTGCCTTCCTCTCGTTCTCTTCCCCTAAATCTTGCCAGTTGCCACCAAGTTCTCCAATTTATTTCTTCTCATAACATACCCAAAAAAGTTGACTGTAGAAGTAGACTGTCTACGTCTAATTTCTCTAATCAGTGTACGATTTTCATTTACTTCTTGTAGGACTTGGTCATTGGTTTTTCTGTTTGTCCATTGCATTCTCTGCATTCTCCTCAGAAACCACATTTCCACAGCCATCAGATATCCTTTGGCACTGAATCAGTTAAATACTAGCATTCGTGTGTTTTTCATATTACAAGCTCCCTGGTGTCTTGAGATAGATATATCCCCGCTTGGCCTCGTTAAATGTTGCTAACCCGAGGGATTTGTCCCGGGTGGGGTTTATAAAAAGGTCACCCTCTGCACGTACGTGTTGGGCACGTTGAAATTTACGCTGCACAAGCACTAAACAAATATTTTGGTTGATGAGTGTTCAGTTTCGTAAGGCGAAATGTCACACGTGGCAGGCGATGGCGGTGTATCCGTCTATGTAAGTGTGCGTAGCAGTTCCGGGCTGTTTCTGTTCCTCTAGAGTGCTGTGAGATCTTAGCTGAATTGTGTGTAGCAATTATACGTCTAGTGATTTCCACATCTCAGTTACCTATGTATTGTTGTTTAAGTTGCATGTCTTTTGCGGGATGTTGCTATCAATCCCAGCTTTATTTACTGGTAAATCTTACATTAAGTAGCTTTACATTAGTTTCTGAACGACGAGAAGTCTGACCGATGTTAGAACCACCCCACTACCCCGCCATCAGCGCACCTTTCACACTGACGCGTTACTTATATATATATATATATATATATATATATATATATATATATATATATATGTGTGTGTGTGTGTGTGTGTGTGTGTGTGTGTGTGAGGGGGATATGTGCGTGCGTGCGTGTGTGGATGTGTTCTTGGATTCACATCGCCTATTCCTGTGAGATTTATGTACATACCGTGTGAATTCAGAGTAGTCCCCATCCTCATAGCATTAACTGATTCAATACGAAAGATCAAATAAATAACTATTATAATGTCAAATTCCTTTAACTGAGCATTGACATTCTAGAAGATACCACGAAACAAAACAAATCACACTTTGACCCTAGTACGGCAATGCATCGCCCTTTTGTCCAAATAGAAGATCACATATGGCGATATATTATCCTTCGGCGCTGAACCAGTTCAGTATCAGAATGTGTTCTGGGAGGCGAGGGCGGAAAGCATGTTATTGACACGGCCATGATGCTAGTGTGGGGGTATTGACTCAATGGTAATACTGCTAGCAATGGTTACTTGAGCAATGGTTACTTGAGCAATGGTTACTTGAGCAACGGTCACTTGAGCAATGGTTACTTGAGCAATGGTTACTTGCGCAATGGTTACTTCAGCCATGGCTCATACCTACAAGAATCTGGTAGATGACCAGACGAAAAGAACAAGACAAACTCAGGATGGAAGTCGGTATAACATGTATTCCCAGAGGTGTCACCGCAAATATACTCCCACCACACTTGGTACCGCTCATGAGACCAGCGTATCACTCTGTCTTGTGCACAGTGGTCGAGAACGTCCTCTTTCTTCCCGCGGCTTCAACTCGACGATTAACACCGTCATTAACTACTGGAACTTTCCATCACTCATTCTAGTTTACAGTTGCACACTTGTGGCCTCTTAATATTAATAGAATGTCACTTGCAATCATCTTATGATGTAGGATATTAATGGATGGTGTCAAATATTTATTGTAAGCGCGTTGGTGTCATGAGTATCACTGATCTAGTGCTAGGGGTTGTCCGTCCTTTTTGCGTCTACTGGATGACTTGTGTGACTTCTCTAACTTGTAAGACTTCTCTAACTGGTATGACTTCTCTAACTTGTAAGACTTCTCTAACTTGTATGACTTCTATAACTGGTATAACTTTTATAACTTGTAAGACTTCTCTAACTGGTATGACTTTTATAACTTGTATGACTTCTCTAACTTGTATGACTTCTCTAACTTGTGTGACTTCTATAACTGGTATGACTTTTATAACTTGTATGACTTCTATAACTGGTATGACTTCTCTAACTTGAGTGACTTCTCTAACTTGTAAGACTTCTCTAACTTGTATGACTTTTATAACTTGTATGACTTCTCTAACTTGTATGACTTCTCTAACTTGTGTGACTTCTATAACTTGTATGACTTCTCTGACTTGTATCACTTCTCTAACTTGTGTGACTTCTCTAACTTGTGTGACTTCTATAACTTGTGTGACTTCTCTGACTTGTATCACTTCTCTAACTTGTGTGACTTCTCTAACTTGTGTGACTTCATTAACTTGTATGACTTCTCTAACTTGTGTAACTTCTATAACTTGTATCACTTCTCTAATTTGTGTGACTTCTCTAACTTGTGTGACTTCTATAACTTGTGTGACTTCTCTAACTTGTGTGACTTCTCTAACTTGTGTGACTTCTCTAACTTGTATCACTTCTCTAACTTGTGTGACTTCTCTAACTTGTGTGACTTCTATAACTTGTGTGACTTCTCTGACTTGTATCACTTCTCTAACTTGTATGACTTCTCTAACTTGTGTGACTTCTCTAACTTGTGTGACTTCTCTAACTTGTGTGACTTCTCTAACTTGTGTAACTTCTCTAACTTGTGTAACTTCTCTAACTTGTATGACTTCTCTAACTTGTGTAACTTCTCTAACTTGTGTAACTTCTCTAACTTGTGTGACTTCTCTAACTTGTGTGACTTCTATAACTTGTGTGACTTCTCTAACTTGTATCACTTCTCTAACTTGTGTGACTTCTCTAACTTGTATGACTTCTCTAACTTGTGTGACTTCTCTAACTTGTGTGACTTCTCTAACTTGTGTAACTTCTCTAACTTGTGTAACTTCTCTAACTTGTATGACTTCTCTAACTTGTGTGACTTCTCTAACTTGTGTAACTTCTCTAACTTGTATGACTTCTCTAACTTGTGTAACTTCTCTAACTTGTGTAACTTCTCTAACTTGTATGACTTCTCTAACTTGTGTGACTTCTCTAACTTGTGTGACTTCTCTAATTTGTGTAACTTCTCTAACTTGTGTGAGTTATCTAACTTGTCTATCTCTAACTTGTATGACTTCTATAACTGGTATGACTTCTATAACTTGTGTGACTTCTATAACTTGTGTGAGTTATCTAACTTGTCTATCTCTAACTTGTATGACTTCTATAACTGGTATGACTTCTATAACTTGTGTGACTTCTATAACTTGTATGACTTCTCTAACTTGTCTAACTTGTATGACTTCTCTACTTCGTGTGGCTTTTCTAACGTATACGATTTGTCGCTAAGCTACCTCGTCCCTGAATGACGTGCTCTGTCTTTTCCAACTGGGAACGACAATTCTGGTCGTGAACTGTCCTCGTACTTTCCTGAGTTTTTGTCCTAGAGCCCACTGTGTTGGCATCTTGACTGGTTTTCTTGGCATGACACGTATTTCTGTCTCGCTATAGTCTGTTTTCTGTCTCAGTCATAGTTACTCTATATAGATACCGAACATACACCACCGTCCATCTAGTGGCTTTTATTCAAGAAAATGCCACCATATACCCAGATATAACCGGATTCGAAATCAGACGCGGACGATTTGGAAGCTGATGTCTTTACGTTAATTTTCCACAATAGAATGAGCGTCGGCAGTTCAGAAAGCAATAGCAAAGTGTTCAACGTAAAATTGCGTAACAAATCACATAATTTAGTCAGTTGCATATCCTTAGCAGGACGTCGCAATCAACCCGAGTATTTTTGTCTCTTTCTGATTTGTTGGCAAGTGCACGTTCAGTAATTTGTCATTGTTTTCTGAACGACAGGTACTCATACCATAGTATGAATATCAATGCAATGCGGTCTGCTGCCAAATCTCCAGCAGATGTGTTCTGAACGCAGTATGTGGGATTACGTATCGCATCAGTAACCCCTTCGCCACAGAGTCAGCCCAAAAATACCGGGTTTGGTTGCAACGTCCAGTGTTGGGACATGCGACCAAACCCAAAAATGCCGTGGTGGCATGAACGCGTTGTCCTTTGCCTTTTACTTTCACCCTTCAAGGACACTTCATAACATCCGAACGTGGTAACTTAGAGATTGTCCTCGATAACTGCCTATAGTACCTTGACAGGGAGAACTTGAGCCTGAAGAATTAAGGTCACCTGGCTAGTGCAACCCCCGCGAACTGTGCAGGTTAGGGTTTTCTTTTCTTTTTTTTCCCCTGACATACATAAAAATCCATCACCATACCGAAGATTCGAATCCGGGTTTCCCGAATGTGGGACCGGAGTTCTAGCTGCTCGGCAAACGTTCCCCAGTATCGTCTTCGATAACATTCTTAGAATTCTAACATATTGCCGTTTCCGTCTCCCATAACGTTTTCCCCAGAACCGGTTTCTTGTCCTGACCCCCGGAATTCCGGTGTAGTATCGCAAAGTGTACTGTGACAAGACAATCCATCAACACAAACAAAACAACGTTGACTTATTTCTTCCACTGAAGCAGTCCACTTTAAGCTGACACCGGCGACTGTGATCTCTTGGTTACAAATGGTTCATGTTGTCCCGTAGGAAGTACTGCCGTAGTGTTGTGAAGTATATCTTCACACATTCTAGGTCGCAGTTTAATGAAGTCAGGTGACACGTTTTCTTCCTTTCTGCATTTTCTTCTCAGATAATTTCCAGACAGTTGTAAAAATTACCTCGTTCATCAGTTGTGAGTCGACCCAAGGGATGTGTACGCAAGTTATGAGTGTGAGTCGACCCAATGGATGAGTACACAAGTTATGAATGTGAGTCGACACAATGGATGTGTACACAAGTTATGAATGTGAGTCGAACCAATGGATGTGTACATAAGTTATGAATGTGAGTTGATCCAATGGATGTGTACATAAGTTATAAATGCGAGTCGACCCAATGGATGTGTACACAAGTTATGAATGTGACTCGACCCAATGGATGAGTACACAAGTTATGAATGTGCGACGACCCAATGGATGTGTATAAGTAAAATAGTATTTCCAAACCTGTATGCGTCCTGAGTACATGGTGCTAGCTGTATATTCTATACAGCATTCGGTGCTCGACAGGTCACGTGGTTAATGTTCCACCCATCGCCTTTACTTCCCAGAACATTTGCTGGTACCCAGTTTCGGTTGGGTTAGCCTAGGGTGTGGGAGCCGCAGAAGCGTGGTGACCTGGAGGTCTTGGGTTCGAACCCGCATAAATGATTCTTTTCTTCTTTTTTTTTTATTAAACTAGGCTTCCGAGTTCTACCCTGCCTAAAATGTATATCAGAAAATGACTTGGGGAGTAGTCAGGTAGCGTAACGCTGGCCATATCATCCACCAAGCACCGGTCGCTCTATAAAAATATGGGTCTACCATGATATCCCCATTGCGCCTTGGCTTGTAAAAGGGTCATTCACATGTTTACGACCTTGGAGCCCATGTCCATTAAAAGAACGATCTCCGCAATGATAAGGATTCGAGTACATCACCATCGGGCTGGTGGGCCAGCGTGCTAGCCTGTGCGCTGCCGCGGAGAGCCGGAGGCGTACAGTTCGTGGAGAGATGGGAGAGGAGGAGGGGGGGGGGATTTTCTTTCCACTGCTGGGGACTGAACCAGGTCCACTGTCGTAGATAGCAAGCACCCTAACCACGACACCACGATTACTGATTCCGTCTTCTTCTTCTTCTTCTTCTTCTTTTACCGATTTTTTTTGACGTAGTTCCGTTGTGTAAGTTTCCAGCAGAGTTGCGATATCTGCACTTTGGGACCGACACATCCTACTTCCGCAGGCGTTTGTTGACTAAGTTTGCTTTCCTGGTTCAGGCTGAAGTTAAAGCAAAGTAACGGAGCCTTGTCCACTACTTTAGGCGTACTTCGTATATGCGCTGACCCCATTATTTATTGACCAATCGGCACTCGATGGGTGGTGTAGTCGATATTTCACCGGCCGCCTTTACTTCTCACAACACTTCTTAGTACTGATTTTAGATTAAGGCCGTTATGGGAGCTGAGAGAGCTCTCGGTAGTCTGCAAACACTTCCAGATAAAGCCACTACTGTAGTTCTCCACTGCTCTATGTCATGTAATTCTAAACAAATTGCCACTGATATGTGGACTCTGTTGCTATAAAATGGATCCCAACCAAATTACCGTTTATGTCTATAAGTATAAGTCTGGGGTTGTGTAAAATATCTTTCATACCAGACTACCATTCCAGCACTGTAGCTTACCCGTCTTTAGCACCACGTACTTCCCAAATTAGTATTGAGGCGAACTTTTAAAGTAACTATCATTAATGTTTATCATTCTAGCAATGAGACGAAATTACTATTTTACTGTCACTCATGTTTAGAATCGAGCCTGTTCTAATACAAATCTAACTAAACTACCTGTCGAGTATAGAACTCTTTAGTTTTAAGGGACAATTGTGTGGCAGAACTACCTGCCATGTCTAGAACTCTTTCAATTTAAGGGACAGTTTTGTGGCAAAATATCTGTCGTGTATAAACTCTCGATTTAAGGGGCAATTTTGTAGTAAAGTTGCAAGGTGTGTATAAAACTATTTCGATTTAAGGGGCAATATTGTAGCAAACCTACCTGTCGTGTATAGAACTCTTTCTGCATTTCCTCGCACCAGGATAAGTCGTGTGCTCCCAATTGCGCTTCTCCACCTCAAGCCGTTGGCATAACTAGAATTTTGTGACTAAAGCTCTGCTTCATGTTCAGCCGATTTAATTTAACTGTTCTCAATGAACACTCTTTCATGAAATCTAGCAGAACTTTAACAACTTGAGAAATAGGTTAAGGACTCAAACATTTGTCCTGTCTCAAACAATTTCGTGTATTTTTGGTTTTGTCCCTAAAGTAAACCAACGTCGGTGTGTTATATTTGTTCGGTGTTTTTGTCAGCAAATCGAAAGCAAGAAAGTGCATTGCTATCCAAACTTGCGTGTACGCGAGAGCTTGTAGACACAGCCGCCAAATCTGCGCACACTAAATAGAGAGAATCTGCCAGTTTGGTTTGACAAACTTAATTGGACCTTCTCTTCAAACACTAACTGATTGGGTAGTCTCTTTTCCGTGAAAACACGCTGTGTTATTTCTGATTTTAAAGATTCTTTTGTGCTACATTTTTGAATTATTTCTGTTTGATCTTTTGATTATGGTTGCGTGAAGTGTTGTTTTTTTTTTTTTTAAAAATAAAATGCCAATGATCCATCTAATAGTAGAAGATACACTACTCTTCTTCTTCTTCTTCTTCTTCTTCTTCTTCTTCTTCTTCTTCTTCTTCTTCTTCTTCTTCTTCTTCTTCTTCTTCTTCTTCTTCTTCTTCTTCTTCTTCTTCTTCTATTACCACTACTGGCCTTCATGCTCAATGTCTGGAGCAGACATCGGCGATCATAACTCTCTGATGCTTTCTATTATCTTATTTTATGATTAAATTGTTGTTGCTTATACTATTATATTATTTGTTGTTGGCTGGTCAAGCTTTTAACATACATCTGTTGTCAAATAAAATATACATATCTGGATAAGGCAAATAGGTAACCTCTACTGTGATATTGTTGGTCTCCAATAAACGTAGCATTAGTCAACGTAGCAGCAGTAGAAGTAGAGGTGGTGGTAGTATTAGTAATAGTGGTAGTAGTCGTAGGATAAAGAGGAGAAGGGAAGTAGTAATTCTGGTAGTCGCAAAAGCATTTGTAGTATTGAATTGGTGGTAGTAGTAATAGTAGTAGTAGTAGTAGTAGTAGTAGTAGTAGTAGTAGTAGTAGTAGTAGTAGTAGTAGTAGTAGTAGTAGTAGTAGTAGTAGTAGTAGTAGTATCAGTAGCAGTAGCAGCAGCAGCAGCAGCTGCAGTAGTAGTAGCAGTAGCAGCAGTAGTAGCAGTAGCGGCAGTAATAGCAGTAGTAGTAGCAGCAGCAGCAGCAGCAGCAGTAGTAGTAGTAGTAGTAGTAGTAGTAGTAGTAGTAGTAGTAGTAGTAGTAGTTGTTGTTGTTGTTGTTGTTGTTGTAGCAGTAGTAGTTGTTGTTGTTGCAGTAGCAGTATTAGTTGTTGTTGTTGCAGTAGTAGCAGCAGCAGCAGCAGGAGCAAGAACAGCAGCAGCAGAAGCAGCAGTAGTAGTAGTAGTAGTAGTAGTAGTAGTAGTAGTAGTAGTAGTAGTAGTAGTAGTAGTAGTAGTAGTAGTAGTAGTAGTAGTAGTAGTAGTAGTAGTAGTAGTAGTAGTAGTAGTAGTAGTAGTAGTAACAGCAGCAGCAACAGCGTTAGTAGCCCATAATATGTTGTGTCATGTCATGTTATGGTATGTCGAACGACGTCAATGCAACATGGGCATGCCCATTCCTGATCAGCCCTCCGATCCAACAGCCATAACCAACGTATTTCCATTAAGTTACCCATGTCAGTCTCTGTGGTCTAGAAGTTAAACCACTTTCTCCGTAATCTCGTATATTCTCGTAAGTAACGTGACTTTGCGCGAGAATTGGAAGCGGTTCTCTCCGCGTCGGTAACTTACGGGGTGAGCCGGCCGCTCAGAAAGCAATGGCAAACTACTCGGCGTAATCTTGCCAAGAAATCAACAATCAGCTGAAAGATGCTGATGTTGACAACGATGTCCTGTAAAGGATATGCAAACAATTTATTTTTTTTTACCCATGTCAGCCAATTGGCCTACCGGAAGGGTCTAAAATTAGGTCGCTTTAGAAAGCAAAGCAGAGCACTTGAAACCACAGTGTTAATTACATTCTTGACAACGGAACAACGGTACAGCGCCACAGAAACACCAAACAGGTCGTTTGACAGGGTCGTGGTCTACAACCACCTCTAGAGAAAATATTAGTTTTCAGCATTCTTGACCTGCTACAACGAAAATCTTGTTTCGCCTGTATTGTAAACATACCTGGCCTTTGTCGTCATGACAACGTATACATTTCACAGAGCTCCTGCCTCTATCCAGGAAGTTATGAATTTCCTCGTGTAAAGGCTTTACACTAAAGCACCGAACAAACAGATTTTAACACCTCGGCTTCACAATAGATGACAACTAAATGAAACTAGTACTGCACATTTCATAGTTAAACTGTCATTTACTGCCTATAGTACCTTGCGGTGTAGGGCAGGGGTATCTTGAGGCCTGAGGAATTAAGGCCGCCTGGCTAGTGGCAGTGCAGTCGCCGCAGACTTGCAGGTTAGAGTTTTCTTTTTGCCTCTGACAGAAAAAAAAACTCCACACCTTACCGAGGATTTAAACCCGGGTCTCCCGAAGGAGAGCCCGGCAATCTAGCCACTCGGCCAGCCGCTTCGCACATTTCATAGTTAAATTTCCTGTTTCCAAACTGCATTGATAGCTTTATAAGACATCATCATCACGCTGCTGATTTCCCGCAGAATGTCGCACTGATCAGTATCATTAGATGAAGCCTTCAGGCAAGGATTTTGAGAAGTGTATCGATCCTTTTGGTAGTTTCCCTGTCTCGTGCATGCTCGTGCCCAAAGTGTCTTCAATGTCATGTGTCCATCTTCGCTCTGCTCGAGACCTGCCTGTTCTTCCAGGAACCAAGACACCATTACTGTTCTAGAGATTTGCCTGTTCTTCCAGGAACCAATACACCATTACTGTTCTCGAGACCTGCCTTTTCTTCCAGGAACCAATACACCATTACTTTTCTCGAGGCCTGCCTTTTCTTCCAGGAACCAAGACACCATCACTGTTCTCGAGACCTGCCTTTTCTTCCAGGAACCAATACACCATTACTGTTCTTGAGCCCTGCCTGTTCTTCCAGGAACCAATACACCATTACTGTTGTCGAGCCCTGCCTGTTCTTCCAGGAACCAAGACACCATTACTGTTCTCGAGACCTGCCAGTTCTTCCAGGAACCAAGACACCATTACTGTTCTAGAGATTTGCCTGTTCTTCCAGGAACCAATACACCATTACTGTTCTCGAGACCTGCCTTTTCTTCCAGGAACCAATACACCATTACTTTTCTCGAGACCTGCCTTTTCTTCCAGGAATCAATACACCATCATTATTCTCGAGACCTGCCTTTTCTTCCAGGAACCAAGACACCATTACTGTTCTAGAGACCTGCCTGTTCTTCCAGGAACCAAGACACCATTACTGTTCTCGAGACCTGCCAGTTCTTCCAGGAACCAAGACACCATTACTGTTCTAGAGATTTGCCTGTTCTTCCAGGAACCAATACACCATTACTGTTCTCTAGACCTGCCTTTTCTTCCAGGAACCAATACACCATTACTTTTCTCGAGACCTGCCTTTTCTTCCAGGAACCAATACACCATCATTATTCTCGAGACCTGCCTTTTCTTCCAGGAACCAAGACACCATTACTGTTCTAGAGACCTGCCTGTTCTTCCAGGAACCAAGACACCATTACTGTTCTAGAGACCTGCCTGTTCTTCCAGGAACTAAGACACAATTACTGTCCTCGATACCTGCCTGTTCTTCCAGGAACTAAGACACCATTACTGTTCTCGAGACCTGCCTTTTCTTCCAGGAACCAAGACACCATTCCATTACTGTTCTCGAGACCTGCCTGTTCTTCCGGGAACTAAGACACCATTACTGTTCTCGAGCCCTGCCTGTTCTTCTAGGAACCAAGACACCATCACTGTTCTTTCCAAACCGCAATGGCGTTTAATAATATATCTAAAGTATTTCTGTGTTGGAAAACTTAGTCACGACTGGTAAAATTGATGGAAAAGAAGCAAACGGAAAACAAAGGGGATAAATACCTGGATGGCTTCGTAACATGACATGGTAGGGACAATACTACACACCTGATCTGAGACTGGTGGCTGTGTGACATGCAAACTATGATCTCCAACGCTTGTCAGCGTGGCACATGATGATGGTGATGGTTTCAGTGTTTAAGACATGGTGCGTTTATTAGCCTATATTTATTTGTTTTTATTTTTATTTTTATTTTTATTTTCACTTATTGTAGAATGGAAGTATTTGTCTTCATAGTTGCTGTATTCTAAGACTTGCTGGAGCATTTAGATGCAAATGCTCATATCTTCAACTTTAGTGATTACGTAATGGTTTGTAACTAACCTCCGCATATTGCCACTGGTAAGATGCGTGTTCTTACAATATTGCAGTAATCGGTTTGGTTGTGATGTTCCTTGGGGTTTTACAGGCATTCTATTTTTTACTGGCACTTTGCCGTCTTGACAGACGATAGTTTACTCCGTTGTGTGTCCAAAAAAAAAGGCACAATAACTACAATCCATGGCGGGGACTGGGAATTACGTTATACCTCTCCATAGCACAAAGCCTGGTTTGAATTCTAGAGAATATGTGTTGAGCGTACATCATGATCTCTCTCTCTCTCTCTCTCTCTCTCTCTCTCTCTCTCTCTCTCTCTCTCTCTCTCTCTCTCTCTCTCTCTCTCTCTCTCTCTCTCCTCCCTCGGCCTGGCTAGTTTACTCCAAAGGAAAGGTAACACAAATATGTCTGAAACAAGACAAGCTGCAGAAACTGTCGGATCAGCAAAGCAATGCTCTATCAGTCCGCCTGTCCCAGCTTAGATCTAGATCAGTTGTCGATCAAGGCTTGGGGCCTGGTATGCCTTGCCTCGATAATTAAATCGTCTTCAGGTTGCATATCCTCGCACTTGGATAAGGCTTGTACTCTCCCAATTGCACTCCTCCACCCGAAACCGTTGGCACAATGTGGGGTGTCGGGTTTGGTAAGCGCCGCCCAACATTCGGCGCTAACAGAAAGCAGGTAGTACCGTCTGCTGTCATTATGGTAGCTCAGTCATATCTGACTAAGACCTGACATTGTAACCTTATTATACAGTAACAGAAAAAAAGGGGGGAAAAAAAACAGATTTATGTACGAAGCAAAGTGGCTTAGCTTTAGAGGTTGTCTTCCCTCCGATAACTTGAGCAAACTTGTGAGCATTCTCGGTGTAGATGGTATGGAGTTATACAATATGAATTCTAAAATCAAGATTCAACGTCAGAGCATTCAGGACAATCCCTTATGTGCATTGTCCCGGTTCTTCAATAGCCTTCTTCATATTGATGGTAACACTGGCAGCCTGACTGAACGCCCACCTACATTTTCCTCAATGGGTTGGGTGACAACCATATCACTCCCCGCTAAATCAGCCTGTCCGGATGTTGGTCCTTTATTTGTTTTATCAGACTTGCCTTTCGATCCCACAGAGCCTTTACCACATCATTCCTGCCATAATCTTCTAGCCTGCTGCCCAAAGATGAGACGGCAGCCAATCAGCATTTGCATTTCATGGGACAACCCGCGTATGTCCCGGGACAACCCATATGTACTACTACTTCTCGTGCACCGGATTTATGTTTGTGTGCAGGTTAGCCTATCCTATTACCAAACAGAAAAAAAGCAACGAGCAAGTCCTACAATAAGCAAATGAGAACTGTAAACTGATTAGAGAAATTAGACGTAGGCAGTCAAAGTTTTTTCGACACACGATAAGAAGAAATAAATTAGAGAACTTGTGATAACTGACAAGATTGAGAGGAAAAGAACAAGGTGGAGGCAGAGAAGTAAATATCTGGATGGCCCGACCACTTGCCATGGTCGAGACCAGAATACGGAGCTGACCCACGTCCCTGATGATCGTACGAGATAGCGAAACATGACCTCCCAAGGCATGACACGTTGTAATATACCAATGTAATGGTGGAAATGACCATGTGTTCACATGTATCCATAGTGGACGAACATTTACAGCGCAAATTTTGTCTGATTAGTCACATTCGCAACCGCCATGGGTTGTAGTTATGCATTTTTCGAAGCACTATGTAACAAACTATCGCCTGTCAAGACGGCAAGGTGCCAATAGTTAAAATCTATAACACTGACCAGTCAACCGAGGGGAGACAACCGCATGTATTTTAAAAGAATACTTTCTAATAAGAGTTGTCCAGCCTGGCTGTGATGTCCGCCTCATACACCTAGAAATGTGTATTCCATCCTAGGCAAGACTCCGGTTATATTTATTTATTTATTTTAACCGATTCACTGCCAAACATAAAGTAGGTTATGACCAAATGTGGTACTCAATCAAAGGAACAGTATTATCATGTAAATCTTCTTTCACTGAGCATTGCAATTGCGGAAGATACACGAAACGAAACAAATAATACTTTGACCCTAGTGCAATGGAACAGTGGCGTGCAGAGGGGGGTGCGACGGCCCCGGGCATCCAGCCGGGAGGGGGGCATCCAGTTAGGGAGAAGGGGCAGCACAGTGCAGTCGGAGGGGAGGAGGAATGAATGAGCTAAAGAACAATTTAGAGGCATCCAATCAAGGGGTTGGCCCCGGCATCAAAGTACCTCTGCACGCCACTGCAATGGACTGACACTGATGTGAAATGTAAATCGTAGGGGTTCTAGCAGGCGTAACAACTTTTGATGGTGGTTCCTTAACTCAACGTTGCTCACTCACAGTCGTCTGGACAGATGCTGATAATGTATTCGAAGCAGCTCACGGCAGTTTATTCACTAATGATACACAGCCAAACAACCTCAACAGCCAGCTGAGTCACTTACTCTAACTTACCTTCATGGAGTACTCATACACTGTCGACTGGGGACCGAATGGCTAGTGACTATCCTACTTCTGTATGTGCAGCGTAACGCGTGGTATGCCGTCGACACTACAGAATCAATCTCTCCCTGCCCCAACCTGTGTGTGGAAAACGGAACTCACTTTTGGGGTGGTACCGCTTAAAAAAAAGTCGCTTCAAAGTCGACAGGGTCGACTTCATTGCACCGGGTTTTATCCCATATGGCTCGGTCTCTTTCCGAAACACGGAAAGCGTCGCACAAAGCACGAACTCCGTAGCTTTTAGCGACGACCCACAGGAGTCTCCGAAACACTTAACTCGCAAAACCGAAGCACGCGGCCCGGAATCGAACCCACAACTTTCTTAACACGAGTCAAACGGCTTGACCACTTCGCCACAGAGACTCCCGCTATTGACGATCACTGTAGAGTACGTGTAAAGATATTGTGTAATTTATCTAGCTTGTTTAATTCATTCGACGTGCAATACTTGTTGCTAAAAATACCTATAATGTATTTAACTCGTTGCTGGAACACAAACCGTTGTGTTGTTTCGAAGCTATCCCTTGCCTGAATGATACGTCAATCACGTTCACCTCAGAGCAACAACTTTTGACGTCAGAATTTCTCGTGCAATCCCGAGATTACCGTCATAGTTAACTCTTTCTGGACTATGGCACCTGGCATGGCGACATACTGTCCTTCTGTCCGATGAGAGATCCCAGTTGGTGATCTTTTGACACTGAACCAGTTAAAGCTTGGACAGTGTGGCGTCGGACTGAGTCCTCTTCTGCCTTTTATCCCTCATTGGAGCCAGAACCTCAGCCAGTTCTCCAGAATCTCCCTGCATAGCATGTTCTCTCCAGATTGTTCATCTCTATGTCCCATTCCCTTCTTCGTGTGTCTGAGGTCTCCCTCTATTACTCTTGCCATGTGGGTTCCACATAAAGGACCTCATAGTTACATCATTACCAGGTTTTCTTAATGGATGTCCTATCCAGCGTCAGCGTCGTTCCCTGGCCTCTTAATTCACTTGAAACTGTATCTACCTAAGTTCCGCGTGAGTCATTCTATTATATTATGTTAGGCCGTTTATTTTGTGGAGACACCCTTTGACTTTGTTAATGACTGTTTATAGTTTACTTGTAGTAATATTTTCCATTATACTTCTTCTTCTTCTTCTTCGTTCATCCGGAGTTTTTTTTCGGATGTGATTGCGTTGTGCCTGTTTACAGCAGAGCTGCGTTCTTGCGCCGTTAGGCCGACACATCCGACTTCTGCGGGCATTTATTGACCGGGTTAACCTTCCCGGGGGTTTCTTAGGACGTTTGACTCTCACTGTTGTGGTGTTATCCCCCATCCCAGCTGGTCCATATAGAACAGCCAAAGATCCTGGTCAGCCCTCAAGGGAAGGCAGGGGCAGACCATGGGCATTCCCCGCCATCCAAGGAGGCTTCCATACTTGCAGAGCCGATACATAGCGCTCTGGTACTGGGCTCACCCAAGGAATCGTCACGTCCTGCACATGGCTGCTTAGCCTCACTTCCGTATATTGGGCCTTCCGTTCACCATAGGCTGTTCTTCTGGAAACCAGAAGTATGCAGTCTGCAGATGACATCCACACAGTGAGCTTTCGATTCGGACTTTCCACGTAATGGATTTGCTATCCAAGCAATATTCCATTTCATGCCACTAGGACACTTTTCCACCTTTTATGAAGCCCACACAATGGGCTTTTGATTCGGACTTTCCACGTAATGGATTTGCTATCCAAGCAATATTCCATTTCGTGCCACTAGGACACTTTTCCACCTTTTATGAAGCCCACACAGCGAGCTTTCGATTTGGACTTTCCACATAATGGATTTGCTATCCAAGCAATATTCCATTTCATGCCTCTGGGTCTTCATGCACCTTTAAATGTCAACCTGTATGTAGTTAAAGTAAGCTGCGGTCAACTTGAGCTTGTTGATATCTCCATAGAGCTTGTCCTCAAATGAAGCAGGTGTGGGCCAAAATATCTTTCTCTGTTCTGCATACGTTGGGCAATCCTGCAGCAAATGTTTTGCTGTCATTTTTCCAGTTCTACAATTACATTCATCAGTATCTCCTATCTTTAGTTTATTGAACAAGTGGTATTTCAGCCTGTTATGTCCTGTGCGGAGTCTGAAGATTGCTACTTGTTCTCTTCGGTCGAGTTTGTAATATGCATCATCCTTCTGATGGCCTGGATGCTCAGATTCCCATTTGGTTCTATAAGTGCTTTTTATCAACCTCTTTGCCTCATTATAGGTTATGTCTATGTCAGGCTGTGGTAGTCGTCCGCCCTCTTTTGCCAGTCTGTCAGCCTCTTCGTTTCCAGGTATACTGCAATGTGATGGGATCCACTGTATTACAACTTTTTTGGATTTCTGGCATAGACCATGGAGTGCTGCTCTTAGGTCAGTTAGTTCTGTGCTGTTATTGCTCTTGAGTATTGAGACAGCTGACTTTGCATCTGTGAAGATAGCTATTTGCTTCTCTTTATTTTCCTCCATCAGGAGCATTTCTGCTGCAGTTTTCAAAGCCTCTACCTCCGCTTTGAAGTTACTTGAAAATTTTCCAGTTGCCATTGAATGTGTTTTTTTCACTCCATTTTTAAATTTAGGAGAATTCCTCCTCCTCCATTCTCTATTGAATTTTTGGCTGATCCATCTGTATATGCATGGGTCCAATTCCTGCTTGGGTAATGTTCTTTTATGTAGTTTAGGGTTATTTCTCTTCTTTCGGTTTCATGCTGAGTGTTCTTTTTCTCAATACCAGGAATGTTTTCTATCATCTCAGGCAGTAGCTGCTGTCTCCAAGCTGGGAACTTGTCTGCATTGTAAATGGGTTTGACTGTTGATATGTTAAGTATGGGATCTGCCCTAATCTTTCGTTTTGCAGTTTCTACAAAGTTGCTACGCTTCAGTCTTCCCTTTCCAAAACATTAAATCTGTTGTACATAGGGTGGTCTGTCAATCTTCTAAATTTTTCTGCTTGTTGCTGGGCTCTGCTATCTCTTCTATCCTGCATTGGTTGTAAACAAGTGATCTTTTCTAGTTCATTAATAGGCGTTGTCTTCAGGCTTCCAGTTATGATTCGCATTCCTTGGTTTTGAACTCTACTTATTTTGTTAAAGTTTGACTTAGCTGCTGTTGCCCAAGCTGCAATGCCATATTCCAGTACTGGCCTCACCCGTCCAGTATATAACTTCTTGAGAACTTTCTCATCTGCTCCCCACGTTGTACCAGCAAGCTTTTTCATGATTGCCATTCTCTGCCTTGCTCTTGTTCGATTTTTCTCAACCTGTGTCTTCCATGTCAGGCGACGATCAAAGGTGACTCCTAGATAGTTTGGATTTTCTTCATGGCGCAATATTTTTCCATTCAATACCAGCTTCGGTTGCTGAGTTTTATTTGAGAGGGAGAACACTGTGCATGTTGTTTTCTCCTCACTTATCTTCACTAGCCATGATTTTGACCAGTCCTCTAGCGCTAATAAGGCTTGCTGTATTCTGCTGTTAGCTGTACTAATATATTCTTCAGATGTCCATATGGCTAGGTCATCTGCAAAGGAGGATGTGTGTACTCTGGCTGGAAAATTTTCTGTGATGTCATTTATATATGCTAGGAATAATGTTGGTGAAAGAACTCCTCCTTGGGGGACACCTTGCTCCAGCAGCATCATTTTGCTTGTTTGTCCTTGTACTTTTGTCCTGGCAGTTCTGTTCTCAAGGTAGTGGCTGATCCATTTATACATTTTTCCACAAACATGCATGTTTTGCAGTTTTACTTTCAGTCCTTCCTTCCATACTTTATCAAATGCTTTTTCTAAATCTATCCAGACTGCTAGTGTGTGCTTTTTCTCTTGGAAGGCATCCTCTATTTCCTGAGCTATATAGGTTATTTGATCTTCAGTGGATCTGTATTTTCTTAATCTTGCTTGGTGTGGTGTTAAGAGTTTGTTTTCTTCCAGATGCCATGTTAGCCTACCATTGATAATGCGTTCCATTAATTTTCCTACACAGCTAAGTAGACTGATAGGTCGATAGCCATTTGGTTCTTCCAGGTCTTTTCCCTTCTTTGGGACTGGTATTAGTATAGCTTCCTTCCATGCCTGTGGGACTATTCCTCTCTTCCAGCTGTTATTTAGGACTGCTAGTAGTTTCTTCTTTGCCTTGGTGCCTAGTCCTATTAGCATTTCATTTGTGATTCCATCCTTTCCTGGTGATTTCTTCTTTTTTAGGGTATTCATTGCCTGTTCCATTTCTTCCATTGTTAGATTTGCCATCATATATTCTGCTGCTGTCTCTGTAGTTCTATGATGTATCTGTTTGTCTTTGATTGCTTTCTTCTGTTCGGTTGTAATATCAATGTGGTTTGCATTTGCATAGTGTTCCATTAGTGCATTTGCAGCCTTTTTGCCTGTAAGCAAGGCATTTCCTTGTTTAATTGTTATTTGTTTGTTTCTAGGTCCTTCATTGTTCATGGCTTTCACTAGTTTCCATAGTTTGTTTCCATCCCTGTCAAAATTCAGGTTTTCTGTTTTTTCCCTCCAACAATCTCTTGTTGTTTGATTTACTGTTCTTTTATATTTTGCTGAGATGGCTTTGAGAGAGATGTTTGCTTCAATTGTTTGTTCTCTCTCTGCTGTCTTCCTGGCATCTTCAACTTTGTCCTCCAAACTTTGTAGTTCTTCAGTCCAGTATGGTTTGTAATTTTTCCTCGCTCCTCTTGGAATGGACTCAGTGGCTGCCTGTATTATCGCTCTGTTTAGACTTTCCACCATTTGCTTTATGTTGCCATATCGTGTATTTATGTTCTCACAATATTTGTCTGTTAGTATGGCAAATCTGTCCCAATCTGCTCGTTTGTAATTCCAGCGGGGCAAGGGCTTTTGCTCCTGTGGAACATACTCCATATTCATTTCAAGCTTGATTGGTCTGTGGTCACTACCTGCTAATTGGTCCAGCACATGGCGATCGATTTTGTGGAGGATGTCTCCTGTGCAGAAAGCTAAGTCTGGAGTAGAAGTGGTAAGCCATCTTCTGGAGTAGAAGCTCGGTGTGTCATCCGCTTTGTTGAGTAGATGGAGATTTGAGTCTATTTCCCAGTCCTCCAATTCATCTCCTCTTTTGTCAGTATCTGAGTATCCCCATCTTTCTGAACGGCTATTAAAGTCTCCGACAATAATGCAGTTTGTGTCAGTTATTTTCATGTTTGAGAGTGTAAGGTCCTTATCTGCTGGGCTATACAGATTGTAGATTCTTATTTTCACGTCCTTTATCATTATATCAACACCTATAATTTCCGTTTGGTTGTCAGAGATCACAGATACTTCGCTGCAAGGTATTGTATTTCGTGTAAGTATTAGAACTCCTCCTTTGTGTCCTTCGCGGTCGAAACGTGTGGCCTGATATCCTCTGACTGAGAATTTGTGATTGGCGTTGAGGTGTGTCTCTTCAATGCATGCCACATCTATTCTATCTTTATGAAGACGCTGTGTTAGGGAGTCTTTCTTCTTGTAAACTCCTTCGGCATTCCACTGTAGTATGTTGAGTGTCCGGGGTATTTGGTCAATAGCTCTTAACCTACTCCTCTGTGCCTTGACTCCACAGCACAGGGGAAGGTGACCACCAGTAGTCATGGGTGGACCCCCTCGAGGCAGGGGGCCCGGCACTATCACCGCCTGATGGGACTTCACGGGATTAGCACCATATCGATTAATTTTGATTTGTGACATCATGAATTAAGTTACGTTGCACTGCTTTGTCAAGCCTGTGGCTCAGTACATCCGATTTCGACAAGCATTTATTCGGGATGCTTTCCCTAGCCTTTGACTGTCCCCAGTCTACCTACAAGGCAGCAGGTTTCACGTTGCACTGCTTTGTCAAGCCTGTGGCTCAGTACATCCGATTTCGACAAGCATGTATTTGGGGTGCTTTCCCTAGCCTTTGACTGTCCCCAGTCTACCTACAAGGCAGCAGGTTTGTGTGTCTCTTCGTCTGGTCCCTCTCCCTTGACCTGTCCGACATGGGTGGCCCTACCAGTAGCTGTGCTACCGTCGGCATAGCTCTTGGGGTCATTGGGACGCACAAGCCCCTCTACCTCGTCACGGTGGACACACAGCAGAGGGGTTTTCCATTATACTATTACCCCTTCCCCGTTCAGCCTCAGAAGAAAAGTTATATTAGGGCCCATCCCTGGCTCAGATGAATAATCCCGTGAATGAATCAGCCACAAACAGGATATTAATTTGAAGATGATTGTTGTCCAAAGGTGATAATGGCGATATATATAACAGTAGTGATATATTGGTATACTAATAAAAAAAATGGTTAGAGAATGAGTATATTCTGTACTCACAAAAATTCCCCAATGACATCTTATAACAGACTGTTTGGGGGGGGGGGGGGGGGGGGGGGGGGAAGAGAACAGAATGCAATATACTTTTTAACAAAACTAATAAATAAATAAAATTATAATAATCATCATAGCCATGAAACCAAATCAAACCATTGTAGGAATAAGGTACATCCAAATAAAAAAGTTTTTTTTTTCTTTTTCAAACCATTGCAGAGATCCTGTAGCAACAGAACAAGCATTGAGGATGTTGTCGATGAAGGAAGGAATGGAGGATGATGGGATAAGGGAACCCTTCCAGGCATACATCAGTGGAAGTCGTCTAATGTGCAAAAGACCAGGACAACTTATACCGCACTATGATCCACCACAATTGTAACCAACGCCACTGAGGCTGGATGAACAAGGTGAAAAGTCTCTTTTTTTTCCAAACTGGATGGATGGAGGAAGGAAGGAAGGAAGGAGGGAAACAACTCCAGTTGACATTTCAATTGTCCCATTGTAACAGACATTTCCGGCTGATATCGGTTTGATCAATGTTGCCCGAACCCACTCTGGTACCGACATACATGGTCCACTTTGGCAAAGATGGACACAAAAAAACAATCCGTCTAGCCACAATGTTTTTAACTACTTCATTCTGAAACAGATCAAATGGAACCAGAAGAAGAGGTCGACCATGTAAACGATGGCTGGAAGGAATAACAGAGTCCATGGGAATAACACCAAAATATAATATAACCGGAAGGGAAAATGCTGAACACGTCCATAAATTCACATATTTGGGGGAAAGCATAACATGGCAGATACATGGCAGATTAAGAGCAGAATAGGCCAGGCAAAAGCGACATTTGAAAATATGAAAAATATCTTATGTAATATGTCACTCTCATTAAATGTCAGAAAGGGAGTTTTGAAATGATATACTGAACCTGCTCTGCTGTATAGCTGTTCATCTTGGAATGTAAACAAACAACTCAACACGTGTAAACAAACAAATTAGGAATAGCTTGCAAGCAGCAGAGATGTGATTTCTGAGATGACTCACAAAAATCTTGTACTAGTAGAGCAGCTAGTGACGAGTGCCTGGGAGAGGTTAATGAAAGTAGAACATTATTTACAACTATAAGACAGAGAGAGAGAGAATGTTCTTGAGTCGCGCAATGAAAAGAGAGGCAATGGAAAACATGTGACAACTGGAAAGAGGCACAGGTAGACCAGGAGAAATGCTGCTGGGTGATCTATGATGTTAGCGTGGAGGATTATCATCAACAGAGTTGGTTCAGAACAACAGGAATCGAGATCTGTGTAGATAAATGTACACCTTAGCATGTACATATATTTTCTACCCCCCACCACGCAGAGAAACAGAGACAGACAGACAGGCACACATATAGCTATGATGAATGTTGTAGCTCACAGTCAACAGTTGAACTCTTGCAGCTCCAAGTCAAGAGGG
Source organism: Cepaea nemoralis (assembly GCA_014155875.1). Taxonomy (NCBI): domain Eukaryota; kingdom Metazoa; phylum Mollusca; class Gastropoda; order Stylommatophora; family Helicidae; genus Cepaea; species Cepaea nemoralis. The sequence goes on along the minus strand of JACEFZ010028291.1, from coordinate 325,358 downwards.
AGGCTAACTCCATTTATCTAAGTTAAGAAATGAACTCTATATTAGATTCAATAGGTGAACTCTGCACCTCCGAGTCACGAGATGAACTCTGTACCTCTGAGTCAAGAGGTGAACTCTGTACCTTTTAGTCAAGAGGTGACTCTCAAGAGATGAACTCTGTACCTCTGAGTAAAGAGGTAACTCTCAAGAGGTGAACTCTGTACCCCTGAGTCAAGAGATGAACTCTATACTCCAGTCGAGAGCTGAACTCTGTACCTCAGTCAAGAGCTGAACTCTGTACCCCAGTCAAGAGCTGAACTCTGTACCCCAGTCAAGAGCTGAACTCTGTACCCCAGTCAAGAGTTGAACTCTGTACCCCAGTCAAGAGGTGAACTCTGTACCTCAGTCAAGAGATGAACTCTGTACCTCAGTTAAGAGTTCAACTCTGTGCCCCAGTCAAGAGGTGAACTCTGTACCTCAGTCAAGAGGTGAACTCTGTACCCCAGTCAAGAGCTGAACTCTGTACCTCAGTTAAGAGTTCAACTCCGTGCCCCAGTCAAGAGGTGAACTCTGTACCTCAGTCAAGAGGTGAACTCTGTACCCCAGTCAAGAGATGCACTCTGTACCTCAGTCAAGAGATGAACTCTGTACCTCAGTCAAGAGCTGAACTCTGTACCTCAGTCAAGAGATGAACACTGTATCTCAGTCAAGAGCTGAATTCAGTACCTCAGTCAAGAGATGAACTCTGTACCTCAGTCAAGAGATGAACTCAGTACCAGGGAGTCATTTCAATTCACAGATAGTTTATTATATCATAACAAAGATAATATTAAATCACTTTATTCATTCTTTTTATTAATGAAATGCAGTCAACAGGATAAAAGGAACTAAGTGAACATATGAAATTTAAGTTGATGGCATCAAACATGTTTTCTCAAATTTCGATTCATTTTTAGCCTGTGAATCAATTCTATCTTATGTCTCAATGTAAAAATTAGGTAATTTAAATATTTGAAATCATCCATCCAAGTTGATGGCATTAAAAAATTTTTTTTCATGATTTCACTCATTTTCAGCCTGTGAATCAATCAATTCTATCTGATGTCTCAATCTAATCATGCCTAGTGAGACTCTCGATGTTATCTTATGATTAAGTCAATCTCAAGCTATTAGCCAGATCACTGCAATCATGACTCAACATGGCTCTGTGACTATGACTCTCTCGTTTTGTCATGGACTCCAGTTGAAATGAACAACCATGTGAACTTCACAGATGAGTCACATCTTTAACTCTTAAATGATGACAGGCCAGTATCTGGGACAGATATTTCCATTTATTCATTATTAGAGGCCAAAACTCAAGGCAGGTAACTGTTTAATTTTAATCATTGTTAAATAACCATGCATATTATCACAGGTTTTTAAAAACCGACATAAACAGGCCTCTAAACTATGTGGAAATTTAAGATTTATCAATAAAACATCTCAAAAATTAACAATTTACCAAAGTCTTATGTTTGAAATAATCCAAAGTAGACATGGACAAGGAGATATTGATGAAACAAAGCTGACAGAATATCTAAAATATAGCATGCAAGCTATGCAAACAGATGTAGAGATTAATGAAGTGATAAGTGCCGAAAGCAAGTTTATAATATCAGATGCATTAATGTTAATCAAAAGAAATAATATAACTGAAATTTTAAAAAGCTAGTTGCGCATTCTTTACAGGACATTGCAGTCAACTCCAGCATTTTCTGGCTATTTGTGATTTATTGGCAAGTTTACATTCAGTAGTATAAGAAAACTAGCGCAAGACAGTCTACTTCCAAATTGCCTGCAGCAGTGTTTTGAGCGCAGTGTGCGGGATTGCAAAATGTGTTCATAACCCTTTCAACATTTTGCCAGCGGTGAAATAGTGTAACTAAAACAATGCCGTGCCAAGCTCTTAGTCTGAATTCTACTTGCGTGCAAGTTTACAACATATTAATTTAGTTAAACCCAAAGTGTAATAAAAACTGTTAAGCAATTCTCTTAGCTTGAATTATACTTGTTGCATGCAAGCACAAGATATTCATTTTCTTCAAGATATTCATGTTATTAGTGTTAATCACACACACAATTTAATTTAAACTGTCATGTGACTCTCTTAGTTTGAATTCCACTTGTATGCACGTTTATGAGATTTTAATTTTATAATGTTAAGCAAATAAATGATATTATTAAAACTGTCGTGCAGTTCTCCCGGCTTAAATTATACTTGTTACATGCAAGTATATGCTGGCTGTGTGGCGATGGGGTTAGGGACGCAGTTCATAATCCCATATACCATGTTCGAAATACAGCTGTGGGCAATTTGGCAGCAGACTGCCTTGTGCTGGTTTTTTATGAAATGGTGTGGGTGCCGGTCGCTCAGAAAGCAATAGCAAACTACTGAACGTAAACTTGCCAAGATCTCATGAACAGCATAAAAATTCTGGGGTTGACTATGATGTCCTGTAAAAGGATGTGCAATTAACTTTTTTGTTTTAAACATTTAAGTACAAGAGATTCATTTAATTAACGTTAATAACACATAAAGTGTAACTCAATCTGTCATATGACTTTACTAGCTTGTATCATACTCTTGCTGCATGCAAGAACAAGAGGTTTGTTTTGTTAATATTAATCAATCAACAAATGTAATTAAAACTGTCAAGTGATTGTCCTAGTTTGAATTTTACTTGTTGCCAGCAACTACAAGATGTTAATTTTACTGTTAATTATGTTAATTTTATTAATGTTAAACAAAATAATATAGTTTAACCTGCCACCTGACTGTCTTAGCTTGATTCTATTTGTTGCAGGAAAGTTTTTAAGATGGTAATTTTGTTAATGTTAATCAACACATGTAATTAGAACTGTCATGTGATTGTCTTAGCTTGAATTCTACTTGTTGCAGGGAAGTATATAAGATGTTTGTTTCATTTATGTTAATCAAATAAAAACTCTAATGTCTTCATGTTAGTTTCAGATCTACACAACTCAATAAACAAAGTGTTAATTAATATAAATACTGTGTTTTTAACTTTGTTAAATGACAATAAAAGGGTGTTCAAGGCAAGAGAATTGACTTCATATGGCTTGGTCTTTTTCTGCACAGCGTCCTGATGAAAATTCACAGAGTACAAATTTCATACACTTCAGCGATGACCCCTAGAAGTCTCTTGAGAAAATTGAACTCATGAACTAAATGACAGAGTCTGGAAACAAACCCATAATACCTTTCAAAGCGTGATGTATGCAGCTTAACCACTTCACCACAGAGATTCTCCATTAAATGCCAATTCTAAAATATCAAAAGATTTCTTTCAAATAGCTGGATAAGCTGGACAGACAGAAAAACCAATGCAAGTACTACAGGAGACAAATGAAAATCGTAAATTGATTAGAAAAATTAGACAGACAGTCAAAATTTTCTGGACATGTTATGAGAAGAAATGGATTGGAGAACTAATGACAACTGGCAAGATCGAAGGGAACAGACCGAGAGGAAAATATCTGGATGGCTTGGCCACATGGCATGGACGAGACAGGAACACTGAGCTGATCCACGACACTGGTGATCGAGTGAAATGGCAGTCATGACCGCCCACGCTTTCCTGCATGGCACATGATTGATTGATTGAATAGAACTTGATGGCTAACTCTTTCTGTGCCGTGCAGTTATATTAAAATAACACTCAGGGTAAGGAAGAGTTAAGGGAATAAATGCCTGGAAGTGAAGGAATTCTACAGAAAACAAGATGTCTTATAATCCTATATAACTGATCCAGAAACTTGTAGGTGGGTCGTGATGTGAGCGATATTCTCCGAACAATCTACTTCATGATGATGATCCACATTTAGTAAGTTGCATGTAAAAGAGGCACTTTATGCATTTACTTACTATCAGATTAATCATTTCTAGACGTTTCCTGTAATGTTATTCATATTTTCTGCACAGATGTCAACATTTTCTAAAACTAAGAAAGGCAAGGGTCAAAAGAACTTGATGATACCAGTTGCCACTGCAGTGTTGTAGACTGCTAAACTCCACCATTGCCTCTTGATAGTGGCAGTAAACATGATGAAACAAACCATCATGCCCAGGCTACTGCTGCTTTCATTCAGGATAAACTTATCCTTTGTGTTTGTAACTTTACTTGTTCTGTGTGCTGTAACCTTGCAAGTCCAGCAAGGTCAGTTTGTAAAGATCTAATCTGTGAAGATCTAAAGTCTGAAGATCTAATCTGCACAGACCTAGTATGTGAAGATCTAGAACAGTCCCTCTGTACAAATCTGTACAACTATACTAATTAATAATTACTTAGGCATAGAAAATGACTGTCCACATCATTATGATACTAACATGGTCAAGCGACAGGTTATGCCTTTTCTCAATAAAGTGATTTCCCTCTCGTATAGCTGTAAAAGATGTCCTTTTCTCCTGTGTGCAAATTCTCAGTGAAATTTGAGCTCCCATGTAACATCTTGCAGTCTAGTCAGATATTTCTGAGCTAACTGTATAACAGTAGATGGTACTGACTGCTTTCTGTTAGTGCCCACTGTTGGACGGTGCTCACCCAACCCAACACCCCACATTGTGCTAACAGATTCAGGTGAAGGAGTGCCATTGAGAGTGTACTAGCCTTATACTACTGCGAGGAAATGCAACCTAAAGACGAGATGTCATGGCAGGACAGACCAGGCCCTAAGCCTTGATCTGCAACTTTTCTAGGATGGAAGTTCTGACAGGCAGACAGAGAACTGCTTTGCTTATTTATCCAGCAGCTTCTGAAGTGTGTTTTGTTGTTACCTCTACTCTAGAGCAGGGGTGGCCAACACGAGGCCCGTGGGCCGCATGCGGCCCGCCAAGAGTCATGTTGCGGCCCGCAGAGTGGGAAGCGACGATGTGGCAGAGGCTGTAGCACGCTTGCTTGCTTAATTTAATTATTTTTTTAAAAAATTAGGTGAGTGGCCCGGCAGGAAATATTATTTCTGAAATTTGGCCCGCCTACTAAAAAGGTTGGCCACCCCTGCTCTAGAGTAAATGAGGCAGGCCGAGAGAAAGATCATTCTGCATGGGCAACACATGGTCTCTACAATTCAGCCCAGGCTTTGTGCTGTGGGGAGATATAACTCCATTTTACTAACTATCATCTGTCAACTAGACTAGGATAGCTCTGAAAGGCAGACAATTAGAGCAGTGGTTCTCAACCTTTTTTGTCCCGTGACCCCCTTCACCATATTTTCAGAATGTCATTCCCCCCTTTCATATTTCCTATCTAAAAATCCCCCCACCCCTATACAGTATACATAAAAATGTAAGGTAAATTTAATAGCACATACTAAAACAAGTCTAGACATCCACATAAAACATGATTTGTGGGTCTACTGACTTTATAAAATGAATTTTAGAAGGATCAGACGTACTTAACTGTAAAGTATGAAGGGAAAAACAATATCAAGTAATCGGTTCTTGTATTAACGCGATCTTGAAATGGTCTTCATTCTCCCCCTGGAAACCCTAAAATTCCCCCCTGGGGGGGGGGGGGGGGGGGGGGAAGATTCCCCACTGGTTGAGAACCACTGAGTTAGAGCATTGCTTTGTTGATCCGGGAGCTTCTGAAGTCTGTCTTGTTACCTTTTCTCTGGAGTAAATGAGACAGGCTGAGAAAGGGATCATACTTCATGGGCAACACATGGTCTCTACAATTCAGTCCAGGCCTTGTGCTGTGGAGAGGTATAAGGTCCATTGATCTCACCATAGCCCATTGAAAAATGTCTCAGTCCTTTGCCAGTTGCCCTGACTCCAGCACCCTTATGCCCAAAGTGTCTGTCTACAATGTCTTGTGTCTATTTTCATACTAGTTAACCCCTGTCTCTTCTTCCAGAAACCATGCCTTCCACGACTGTTTCATACTAGTGAACCCCTGACTCTTCTTCCAGAAACCACACCACGCCTTCCATCACTGTTTCATACTAGTGAACCCCTGTCTCTTCTTCCAGAAACCACGCCTTCCATAACTGTTCTTTCGAAGTCAATGTGACATTTAGCATGGCCAAAGTACTTCAGTTTCCAAGATGTGACAATGTTTATGACCCCTTTTTAAAAATGTTCAGGTCATATGTGATGTCAGTAATTTTCTTCATCTTGGTCCATGATAATCTAAACTTTTTTTGACAGATTTAACTTTAAAACCTTGATTTTCTTTTTAATGATTGCAAAATGGTCAATGACTCATGTCTGTTAGTTTCATTTCTGCAAAGCCAGTGAACATTCAATTTCCAGTTGATTCCTTGTGGTTTAAATTGCCTTGCCAGAGAGTTTTATCTCCATGTTGATTCCTTGTGGCTTCTATTGTCTTGCCAGGTAATTTTATCTCAGTGTTGATTTCTTGTGGCTTCAGCTGTCTTGCCAGGTAGTGTTACTTCTGTGTTGATTCCTTGTAGCTTCAACTGTCTCACCAAGTAGTTTTATCTCCGTGCCAATTCCTTGTGGCTTCAAATATCTCAACAAGGAGTTTTATCTCCATGTAAGATTTCCTGTAAATAATTATTTTCTAAGCCTGTCTCTGCCACTGCTATTTAATACAGAAGTGTAATGCCTACAACAACAGTGCAACTTAAGAATATGATAAACAGAATATGGTAACATATCATGCAAAATTAGACAGGACATATTATAACAATTATTTTAAACAAACTTCAATGTAACATTTTGAACCTAAACATTTTGAAATACAGAACTAATACGTTCTCACAAATTAATTTCTCAGACACCTGTATGTTTTATTTTTTAGATTTCTCTTTAATGCTGGACACATTCCTACACATATGCAGTAAATAAGTTATCTATTCTTAAGTCAAGAATATGTTTTTGCACATTATAAAGGAGAAATAAACTTGAATACTTAAAGAAAAATGGCAAAGTTTATGGAAAAAGAGCAAAGCGAAGGCAACGAGACAAATACATGAATGTCTTGGCAACATGGTTTAGGTCAGGTAAGAATGCAAACCTGATCCAAGACTCATGTAAGATGGTGAAACGTGACCGTCCACGTTCATCGGCATGGCACATGATAATAATGATAACTTTTAAGTATTTCTGTTTTAAATTTTTTTTACATTTACATTTTTTATATTTTTTTTTCATTTTTTACATATTGTTTTTGTCTTATATTTTTTTTTTCAATATATATATATATTTTTAATTGTTTTATTTATTTTTCAATTTGTTTGAGTTTTTTCCAATTTGTTTTTTTTTTTTTTTCATTTCATGTGTTTCTTTTTTTCTCTCTCCAAAAATAGCTTATTTATAAAAAAAACAAAATGTTCACGGAAAGACATCACAAAGTATAATATTGACTTGTGCCATTGAATATTTAGTGTATATGCTGCCAAAATATAACAATGTTCCAACGCATTTGAAACCGAAGAAAAGCTTCTGTTTTTAAATGCTGTCATCGAAAAATGAAACAAAAATAGTGCTATACATATCCAGAGCGGAAAACAATTGCACCATATGGATTTAAAAATGAAAAGTTAAATAATGAAAAATTTACTCTCCTCTGGTCACAGATACTAACTGCGATGGATCACATAACAAATAAATTAGAAAATGACGCTAAACAAAGAGAATGATGCTCAGTTGAAATGTACCATGTTAGTCCGTTTAAGCTGCAGTGGGAATATATGTTGTATATTTCAGATTTAAGGATTCACTGTTTCCTTTGCTTTGTGTTGAGCGATTTCTGCAGTGCGCACCTGACAAGATGCAGCGAAATATCGTGGCAATAAATGGTACAACATACTGAAGTGTCTTAATTATTCCAATTCACAATGGGGAAACAATTGTTTTGAATCTGAAAACATTTGATTCACATCTGGTGGGTTTAACTAAGTATTTAGGTGAATACTACAGAATTAAATATCATATGAAGTGAAATACTGATTCTATCAGAAGTAGATACTCTACTTTGGTAATATATAAATTTTAAAGGAGCAGGTGATATAGCATTTACCATAACTGCACCCACCATGACAGTGTTTTTATGAGCGGTGACATAACTGTCAATTCCTGATGTCACAGAGAGGTAAGCCAGGTTTTACTGTCACATTACTTGCAATTGCCAGAATATTTTATGTCACAGAGAGGTAAGTCAGGTTTTACTGTCACATTACTTGCAATTGCCAGAATATTTTGCCTATAATGTAGCTACAAACTTTTGTCTCTAAAACTGACCACAAGGCTCGTCCAGTCACTTACTCAACCGTGACCATCTTTTTTTCAAATGTTAAGACAAACTTACAGCACATGGTCTCTGTGATCACCACATGTTGAGACAAACCCTCAACATAAGGTCTCTGTGACAACCATATGATGTTGAGAGTCAAACTCAGCACAGTGCAGTCTCCGTGACAAACAAGTGACATTGAGACAAACTCTTGGCACAAGGTCTCTGTGACAACAAAGTGATGTTAAGACACACACTCTCGACAGTCTCTGTGACAACCACCTAATGAGACAATATTTCAACAGTTTATGTGACAATCACATGATGTTGAGACAATATCTCAGTCTCTGAGACAACTACATGATGATGAGACCTATCTCAACACAGTTTGTGAAAACCACATGTTGTTGAGACCATATCTCAACATAATCTCTGTGACAACCAAGTGATGTTTAGACAAACTCTCAACAGTCTCTATGAAAACCAACCAAACATAACACACTTAACATCAATAAAAAAAAATATTTAAAAATCAGTAAGCATATTTCAGAAACGATTTATGAAACAGACCAAAGCAAGTTGTAGCGCCCCCCTCCCCCACAAATGGCATCCAGTCATACATTTTTAAGATGTACAATTCTCTCAGGTATCAACACTATAGGTTCAAATAGTGATCTCACCAGCAATATGAAATATTAGTATTAATATGAAACACTGACAATATGTGAATAAATTCTGTTTCGCAATCCCAAATGAGCAAGTCACAGGTAATTTTTCTAACTCTACGTGCTGATTAATCCTTTTATGTTTTTGTCACACACAATGGTGGGAAAATATATGCAAACAATATATGTGAATATTAATATACATACCAAGGCTGAATGGATAAGAACATGTGTTCTTAAACACCTGGTGTGCTGATGCCGAGGTAAGGGGTTCAACCCCAACACTGAACAGTTGGACTAAAATATTGACTTCTCGTCCTTGACTTGGGGATGTAAATTACACATACCTATGAAGTTGGAGTGGGTTCACCTAATGGCGAGGGACACTGTTCATACGGAAAGCTAATCCACATGCAAAATTCAGTCCAGCACTGTTAGTGTAAGGACTATGCTTGAGTTCTAAGTAAAAAAAAAATATACATAACAATATTATAAGAACAAAATGGAGGTCAGCATGGCTGAATAGATAAGAGCGCTTGCTCTTAAACTTCCAGTGTGCTGATGCCGAGGTGGCAGATTCAACCCTTACACTGATCAACTAGACTAAAGTGTTGACTTCTAGTTCTTGACTTGGGGACTTCAAGTGTAAGTACCTGAGAAGTTGGAGTGAGTTCGCATGATGGATACTAATAATAGGGACAAATAATCAACATGCATAATCAGTGCAGTGGACTAATAGTAGCAGCACGTGTATGGACTACGCATTAGTTCACAGCAAGCGAATGCGAGAAAAAAAACATAAGATCAACATATCTGGAGGAACACTGTCAATAAATGACTTAGAATTGTTCTGTTGGATTCTTTGGTGGCATGACAATCATCTGCGGCCTCCAGTTTCTTGCCTTTCTCTAGGCACATATACACCCTGCACTAACGACATGTTAGCTTTCTGCATAAAGCATCGCTTGCTTCATTAGCAATTCAAGTACTTAAGTCCAAAAGTATACACCATCTTGGGATGTAAATAATGCTGAATTTTAAATTAACATTGCTTGAAATGTTGTTGGTAATTATAGCTATGTAACTGTTCTAATGTATAAGTATGGGGAAAATAGTGGCAAATTATGTCCCTCCAAGTCAATGGTAAACTCTTGTCTCTGAGTTGAGGTGAACTCTCTCTCTCTGAGTTAAGAGATGACGAACTCGTCTCTCTGAATTAAGAGGCTAATTCTTGCCTCTGTGAGTTAAGAGATTAACTCTCTGAGTCAATTGCACTCTGAGTCAAGAGGTGAACTCTGCTTTACTGAGTCAAGAGGTGAACTCTCTGAGTTAAGAGACAAACTCATCTCTCTGAGATAAGAGGCAAATTCTTGTCTCTCTGAGTTAAGAGGCAAATTCTTGTCTCTGAGTTAAGAGGTGAACTCTGTCTCTCTGAGTCAAAGGCTAACTCTGACTCTCTGAGTCAATGGCAAATTTGGTCTCTCTGAGTTAAGAGACATATTCTTGTCTCTCTAAGAGGCAAATTCTTGTCTCTCTGAGTTAAGAGGCAAATTATTGTCTCAGAGTTAAGAGGCGAACTCTGTCTCTCTGAGTCAAAGGCTAACTCTGACTCTCTGAGTCAATGGCAAATTTGGTCTCTCTGAGTTAAGAGACATATTCTTGTCTCTCTAAGAGGCAAATTCTTGTCTCTCTGAGTTAAGAGGCAAATTATTGTCTCAGAGTTAAGAGGCGAACTCTGACTCTCTGAGTCAATGGCAAACTCGTTCTGAGTCAAGAGGCAAATTCTGTACCTTTCTCTACCTCTACAATTGTTTGCCAAATGAGGTATCTTTGCAAAATTACATGCTTACAAGAGAAGAATACAATTTTTGGAAATACAAGGTTATGGTGGAATAATGTGAGTGATGGTGTCAAGGTGTGTTACATATGGGATATGGTCATCCTTGACATGTGTGGTTACATAACAAGACAAATGGGACTGGAAAGTCACTGAAAATATATGCTACACGGGTAAGGCAGTAAGTCACAAAATGATAGATGGTTGAGAGATGGTTGAGGCAAACCCTCAACTCCAGGTCTCTGTGACAATCAAGTATGTTGAAAAACTCAACAAGGTCTCTGTACCTTTCTCTACCTCTACAATTGTTTGCCAAATGAGATATCTTTGCAAAATTACATGCTTACAAGAGAAGGAATACAATTTGTTTGGAAATACAAGGTTATGGTGGAATAATGAGAGCGATGGTGTCAAGGTGTGTACATATGGGATATGGTCATCCTTGACATGTGTGGTTACATAACAAGACAAATGGGACTGGAAAGTCACTGAAAATATATGCTACACGGGTAAGGCAGTAAGTCACAAAATGATAGATGGTTGAGAGATGGTTGAGGCAAACCCTCAACTCCAGGTCTCTATGACAATCAAGTATGTTGAAAAACTCAACAAGGTCTCTGTGACAACAGTGATGGTGAGATATAAACTCTTGGTACACTGTCTCTGTATGATAAAGGTGTCACTATGTGGCATATCCATCCATATTGAAGTTTATATGTGGCAGATGATAATGACTGAATGCCTAAGTGCATGTATACAGCAAAGTTTCAAGCACTTGTGATGTTAAAAATAACGGCCATATTCGAAGGATTGCACCATGGAAAAATATGCTGTTGTGAAGGTGTTTGTTTTTTCCAGCCAAGAGGCTTACTGCCAAGTATTTTCATAAGAACATGTTGTCTATCTATGGCGGTTTCAAGCACATTAAGATTCTAAAAATGTCAGGCACACTCAAAAATTACACCATCAAAAAATAATGTGCTGTTGTTTGTTTTTTTTCTAGCCAGGGTGGTTTACTGCCAAGGATATTCTGAAAACATGTTGCCTGTCTATTGCTTGAAAAGTATTTGTCATGAAAAATGTAGACACCTTAGAGGCACAGGATTTGCTGATGAAGAAGTTGAGCACGAGGTGTAAACATGACTAAAAAAAAAGACTAGGTTTACCTAAATGAGGTCACCCCTTTCAGTTTTTTTTGGTGTGTGCTTCATTCCTGGTGGTGTTTACAGCACACGGATATTCGATCAATCCAGGAGAACCTCATGCTCTATTCTGTTGTGTCTAAGTACTACAGCTGTATATGGGGAACCGCATTTTTGCTAATCATAGCTCCCTAGCAATAGATCAAACAGGAAAGAAACAATGCCAAACTTACTAATTAAGACTTAAACAGAACAAAATGATAATTTCAGGGTGATACACAAGTGAGTACTATTTCTTCGTATATTTAGAATTATAGACCAAATAAAGCAACAATTTTCAGAACATATAATACAACACTAATAACAAAAAAGTTTTGAGAAACTGCAAGATCAAATGAGCCAAGTGGTTCTTGAGCATAATGATGGATTCCGCTACAACTTATGATAGTGGTAGCGGTCATTGCCTGGATACTGTGCTTGGTACTGTTGCTGTTCTTGCTGAACCTGGCGGTACTGTTGCAGTTCTTGCTGAGGCTGGCTGGTACTGTTGCTGTTCTTGCTGAGGCTGGCGGTGCTGCTGCTGCTGCTGTTGGTGGTCTTGCTGCAGCTGCTGGTACTGCTGTGGTATGTGGCGCTGTTGCTGACTGGATGTGAACACATGCTGTTGTTGGTAGATGTTGAAGTTCTGAGGTGCAGGCATGTTAGGCGGAGGATGCTGCAAATTATCAGAGATAATTAGTATATATCATACACAACTTGTGGAAGTCAACAGAAATTAACACCAGCACCAAACTTTGAATATTTAATTCCTAGCATGAGCACAGCTTAACACCACTTCCTAAACCAGGCAGAGACCATTCAAAGCTAAATGGGTTTAGGATTATCACCCTACAGAACATTTTTGGCAAGACGCTGGAAAAGATTATTGCTGTTATGCTTCAGGAATATTTAGAAAGGGAAAAGCTTCTCCCGAAAGGTTTGGGAAGTTACTGGCCAGGGAAGGATATGTGGGACAACGCAGCCACTTTTGCCTATGATGTTTATGAAGGGTTCCAAAACAGACAGGAGACGGTGGTGGGTGCCCTTGATCTCGAGGAAGTACACAGCAGAGTCAGATAAGATATTTTTATGCACGCTCTTATGGAGTAGAGATTCTGTCCTTGGTTGGTGAACTGGATTGCAGCTGTTCTGCATTCTCATAGAGTGGTTTTCCTCTCAAGTATCTGGAAATCACTTTTGATAGAAGCCTGTCCTTTAGGGATCATGCTGAGGTGATGGTTACAAAATGTCAGAAGGGGCTCAATGCACTGAAGAGTATAGCAACAAGGAATGCTATTCACACTTTTTCAGCACTTGATCATTTCAGTGGTAGAGTATGGACTGGGAATGCTCAGTTTCCTATAGTCAGCTAGTGAAACTAGAGTGCATACAGAATGAAGCTTAAAAAAAAAAGTCGCTTAAAAGTCGACAGGGTCGACTTCATCGCACCGGGTTTTATCCCATATGGCTCGGTCTCTTTCCGCAACGCGGAAAGCGTCGCACAAAGCACGAACTCCGTAGCTTTTAGCGACGACCCACAGGAGTCTCCGAAGCATTTAACTCGTAAACCGAAGGGTGCGGCCCGGAATCGAACCCACAACCTTCGGATCACAAGTCAAATGGCTTGACCACTTAGCCACAGAGACTCCCAGAATGAAGCTATAAGGGTGATTCTGGGATGTACAATGGACACCCCAATAGCATGTATGCGATACATCCTTGCGTTGCCAACCATTGCAGACAGATGCAAGGTGTTGCAGGCAAGTTCATACCTCAAGGTAGCTGCAGACAAGGAAACATCTGCATCATTCCCTGGAAGCAGTCAAAGCCCACAGGTGCTAAGAGGAAAATCAAGGATAGCTCTGGCAGAAGATACCATTAAAGAAGTGTGCACACTTGAGAAGACTGGCAAAGGCAAGGAGTGAGAGTAACAAATAGAAATTCAGACGTGTGGGGCTATAATCACATTGGGCCGTGAGTGTAGAGAGTGGCCAGCAGCCAGCAGGAAGCTGAAATTCAGCAATTAATTCATGACTACTCTCGTCCTGGTGATGAGATGATCTATACTGATGGCTCTGTGTTAAAAGGCAAAAGAAATGTCTGGGGATTCATAGCAAAAGAAAATTGCCAATGTTTGGTCAAGGAGAGCTTGGCATATGACACCATAGCCTCAAGTCTGAGAATGGAACTAGAGATGTGTTACTGTTGCTTTCTGTTGGTTGGAGAACAAACTGTATACTGCATGTTGTGATTTAACTGATTCACAAAGCATGCTGGCAAAGGTGAAGACTGGCATACTCTGTACAGAATGGCATGCACTGATTCAGAGACCGCAGGTTGTGAGCATTCACTCGATCTTTTCTCCAGGACACTCTGTCGTTGGAAATGAACAGGCAGACAAATTTGCTGGTGCCGCATAATTAAAGGGTGATTTGATGAATGATAAGGTAGATGTGGTGAAGGCCCTCTGGGAAAATGTGATTAATGCAGAAGAATAGGTCTAGAGAGAATGCAGCAGCAAGGGGTAGTCAGAGGATCCGGACGAATGTCATCATTCAGAAGTAAAGCAAGACGGACATATAATCAGATTGCAACGGGCACGGTTAGTATTGGACTGTTAAGATGAGGACTGGGCGCTTATGGAAATGCCCCCGAGTGCAGTGATGTCGGTTTTGACTCAACTCTTAATGTGAAATCAGTACTACTGTATGAAACAGAAACAGAGAATAACTAAAACAATTAATAAACTACAGACATTCATTAACCGCTGACTGCACAGAATAGAAGGACTAAAATAAAATGATCTGGTGGAGCTTCGGGAGAGAACGAGACATTCTAGTGAATCAAGTTAGTTATCTCCATGTTGATTCCTTGTGGCTTCCTTTACAGAACATCGCAGTCAACACCAGCATTATTTGCTGTTGTGATCTCTTAGCAAGTATACGTTCAATAGTTTGCCATTGCTTTCTGAACGACCGGCACCCATACCATTTCATAAAAACCAATGCAAGGCAGGGATTATGAACTGCGTCCGTAACCTCTTCACCACGGAGCAGGCCAGTGAATCAAGAGTAGAGGAAAAGACAAGCAATGGATAGGACACAAATGGGGAAAACCTGAGTACATCTAGAAAGTCCTTTCTTTGGAACCTCCAGGGGTAAAGGAGAGGGAGATCTAAATATACACAGACAAAGGACTTAAAGACACAAGATGAATCATGTGGGGAGGGCTTAGGGAGCTGCAAGAGATAACAAAAGATTGGATGGCTTGGCCTGAATTGGCTGAACTCAATGCTGCAATAAAGGAGGGAAGAAGAAAGAGAAGATGTGTTATATGTTCAGAGATTGTCAATTCATTGGATGCCAAGCAATTCGCCAAATGTTTACTGATCAATCCACACATACATCTTTTACTTGGTTGAGGGGGATAAAGAGAAGTAAGAAGAAAATAAGGAGGAAGAGAAAGAGAAGAATCTGATACTTCTCACAGAACAGGACTGCACAACTTCAATAAATCAATACATGTTACTGCAACAATCTTCCTCAACATCTTTAATTAAATAATAATCTGTATTAATAAACACAGGTTAGGGCATAACAACTAGCTCTGCCATGTCTATAACTGGTGGCGAGTGCTGACGTCTGACCTGACTGGCACCTTGCGTTCTTGACAGGCGTAAGTTTTGTAAAACGGAGATATATCTCTCCATAACACAAAGCCAGGGCTAAGTTAAGAGACCATGTGTTGCCCATGCAGCATGATCCCTCTCTCGGCCGGCCTAGATTACTCCAGAGGAAAGGTAACACCAATACGTCTGGAAAAAGACAAGCTGCAGAAGCTGCCGGATCAGAGCTCTCATCCTAGACCAATTGCAAACCAAGGCTTGGGGCCTGGTCTGCCCTGCCATTTAGTCTTTAGGTTGCATTTCCTTGCACTAGGGTAAAGCTTGTACTTCCACTGTGCTCCACTGTGCTCCACTGCCCTAAGCCATTGGAACAAAGAGGAGTGTCAGGTTTGGTGAGCGCCAACTAAATAATATCAATGTGTATTAATAAATAAAGGTTAGGGCATAACAACTACTAGCTACGTCTATAATTGGTGGCAAGTGCTCACATCTGACCACACATACAGTAACTGTATAAGCGATCTTGTAGTTAATCAGTTCCAGATATCAAGAAGCAAGCTTCTCAGTCACAATTATTTATGCTTACCACTGATAACAAAGTCCACTCGTCAGTCCTCTGCCAGATGAGGTCAGCACCTTGGAAGTCAGAGAATTTCTGATTTCCAAGGTGCTGACCTCATCTGGCAGAGGACTGACGAGGACAAGGGAAAGCCTTTTTTTTTAAACTAAAACTAGAGCAGAGCAACCAGACAGACATGACAGGCTGAAGTCTTGCCAAGGAGGTCACCTCAGACAGATGCAAGGCCCAAAACATTTTGGATGAAGACACAGTGAAAAGAAATCACGGCTGTGCTTCAACGATAAAAAAAAACAGCGCCCCAGGGCCAGATGGCATAAGATACGATGACATCAATAGGTGTACCGACAACGAGCTAGAGAAACTAGCAGACATGTACAACAACAGTATAGGGAGTGCTAGCATCAAGGAGGGGTGGTTACACAGCTATCTGATTCCCCTGCCGAAGCCTGGCAAAGACCACAAAAAAATTCAGGGATATCGTGTAATAACCATGCAGAATACAATAGGCAAGCTGCTGGAGAAGTTAATTGCCAGGAAAATATCAAGCCAGCTAGAGAGGCAAGGTGTTTTCCCACCTACCCTGGGAGGGTACCGTCCAAAAAATAGAAACCTGGACCAATGCAGCAGTTTTTGCCCATGACGTCTATGAAGGTTTCCACTCAGGCATTGAAACCTTTGCTGCAGCGATTGATCTTGAGGATGCGTACAACAGAGTACCATTGGATTTTCTAATGCTTCAGCTGCTTGAACTCAAGATAAGTCATTTCCTCCTTAGTTGGATCGCCGCAGCCCTCTTCCAACAGGAAAGTAGTTTTCAGATGTGGCAGTTGGACTTCGGAACCAACAAAATATATCCTGGCCTATCACAGGGATCACCATTATCTCTGGTGCTGTTCAACGCCTACACTCTGAGAATCACCAGCGACTGGACTGGGGAGGACACTGCTATATGCCGACAATGTTTTAGTGTATCGTCAGGGTAAGGATAGAGATCAGGTTGCTGTGGAACTACAAACCGAACTCAAGCGCATAAGTACTTGGTGTGTTGAGACTGGGGCAATGGTCAACCCAACAAAGGCAACAGTGACATGGTTCTCTTTGAATAACCATATTGTCAACACTCCAACACCAACTGTAAATCTGTGTTCAGAGACTGTGGAAAGAACGCAGGCAATGAATTACCTGGGGATACGTTTTGATCGAAGCCTTGCTTATAATGAGCACATAGACCAGGTGATAACAAAGGCCAAGCGGGGTTTGGCTGCGATGCGGGTGATGGCGGCAGCAAACTGTGAGCAGCGCCATCTATGTCTTCTATACGAGGGGCTGGTCATGTCTGTTTTTGAGTATGCGATGGTGATCCTGACTCTCAGCCGTAAGCAGATAGAAAGGATACAGAACGAAGCTATGCGCATTATTCTTGGATGTACAAGAGATACAGCATGCAGGGCGATGCGCTACCTTCTTGATTTTCCAACCATTGAAGACAGAATACAAATTTGCAGAGCACGTGCCTACCTCAGAGTTAACGCAAACACACAACATCCACTGCATAGTGAAATTAGGAAGGTGAAGGGCAGCAGGTTAAAAAGAGGAAGGTCGTGGATGGGTCAAGCCGAAGACATTCTTCAACAGGTGTGTTCACTTGAGGACTTAGAACCTGGCGAGGAGTGGGTACAAGTGCCAACAGATTTCTGTACGTCCTTTTCTGTTTGCATCCAACTAGACAGAAAATGCAGACAAGAAAATCTGGCTGCTGTGGAGGCGGAAGTACAAGCGTTGATCTTCGAGAATTCGTTAGACGGTGATGCTGTCATCTACACAGATGGGTCGGTCGTCCGACATGTGAGAAGCTCATGGGCCTTTACGGCTCAGGCCGGAGGGAGAATTGTGAAGGAGGACTCTGGTGCTTTTGTTGAGACCACAAGTAGCCTGACTATGGAAGTCATAGCAGTAAGTAAAGCAATAACATGGCTCGAGAGACATTCACTAGGGCATGTTTCCTTAGTGACTCAATGAGCATGCTCAAGAGGATAGAGATCAGGTGGGTTCTAAGAGAGTTGTTGCTGTCTCTGGAGCGGTTTCGGCTGGCAAAGATTTAGTTTCATCTTCATGCCAGGGCATGCGGGAGTACAAGGAAATGAGCGGGCTGACAAGCTCGCAGTTAAGGCTACTGTGGAGGGCGGACGCGCTATGGACCAGGCTGACATTCTGAATGCTCTACGAGAAGTAAGACTTTTGCGAGAGCCAAGTGATGACTGTGAATCTACAACCATGGTCAGACTGCGAGAACAGCAAATTAAAAGAGGTGTGGCCAAACAAGAACACTGCGCAGAAAGCCAAAGAAGATTGATAAACCAACACATAACTGGTGTCGTTAGCCACTACACACTGCAGGATTTGCTGAGGAGGGGATACGAGCACTTATGGACTGAAAGGTTCTATGTGCAATGAGGAATATCTGTCGACTAATAAACTAACTAACTAACAAAGTCCACTCAGGCTTGAAGTCTTTCATAATGCTGATGCATCAGATTTTTTCTGAAAATAGTCTCATCTGTACCATCTGCACCTCACCATTACAAATTATCACTGTCAGATTCTCACCCGCAGTTACTACGTGGCGTCTTTACCAACGCCAGGCAAGTACAACCGGGCTCAACTCTGAGTGACGCTGAACATGCTAGTTACAACGCGGCGTCTTCGACGGCGCCAGGCAAGTCCAGCCGGGCTCAATTCTGAGCAACGCTAAGCCCGTTGCTGGTCAGTCGGTACAAGCGTGAAGCTTGTGGTTCACGCAGGGGGAATCTACTCCGACTGACGAGAATGCTGAACGGCTCGACAGACAGGCTTGGGATGTTGTAGCGGACAGACGGTTTGAATGGGGCTTGCAATGAATTGAATGTTTGAGCGTGAATCGATAGCTAGCCTGTACGAGTGTAGGAGACTGAGCGCCTGTGTTATTGACTTGTAAGTGTATTGCATTTATGTATTGATTGATTGAATGTATTGATTGTATGATGAATTGTGATTGCGTGATGCATACATTGATTGTGAAGTGCGCGTTGCGAGAATAAAGTGTTTGAATTGTTGTTACCGTGTGTCACGTTGAGTTATTTAGTGACAGTAATTAGTATCTCACTTGTCAGCCAACGAGCCTGAGTTCTTGCTGAATGCAAGATTCTGACAATCACCAGATCCCTAAAACCTTATCTACGAACATAGCAACCATTATGATAGAAAATAACAACTCACGTTAAATGCCTGAGGTATTGCTACAGGTGACTGTCCCACCAGTTGAGGTGGGTAGCCAAGCAAACAGCTTTCTTTCTGCAAAAACTCCTCATAAGCGGCCTCCATCTCATCGCCCATTTCTCCATCATCATCTTCACCTCTAAAACATCCAGAAAACATCATGAGAAAGGGAAAAAGATGTCTTGAAACAAATTCCTCTAAATCTAGTTTGGTTTGTACCATATCACTTTATTTGCACACGGATATCTTCCTAAGTGCTCTGCTTCCTCCCACAGATCACACGAGGAGAATCTCAGCAGAGTTCACCAAATCCAAAACAGCAACGAAGATACAGTTAATGAATATCATTATTTTTACCCTTATCTTTTGACTTCCTCGTGGCTTTTATTTGCATTTTGCAGCAAAAACATTCTATTGAATGGGGTAGCCAACCTCAAAACAAATCTCCTAATTCCTTCTTGAATACTATATTCTTACATGTGTTTCAGCTTCAACTGAGAGATAGTTTACAAGTAGCATACAGTTCTGGGGTTAACCCAGCACTGTAATATGGGTACCAAAGGAAAGTCAGCAGTTGGCAAGCAGTTTCTCATCATTAAGAACGTTACGCTCTCACCATAGCAAGATTACATAATTTCAAAAACAAACTATGACAGGTTGACATAACCGCATAACAACACACTACAAGGCTATGACAGGTTGACATAACAACACACTACAAGGCTATGACAGGTTGACATAACACACTACAAGGCTATGAAAGGTTGACATAGCACACTACAAGGCTATGACAGGTTGACATAACAACACACTACAAGGCTATGACAGGTTGACATAACAACACACTACAAGGCTATGACAGGTTGACATAACAACACACTACAAGGCTATGACAGGTTGACATAACACACTACAAGGCTATGACAGGTTGACATAACAACACACTACAAGGCTATGACAGGTTGACATAATAACACACTACAAGGCTATGACAGGTTGACATAACACACTACAAGGCTATGACAGGTTGACATAACAACACACTACAAGGCTATGACAGGTTGACATAACAACACACTACAAGGCTATGACAGGTTGACATAACACACTACAATGCTATGACAGGTTGACATAACACACTACAAGGCTATGACAGGTTGACATAACACACTACAAGGCTATGACAGGTTGACATAACACACTACAAGGCTATGACAGGTTGACATAACAACACACTACAAGGCTATGACAGGTTGACATAATAACACACTACAAGGCTATGACAGGTTGACATAACAACACACTACAAGGCTATGACAGGTTGACATAATAACACACTACAAGGCTATGACAGGTTGACATAACAACACACTACAAGGCTATGACAGGTTGACAAAACAACACACTACAAGGCTATGACAGGTTGACATAAGACACCACAAGGCTATGACAGGTTGACATAACAAAACACTACAAGGCTATGACAGGTTGACATAACACACCACAAGGCTATGACAGGTTGACATAACACACCATAAGACTATGACAGGTTGACATAACACACCACAAGGCTATGACAGGTTGACATAACACACTACAAGGCTATGACAGGTTGACATAACACACAAGGCTATGACAGGTTGACATAACAACACACCACAAGGCTATGACAGGTTGACATAATACACTACAAGGCTATGACAGGTTGACATAACAACACACTACAAGGCTATGACAGGTTGACATAACAATACACTACAAGGCTATGACAGGTTGACATAACAACACACTACAAGGCTATGACAGGTTGACATAACAACACACTACAAGGCTATGACAGGTTGACATAACAGCACACTACAAGGCTATGACAGGTTGACATAACAACACACTACAAGGCTATGACAGGTTGACATAACACACTACAAGGCTATGACAGGTTGACTTAACAACACACTACAAGGCTATGGCAGGTTGACATAACAACACACTACAAGGCTATGACAGGTTGACATAACAACACACTACAAGGCTATGACAGGTTGACATAACACACTACAAGGCTATGAAGCGTTAAGGCTTCATATATACTGACTGGCACCTTGCCGTCTTGACAGACGATAGTTTGTAAAATGGAGTTCTCTCTCCATAACACAACGCCTGGGCTGAATTTAGAGACCATGTGTTGCACATGCAGCATGATCCCTCTCTCGGCCTGTCTAGTTTACTCCAGAGGAAAGGTGACACCAATACGTCTGGAACAAGACAAGCTGCAGAAGCTGCCGGATCAGCATAGCAATGCTCTAACTGTCCGCCTGTCGGGGCTTCGATCCTAGACCAGTTACCAACCAAGGCTTAGGGCCTGGTCTGCCCTGCCATGACATTTTGTCTTTAGGTTGCATTTCCTTATACCAGGATAAGACTTGCACCCTCCCAATTGCGCTCTTCTGCCCGAAGCCATTGGCACAATGTGGAGGTGTCGGGTTTGGTAAGCGCCGCCCCACATTCGGCGCTAACAGAAGCAGGTAGTACCGTCTACTGTCATACGGTAGCTCAGTCATATCTGACTAAGACCTGACATCATATATACTAGGTAATGACATAATGTGTTAGAGTGATCATTTGACTACGTTGGGTTGACACTTTGATACTAGTCGGAAAAATATACATTCCTACCATTATTAGAGATTACACTCCATAACACCTCTTTAGTAAGCAAATGCATTAACCAGGTTGCCACAATGTGCCATAAAAACTTGTTAAAGAATACATATAGACATACAATTCTCAGAACACAAAACTACACATATAGTGAAGAAAACATATAAACATAAAATTACACATATAGTGAAGGTAGCATAAAAATACAATTATACATATAGCTAAGGAAACAAAAATACACATGACTTTGAAAAGAAAACTATATATACAACTTACAACTTAGGAAATACAGACAATTGACAGAACATAAAATGTGCACAATATACATAAATATATATATACACAACTAAGGAAACCTTATCGACCACATTTTGAATCATAGATGGATTCAAGAAATTACAGATAATTTGCAAATGACATCTGGATTATGATAGAGAGGAATTTAAAAAGACTTTGGGATTGGGGGGGGGCCTCTGCATTGAACAAGCCGCTTGGTTATGGTAATGAATAAAACACACAAATATACATGTGTATATCCACTAAGGAAAGAAATAAAATTACACAAACAACAATGGAAACATATTAAAATGTACATAACACTAAGGAACAAAACAATACAAATAACTAAGGAAACATAAAACTATACATACAACTAAGGAAACATAAAACTATACATACACTAAGGAACATAAAACTATACATACACTAAGGAAAATAAAACTATACATACACTAAGGAAACATAAAACTATACATACAACTAAGGAACATAAAACTATACAAACAACTTAGGAAACATAAAACTATATATACACTAAGGAAACATAAAACTATACATACAACTAAGAACAAAACTATACAAATAACTTAGGAAACATAAAACTATACATGCAATAAAGGAAACAAAATTAAACATACAACTAAGGAAACAAAAAAAATTACATACACTTAAGGAAATGCATCAAAATTAAAATACAACTAAACAAGTGTATAAATACATACATACAACTTACAAAATATATAATTATATTAATATCACTAAAGAAACATAAAAACACACAAACAACTAAGGAAACACAAGATACATAACTTAAAGAAACATCAATACACAGACAACTATGGAAATATATACAAATATACATACAACTCAGGAAACACATAAAAGAGTAAATGCATAAGAACATACACACAAATAAGGAAGGTAGTTTGTTGCATATCCTTTACAGGATGTCGCAATCAATCCAAGCATTTATTGGCTGTGATTTCTTGGCAAATTTACGTTCAGTAGTTTGCCACTGCTTTCTGAACGACCAGCGTTCAAACCTTTGGATGAAATACCAACAAAAGGCGGTTTGCTGAAAATTGCCCTGCAGCTGTGTTTCGAACGCGGTATGCGGGATTGTGAATTGTGTCCGTAACCCCTTTGCCACAGAGGCAGGTCAAATAAGGAAATGTACACAAATATACAACTAAGAAATACATAGAGTAAATGCATGAGAATATACATACAGCTGATATGAATCATAGCCAGTGTCATTTATCAGCAATGTTCCTTGGTCCTCTGACAACTGATCCTGCTCTTTTTGCCAGCTCAAGAAAGCCGCCTCTTCTTCCTCATTAAGAACATAGGCATCATCTTCATTATCTGAGAACCCAGCTTCTGTGCGGCTACAGAGTTCACCAACCCGATCGTAGAACACAGTTTCTGGAGCCTGTCGATATAAAAACGTCTTTCGATTAATTCTGAACAAAGAAAATTCAGTTTGACTATGCTGATGGCACGTTATGCTAATTCTGAACAAAGGAAGATGGCGGCAGACGGTTGTGTTGTATTGTGACTGCTTCTTTTTTCATGTAGGAGATGCGTATTTTCATCTCTTGCATGTAATTTGTGCGCCAGGATGTAAACCAAGAGTTTCTTCTTAAGATCTTTGCCAATGCTATGGAATTTCGTGCATCTGAGCGAAGCAATCCTTGAGTGAATGTTTGCAGCGTGTATAAGTTTCTGTGGTGTTTCAACGTGGCGGAACAGTGTTTGTGCTCCGTATGGAGGGCAGTCAACCTGACATGGTGACGGTAACATTTGATGACAGGCTGACATGGAGAAAGCACATCAACAAAGCAGTAGCCAAAGCCAGAAGGAAAATAGCCATCCTGAGAAAACTAAGTGGAACTGCATGGGGAGCCAGTGGGAAAACACTTAGCAAAGTTTATCAACAGAGCATACAACCACACCTGGAATACGGGTCAACTGTGTGGCGTTCAGCATCAAAAACCACGCTACAAGAGCTAGACAAAGTGCAAAATCAAGCACTTAGTCACCACAGGAGGGATGAGATCAACCCCTATAGTGGAGATGGAGAAGTTGGGAAGAATACAAGCAGTGAGAAAGCGCAGAGATATGCAAACGCTAATACAAGCAGAAAAAATCCTCAACTTGCCAGGCCACCATATGAAGAACAGATTTGAAAACTTAGCTATGGGGCGGTTGAAAAGAAGCAGTTTTATCCACCAAGCCAAACGACTCTGTAGAGAAACCACCGATCTGCCCACAGTTGGTATTCCCCTGAAAACTATTCCAGAACAAACTTCATGGAACATAGACTATCATTACAAATCCAGACAAAAGTGAGAGGAATATTTGACAAGGAAGAACAGAACAGTGTATAGTGCAGAACAGCCACTCTCAGCTTCCTTGATGAAGAATACCCACAGGACCTCTGGATCCGAGTCTACACAGATAGGTCAGCACAAAATGCTGTTCGAAATGGAGGAGCTGGAGTGTACATAGAATACCCAAATAATACTAGGGACACGGCCAGAGCACCAACAGGAAAGTACTGCCATAACTATGATGCTGAAATTGAGGCAATCAAGATAGCAACAGAGAAATTACTAAATACCAGCCATGGTACACAACCTGTGGTGCTATTGACAGATGCAAAATCAGTACTCGAGGCGCTCCTGTCTGGGAAATTGCCAATACTAAGGACACTACTTTCTGAACTTAGCAGTCAGCATAAGGTCACCATACAGTGGATACCATCCCACTGTGGAGTACCCGGAAATGACAGAGCTGATCGATTGGCTAAGGAAGGAGCAAAAGAAGAACAGCCTGATGTGCCCGTTACATACCACCAAAAGAAAAGAATGATCAAATCAGTCCGAAAGCCACCAAAACCTGCTCAGGATGACTACCATGTTATGGACAGACCAGAACAAGTAATTATTCTGCGCCTCAGAACAGGACACAATAGATTATGCAACCACATGTATACAAAATTCAAGATTGGTGAATCAGCCATGTGCACATGTGGATTTGCGTCACAGACAGCAGAGCACATACTCCAAAACTGCCCAAAATACAACACATCTAGGCAAACCTTCTGGCCTAGAGAGACGACAGTGGAAAATAAACTATATGGACCTAAAAAAGACAAATCCATACAAGAGACAACATTGCAGATATAGACATATTTCAAGTGAACGAAAGAAGAAGAAGGAGGTCATGAGAGGAAGGTTATTTTATTTTCTGTGGCGATCAATGCTAAAGGCAGATCATGGGGAAACATTTCCTCCAACAAACAAGGGGAAGAGCTTGAAGCTGCACTTGAAACCAGTGACCTGGTTTGTATCAACAGTGGCTGTATCACCAGGACAGCAAGTCGTCCAGGTGATGAGGACATTGTTATTGACCTGGCGCTGGTTTCTCCTTCACTCACTACAGTGTGTAGATGGGGTGTCCTATGGTACCACGGCAGCGACCACCATCCTTGCAGCATATTGGTGGAGAAAGGCAGAACCAGGCAGCACAAGTCAACAGTCAAGACTTTCCAGTATGACAGTACAGGGCAAGATGTGGTGAGTAAAATAAGGTGCAACAAGCGCAGAAAGCTTCATGGCAGGAAAAAAAGCTGGCAGCAGCCATCTTGGTGGAATTTTGAGGTGGAAAAGGTCTGGGTGGATAAGCGCGTGCTGTAAGGAAAAGGCAAAATGCCAAGAAGAACAGAGTTGCCCATCCTAGTCCTTGCATGCACTTAGAAATAGAGATGCACACAAAAGTAAGGTATTTCAAAACACTGGTTAAGGTGGTTAAAAGTGAATAATGGGCAGAGTTATGTCAAAGAGTAAGCACAGACAAGTCATTGAAATTGTTCTGGTGACTACATAAAAGCACAAGTGGGGTAGTCAAGAATAAGAGTATTCCTGACTTCCAAGGTGCTGACCTCATCTGGCAGAGGATTGACGAGAACAAGGGTATAGCCCTCTTCAAACACTATCTAGAGCAAAGCAACTAGACAAACATGAGAGGCCGAAATCTTGCCAAGGTGGTCACCTCAGATAGGTTAAGGCCCAGAACATTGCAGATGAAGACACAGTGACAGTGAAAGAGATCAGGGCTGTGCTTTGACGATAAAAAAAAACGGTGCTCAAGGGCGAGATGGCATAAGGTATGATGACATTAGTATGTGTACCGACAACGAGCTAGAGGAACTAGCAGACATGTACAACAGTATAGAGGGTGCTAGTATCAAGGAGGAATGGTTACACAGCTATCTGATTCCCTTGCCGAAGCCTGGCAAAGACCACACAACATTTCAGGGATATCGAGTAGTCACTATGCAGAATACAATAGGCTAGCTGCTGGAGAAGTTAATTGCCAAAAATGTATCAAACCAGCTAGAGAGGCAAAGTCTTTTCTCACCTACCCTGGGAGGATACCATCCAAAAAGATAAACCTGGATCAATGCAGAAGTTTTTGCCCATGGTGTCTATGAAGGTTTCCACTCAGGCGTTAAAACATTTGCTGCAGCGATTGATCTTGAGGACACGTACAACAGAGTGCTGTTGCATTTTTTAATGCTTCAGCTTATTGAACTCAAGATAAGTCCTTTCCTCCTCAGTTGGATCGCTGCAGCCCTCTTCCAACAGAAAGTAGTTTTTAGATGTGACAGTTGGACTTCGGAACAAACAACCATGATCCCCCTGACCAGCTACGGGGATCACCATTATCTCCGGTGCTGATCAATGCCTAAACTGTGAGAACCACCAGCAAGCAAATCATAGGACCAGGGAGGACATTGTCCTATACAGACGATGTTTTAGTGTATCGTCACGGTAAGGATAGAGATCATGTTGCTGTGGAACTACAAACCGAACTCAATCGCATAAGCGCTTGGTGTGGTGAAACTGGGGCAATGGCTAACCCAACAAAGACAGCAGTGACATGGACCTCTTTGAATAACTATATTGTCAACACTCCAACGCCAACTGTAAATCTGGGTTCAGAGACTGTGGGAAAAAACACAGGCAATGAATTACCTGGGGATACAATTTGATCGAAGCCTCGCTTATACAGAGCACGTAGACCAGGTGATAACAAAGGTCAAGCAGAGTTTGGCTGCGATGTGGGTGATGGTGGCGGCAAACTGTGAGCAGCGCCATCTAGGTCTTCTTTATGAGGGTCTGATCCTTTCTGTTTTGGAGTACGCGATGGTGATCCTGACTCTCAGCCATAAGCAGATGGAAAGGATACAGAACGAAGCTATGTGTATGGATGTACAAGAAATATGCCGGTCTCCCTGGCCAGGGGTTAATGTCTTTCTCCGTAATTCCGTATATCCACTTACAGGGTATGTGAGCCAGTCACTCAGAAAGCAATGGCAAACTACTGAGCGTAATCTTGGCAAAAAATCAACAATCAACTGAAAGATTCTGATGTTGACAGCGACATCCTGTAGAGGATATGCGAACGAAAGAGAAAAAAAACAAAAGATATAGCATGCAGGGCGATGCGCTGCCTTCTTGATTTTCCAACCATGAGGGACAGAATAAAAATTTGCCGAGCATGTGCCAACCTCAGAGTCAACAAAAACACACAACATCCACTGCATAGCGAGATTAAGAAGGTAAAGGGCAACATTCTTCAGCAGGTGTGTTCATTTGAGGACTTAGTACCTGGCGAGGAGTGAGTACAAGTGCCAACAGAGTTCTGTACGTCCTTTTCAGTTCGCATCCAACTAGACAGGAAATGCAGACAAGAAAATCCAGCTGCTGTTGAGATGGAAGTACAGGCTTTGATCTTCGAGAATTCTTTAGAGGGTGATGCTGTCATTTACACGGATGGGTCGGTGATTCGAGGAGTGAGAAGTTCATGTGCCTTTACGGCTCAGGCCGGAGGGAAAATTGTGAAGGAAGCGTCTGGTGCTTTTGCTTTGACCACAAGTAGCCTGACTATGGAAATCATGGCAGTAAGTAAAGCAATAACATGGCTTGAGACACAGACATTCACTCGGGCATGTGTTCTTAGTGACTCAATGGTATGCACAGGAAGATAGAGATGGGGTGGGTCCGAAGAGAGTGGTTGCTGTCTCTGGAGCGGTCTCGGCTGGCAAAGATTAGTTTCATTTTTGTGCCAGGGCATGCGGGTGTACAAGGAAATGAGCAGGCTTGCAGGTAAGGCTACTGTGGAAGACAGACGAGCCATGGACGAAACAGACATTCTGAATGCTCTACGAGAAGTAAGTCGTTTACGAGAACCAAGTGATGACTCAATCTACAACCATGGTCAGGCTGCGAGAACAGCATGTTAAAAGAGGTGTTGCCAAACAAGAACACTATGCAGGAAGCCAAAGAAGATTAATAAACCAACACAGAGCTGGTGTCGTGAGCAGGATGGGATCCAAGCACTTATGGACTGAATGGTTCGATGTGCAATGAGGATGATCTGTCAACTAACTAACTGAACAAAGGAAATTCTGCTTGACTATGCTGGCAAGTTAGGTTAATTCTGAACAAAGCAAATTCAGTTTGACTATGCTACTAACCATGACAGAAACTGCCTTTGGTGAGTGAAGTGTTAGGTCTTCATGCTGTTTATTCCAAGGTTTAATGAGATTAGGTTACCAGTTCCCTTTCTTGCTGCTTTTATTCATAGACAAAGGAAAATCTTTTTTAAGGTAAGTAAATAAAGGAACTTTTACACGCTTTAAGGCACATCATGCATACAGTGCTAGACCTAGATTTCTGTAGACCAATCAGCATACAGTGCTAGACCTAGATTTCTGTAAACCAATCAGCATACAGTGCTAGACCTAGATGTCTGTAGACCAATCAGCATGCAGTGCTAGACTTAGATTTCTGTAGACCAATCAGCATACAGTGCTAGACCTAGATTTCTGTAGACCAATCGGCATACAGTGCTAGACCTAGATTTCTGTAGACCAATCAGCATACAGTGCTAGACCTAGATTTCTGTAGACCAATCAGCATATAGTGCTAGACCTAGATTTCTGTAGACCAATCAGTTCTACGTGATGCAGTCAGTATCACTCCAGCCGCCTTTACGTTCTTGGTACCAATCTTAGGCTGGGTCGACATGAGAGAGCATGTCATTATTTTTAATCTGAATTTGCCTAGCTGCAGATTGAACCCATAACCATCTGGTCCACAGACGAGTGTCTCATCACTACGCTACCGAGGCTTCCCAGACAAAGGTGTAAAGGGTTGCTTCCAAGACAAAGGTGTAAAGGGTTTCTTCCCAGACACAGATGCAAACGGTTTCTTCCCAGACAAAGGTGTAAAGGGCTGCTTCCCGGACAAAGGTGTAGCGGGTTTAAAGGAGGATCAACTTCAATGCACCGAGTTTATCTCAATTAGCTTGGTCTTTTTACACAAGGTGGCCTGCCAATAGCATTGCACAGAACCCTACATAGCTCAAGCGGCAACCCACAGGGGTCTCCAAACAAACTGAATTTGTGAACCAAATAAGAGTTTAAAAATGAACCCATGATCTTCAGAGTACAAGGCATGCGGCCCTCATTATTCCCAAGCAATAAAAAAATTTCTGGATATTATTCCCAGACAATACTAATTTTTCAACATTTTCTGGGTATTAATCCTAGGAAATGACCAAAAAATATTGAAAATTGTGTGCCCATAGTATGTACCTAGGTGGACCATATTAGTGTGTGCCCATAGTATGTACCTAGGTGGACCATATTAGTTGAAACAAAAATACAATCTAGACACTGCTGGGTGGGTTGGTGGGTGGGTGTGTGTGTGTGTGTGGTGGGGGGGGGGGGGGGGGGGGGGGGGTGTACAAACTGCCCTGCTCAGCATGCAATGACTATGCAAGAACACAATGCAGAAAACACAAAAATCATGATGTGGAATCAGCACTGAAAAGAACTATTTGAGAGACAAATTATATTCTCAGTTACAACAGAATCATCAACTGCAATGTATACTCTACGCCAGAGGTGGGCAAACTGTGGCTCAGCAACTGATATTATGCAGCCCTCAAGGGCATTTAGAAATAAAAATTTTTACTTTGTTTTTAAGTTAATTTGTTGAATTTTACAGAATTTCTGTGTACTGTTATGATTGTTTTATAACAGTTTTGATAAAATTTCATTCTAATTTTCTATTTTTGTAAACAGTCCTTGACCTTCGTAATGTAATGCTAAAATGCAAATTTGTTGATTTTAATATAGGGAAATATTTATCGACATGTAAAAATTTAATAAGGATGCTGTCTTGCGAATTTCAACAAGTAAACTTGCTCCAGATTTCAAGAATATTGTCAAAAATTGCAAACAGTTACATAAATCTCATTAGAAATCAACAATTGTAGTGACAATGTAGTCGGTAGATAATAAAACAATTCATTGTAATAAAAAATTGTAAAATCTTGTAAACAAATTAGTAACAGTTTTTGTCCATAATGTAAAAAAATATGGAAGGACATAATGACAAATAAAGAAGTCTTAAAGACACTTGGAATGAAGAGAAAGTTACTAACTGAGATCAAGCTGAACAAATAAAATATTCTGGGGGATAACAAGAGTGCTGTAGATCCACTGAGGCAGAACTTTATTGTGTCTGAATGGGAGGGAGATGGCCGGTACAGTGACATGGAGATGGACAACTTGTATGATCTGAATGGGAGGGAGATGGCCGGTACAGTGGCTTGGAGAAAGACAACTTGTATGATTTTAATGGGGGGGGGGGGGGGGGGGGGGGCAGGGGGGGAGGTTTGTAGGTCGGTACAGTGGCTTGGAGAAAGACAACTTGTATGATCTGAATGGGAGGGAGATGGCCGGTACAGTGGCTTGGAGAAAGACAACTTTTATGATCTGAATAGGAGGGAGATGGCCGGTACAGTGGCTTGGAGAAAGACAACTTGTATGATCTGAATGGGAAGGGGATAGTTGGTACAGTGGCTTGGTGAAAGACAACTTGTATGATTTTAATGGAGGGGGCGGGGGGCGGGGGGGAGGTTTGTTGGTCGGTACAGTGGCTTGGAGAAAGACAACTTGTATGATCTGAATGGGAAGGAGATGGCTGGTACAGTGACTTGGGAGTTGGTCGGTACAGTGGCTTGGAGAAAGACAACTTGTATGATCTGAATGGGAAGGAGATGGCTGGTACAGTGACTTGGGAGTTGGTCGGTACAGTGGCTTGGAGAAAGACAACTTGTATGATCTGAATGGGAAGGAGATGGCTGGTACAGTGACATGGTGAAAGACAACTTGTATGATCTTAATGGGGGTGGGGGAGTTGGTCGGTACAGTGGCTTGGAGAAAGACAACTTGTATGATCTGAATGGGAAGGAGATGGCTGGTACAGTGACATGGTGAAAGACAACTTGTATGACCTGAATGGGAAGGAGATAGCCAGTACAGTGGCTTGGAGAAAGACAACTTGTATGATCTGAATGGGAAGGAGATAGCCAGTACAGTGACTTGGTGAAAGACAACTTGTATGATCTGAATGGGAAGGAGATGGTCGGTACAGTGGCTTGGAGAAAGACAACTTGTATGATCTGAATGGGAAGGAGATAGCCAGTACAGTGACTTGGAGACAGACTAGAAGACATACTATGATGGTTAGTTTACACTGAGTATTGATGCCACCACTATATCTCTAGGAGAAGTACTGTGACGACGACAGCAGTAATAGTAAAGTGACACTGTATAGTTACCTGAAAATTACTTAGTTCTGGTGAATATGTAACGTTAGAACCCTTCATGGGAGATGGTGATCTATTCCAATCACTGTCCTTTAACTTCATGACTGTGCCAATAATAAACTTTGTATTACTGAAACATATAACATAATGGATGTAAGGTATTATGTCACTTGATGGCATACATTATTTTCATACAACAGAAAGTAGCATATCATCATCATGTGCCATGCCAATAAGCATGAATGATCATGGGTTACCATGTAACACCATCACCAATCCTGGATCAGATCTGTGTTCTAGTCCCAATGATCCCTTGTGACCAAGCCATCTAGGTATGTACTTCTCTGCCTTCCCTTTACTCTTTTACCATCAATATGAACTTAGTATATACATTATCTATGTCATTCAGACCAAATCTGTATTTTTTCACAATGCCATCATCTATTATATTTGTCTTTCGGCGGTCTCTGCTTCATAGCTTCAGGCAGAGCTTTCTGGATAAGGCCCATAAGTGGGCTGGTGATGTTTGTTGCCACCTCTGCTATTCTGCCAGTTGATCTCTTGTGGGGTCGGCCTCTTTCTCTGGTTCTGTTGTTATAAAAAAAGTTCTAGGCAATTAAGTAGTATCTCTATAATCTAGAACAAACTATGACAACTATTACTCCCTGGCTTTCACCTCTCATGAATGCACATATACATACTGATTGACTGATTGATTGACTCATTCAAGAATCAATATGTAGGATTCCGGGAACAGATACAGATGCCATTTTCTGCAGCAAATTTTACAAGGTTTAGATGCTAATGGTTTCACTGACGTACTGGTTGTTAACACGTCAACTGTGTCCTCTCATACATCCCTCTCTACCAGAACTTCACATAGCTACTAATCTGAGCATCCATGAATGGTGTTTATCCATTAATGAGTATTTTTAACTTTCAGTCGTTTAGAGGCTTCAGTAAATCTGCCTTGTCCATGTACAATACTAATACATTTTAGTTGCATCAGTTGAGACCAGAACCGACATCATAGCACTCAGGTTATTCCCATACGAGCTGCGTCATCTTCAACAGCCAGCAAAGAATCCCAATGCTAATGATACCAACAGCAATCTGAATATGTGTCTGCATGGCCTTTCCTCAGACTAAGGCATCAATTGACTGCTGACTCTTGTACACAAAACATTCATGGTGCATCTTAAGAGAGCCATTGCTGCTAGTAACATTCTCAGACAACAGATGCCTTTTGGCAGAGAATGCAAGAAAATTGTCAGTGTTACTTTGTAAGTCTTGTGTTATATAATTGTTGAAACAAAGGGCACAACGTGAAATGAGCCTGTGTCCATTGACCCTTGTAAAATAAAGTTTGTTCATTTATTTTTGTTTTTAAAGTAACTATGTGTTTTGAGCATCAATGACTGCTGATCTGAATGTACAAGCTGGCAGTTTCAAAGTTAACCCCTTTAAAGTAAAGTTTGTTCATTCATTTCTTAAAGTAAATATGTGTTTTGAGCATCGATGACTGCTGAACTGAATGTAGAAACTCATTAGTAGTAAACTGTTAGCACTAAATTACCACCCAGTTATCCATCTCATTTTGCTACAGTGTAATATTTAACATTTGTTGTCTACCAGACAATTAATAAAAGCATCACTAGACATAGTTAACACAGTATTTTAACACAAGTGTCCAATCACTACTAAATTTTGACTCAGTAGTAAACAAGTGTTCAGCACAAGCATAGACACATTTTTTGTCTGTTTATATCGTTGCATTTATAACTACTCAGAAACCAAAACAAATGGCAATAGCTGTTTATCTCCCCTGAATGGATCACAATGTACATGACTGCCAGGTTGGGAGGTTGACAGAGACCTTGCTTGAACTTTATCAAAGGTTAATTAACGGGGCATGGATGACAATTGAGCTATAGGAAGCTCAAGAGACATTGAAAGATTCAGAAGGCAATTTTTTTTTTTTAAATTCGCATATCCTTTACAGGACATCGCTGTCAACATCAGCATCTTTCAGCTGATTGTTGATCTCATTGGCAAGATTACGCTCAGTAGTTTGCCATTGCTTTCTGAGCGGTCGGCTCATTATCCCGCAAGTCACCAGCGCGGGTAGAACTGCTTCCAATTCTCATGTGCTGCGAGACCCTGCGTAACGGGATTACGGAAAAAGTCGTGTAACCCCTCGGCCAGAGAGACCGGCAGGCAATACCTGTAGTTAATTCAGGATCATTTGGGGAAGAGATGATGTGAAAGATCTTCACAATGGCGAAGTCCCATCCAAGTAAACACAGAGACTCACGAGTGTAGAAGTCTTGCTTTAGAATTTACATGATAGAATATAGACTCAAATTATATATGAGATAATTCGAAGATTATATCAGAAAATTCAGAAATTGTTTATGATGTGGCTTTTAGGATAGAATAAAAGTATAATGAAATGTCACTGTAGTTCTGTGATATTTGGATTTAAGTATATTTCTGTTAGGCTGAAAAGATGAATGAGCAAGAATGAAACAGTAACTTTCTGACAAACTAGGACCTTTCAAACACTACAGCTTAAATTAGGAGAACAAAACCACAGAATAAGTTAATAAATTTATATATCTGGGCCAAACACCCAATGTGAGTCCAAAATGAGAAATTGAATAACAATAGAATTTAGAGAAAAACAAACAATTGCCACTTCAAAGAAAATATGTGATCTATGGAAAGCAATCTTTCATGTGTACATGTGACCAGTAACATTACATGGTCTGATATATGGACAATAAATAAATATGATGAAAATCATATGGAGTTCCAAAAAGAAATGAACAAAATTTTTAGTTAAATCAGAAAGCTAAACAAAACAAGATGCACAAGCAGAAAAAGAGTGGCAGAAGAAGAAAATCAGAATAGATGAGACCATATATCAAACACAGAAACTCACTCTGTCAGTATATTGCTGGAGTTTAGAGACTGGAGCTGAGTGAATATCTCCTCAAACTTCGCACAATCTGCTGGTGAGTTTTTAACCACATCTTCTACCAAACCTCCAGCCAGCTGTCAATATAAAACGTGTACATAAATATGATGCTCATAAAAGGCTGTATATACTGTGAACAAGGAAAATGTGAAATAAGATGTGCAAATAATTGCTCAGTGGATCATAAATAATAATAAACCCAGTATGAAGACAACTTTATTAGCATTTTTGCACAGTCGTAACCTGCTTCTGGGAAGGACACTGGGCCAATGCAGCAACATTTGCATTTGATGTCTATGCGGGCTTCCAGGATAAACTAACACGAGAGTTAATCTAAGCAGTGAACAGTGTTATATGATATATTGAGCATAGATATATATACAGCACAGATTAGTTAGTTAGTTAGTCGAAGATCATCCTCATTGCACATCAAACCATTCAGTCCACTAAGTGCTCAGATCCCCTCCTCAACAAATCCTGCAGCGTGTAGACACCAGTTCTGTGTTGGTTTATTACTCTTCTTTGGCTTCCTGCATAGTGTTCTTGTTTGGCCACACCTCTGTTAAATTGCTGTTCTCGCAGCCTGATCATGGCTGTAGATTCCCAGTCATCGATTGGTTCTCGTAAACGACTTACTTTTCGCAGAGCATTCACAATGTCTGCCTGGTCCATGGCTCGTCCGCCTTTCACAGTAACCCTACCTGCAAGCCTGTCAGCCTGCTCATTCCCCTGTATGCCTGCATGCCCTGACATGAAGATGAAACTAATCTAACAGAATACATGTGATAAATGGTAAAATATGTGGAATACAGTTAAATAGAGAGGCATGATTATTAAACGAATCAAGAGATAATTGCAAAGCTGCAACCTTGACCAGATTGCAAGAACATCAAGTGAAAAGGGTTGACATCAGACAAATGCGCTATGCAGGGGGGCAAAGAAGAATAGTCAACTATCGCAGAACTTGTGTGGTCAGCTGCTAGACACTGGACGAGATATTTAGGAGTGGATCTGAGCACTTATGGACTGAATGGTCAAGTGTGCAGTAAGAATAATCTGATGACTAACTATAGTGTTATGCACATATACATAATAAAACATGCACACACTGACTCAATCATACATACATGAATGAAAACATGATTCTTTCTTCCTCACACAGAAACACATCCATCAATCAATCAATCATGTGCCATGCCGGAAAGCGTGGGCGGTCATGACTCGCCATTTCACTCGATCACCAGAAACACATAGACATGCAGAAATACAGACAGGCAGAGAGACAGGCATACAAACACACAAACAGCTCTCAAGCTGTATAGAAAGCTTGCCACCCAAGTTATAAAACACGGCAGTTAAACCCTACAATGCAGTCACGGTATGAAACTGGCTTACTTTGAGCAGCTGGCACGAACACTTCACATCCAAATCTGACGGCTTGGAAAGGAGAGTTTGCACGAGATCAATCAGTATGCCAGGTAGAAAGTGCAAGCGCTCTACAGTCCCATCTGGTGTCTCAGCCTGATAGTAATGAAAATACAAATCAATCTTGCATGGCATTGATGAAACAGACACTCATTGAGGAAGAGCTATGAATGCATGGTGGTTA
The DNA here is from genome assembly GCA_014155875.1 of Cepaea nemoralis. Lineage (NCBI taxonomy): Eukaryota > Metazoa > Mollusca > Gastropoda > Stylommatophora > Helicidae > Cepaea > Cepaea nemoralis. The sequence continues at coordinate 288,756 of JACEFZ010028291.1, read as the reverse complement.
GTGACCTTGTTCACTCAGATAGTCTAGTTTAAGCCTCAAGCAATTATAGTACAGCTCTGTGCTGGATACGGCCTCCTAGTTTATTTTGATAATGTTCTATACAATGTCTGGAAAGTGAAGCTGGTAAGGAAGGAAACCAGTCCAGTCTTGGATCAGGTCTGTGCTCTTGTCCCAGTAGGCCATGAGGCCAAGCCATCCAGGTATCTGTCTCTTTGCCTTCACCTTGTTCTTTCCCTACCAATTTTTCCAGTTGTCACCAAGTTTTCAAGTGTCTATCTTGTGCCGAGAAATCTTAACTGTCTTTGTATAATTTAATCAATTTCCGGATTTCATTTGTTTAAATAGAATTTACTATACAATTGCTAACAAAACCCTATACAAGACTCAATCATGAACAATTAGTACATATGCAGTAAAATCCGTGGGAAGCAGCAGAAATATTTTTTTAAAGAATGGAAAAATACCAGAGACAGTCGACTGAGTAATCTAAACGTCTGAAGGAGGCTAAGACACAAGGGAAATATATTACAATCACCAGAAACAGACTGATGACATTTTCTGGCCACATGATGAGGATAGACAAATGAAAACATGTAATGACTAACAAAGTTAATGGAATACTAAATAGGGAAAGACAGTGAGAGAAGATTGCTGTTAGCCTGGCACCATTGTATCTAAGCCCTTCATAATTTGTTCATTCACTTTCAATGATTCACACCATTCAGCAAAAGGACTATATATATTTTCAGTCTTGCCTTTTTTACAGTCAATAATAGTGACTAATTGCACAAGATACCTAGAATTATAATAAGAAAAATTGAATGGTTCACACTGATAACAATTCAAACTCCAAGTCTTAGGAACAAATTCTGCACCCACACACTCTAGTTTAAACAAGGGGCCAATAATATTTGATGAACAAGTCATGCCTACAATTATGCAATGGGAACTGCCATGTTATACAGCTTGAATGGCAAGATTTCTATAACAATTGAGAGCTATCTGTGTGTATGTCTGTCTCTCTGTAATGGAGAGAAAGAGAGGGAGATGGAGGAGGGAGGGGGGAGGGGGTGAGAGAGAGGGTGAGAGAGAGAAGAGAGAGAGAGAGAGAGAGAGAGAGAGAGAGAGAGAGAGAGAGAGAGAGAGAGAGAGAGAGAGAGAGAGAGAGAGAGAGAGAGAGAGAGAGAGAGAGTTTTCATGCATGTATTTATGAAGGAATCAGTGTGTGCATGTTTTATAATGTAATGTGCATAACAGTAAGTTACATTAAATAAACGCTTATAATTATTTCCAAAGATATTTCCCAATAAAACAAAGCTGTCAGACATTGGAGATAAGATTGTGAGATCTGATGGAAACTAAATGACTAACCTTGAATAAGCTATATTTCCATCCCATCCTCCCCCCTCTCTTGATCACCCCACCACCAATGAATTAGACCATGGTGGACTCAGGTTGACAAGCTGAGTGACTTTGCAACATTAACTCAGCACATTACAAAAATGTCCCTATTGTGGATAATGCATTGATTTACCTGGACAATGACCCAGCTTCAATCCATTGTGGAGAAAAAGATGTTCTGATGGTATACCCTGCCTCATAAATTGACATCAGATAATAATGCTCTAGTAAATTTCAGAATTGTTCTGTAGATATTGCTATAACAGTAAAGAAGCAGAGGTAGATGCAGAACAAGGAGGAGAAGATGAAAACTGGAGAAGACAGGAGATGGAAAAGAGGAAACAGAAGATGAAGAAGGAAAAAGAGAAGACAGGAGGCAGAAAAGGAAGACGGGAGGCAGAAGAGGAAGAAGAAAAGGCACAGCAAGAAGAGGACACAGAAGGAGGAGTAGAGGGAGAAGCAGGGGCAGAAGAAGAAGGAAAATGAGAAGACAGGAGGTGGAGGAGAAGATGAAGGAGGCAGAAGATGAAGGAGGCAGAAGAAGAAGAAAAAGAAGAAGAAGAAGAAGAAGAAGAAGAAGAAGAAGAAGAAGAAGAAGAAGAAGAAGAAGAAGAAGAAGAAGAAGAAGAAGAAGAAGAAGAAGAAGAAGAAGAAGAAGAGAGAAAAGAAGAAAGGGGAAGAGGCGGAGAAAAGATTAGAATACAAGATCATTCCACCCCATTTTGCAATATATTTTGCAACGTATAACATCATCAGATAAATACAAGACTGTTATACCTCGACATTCTGAAAAATTTCTGCGATAAGCATGGCCAATGCCCGCAGCCTATCCTGATCTTCTGGGCTTCCAGCTTTCAGCTCATTACGCCTTTTGTATTCATTCTGACATCTAGATTGAACATAGAATAAGAGTGATGTTTTCACACATATAATACCGTACTGTCAGCCTTTTCTGTCTCCATCAGTTGCTGCTAACAATAAGGAAGTATTATGTTAAGTCCTAAAGATAGAATGCATAAACTTACTGTCACTGTCATTTACTGTCTATAGTACCTTGCGGTGTGGGACAGGGGAACTCTGAACCTGAGGAATTAAGGCCGCGTGGCTAGTGCAGTCACTGCGAACTGTGCCGGTTAGTGTTTTATTTTTTCCCCCGATAGAAAAAAAATCCACACGTCACAGAGGATTCAAAGAGGATTCAAACCCGGCCCTCCTGAAGGAAAACTCGGCCTTCTAGCGACTTAGCCAGCCACTGCTCACAAACTTACCTTTAATAAATGATTAATGAGAACATTCTAGAATACTTCAAGTGTATATTTTTTTTAAAAGATTAGTATTCTAGTCTTAATCTGTAGAACATTTAGTCTGTAATAATTGATTTGCCTGCAGTATGAGAACATCTACAATGACTAAAGTCTTGTGATTCAAATAATGTGCTATCATGTTTGGGTAGACTGTTTTGCTTTTATTATATACTTCTCAGAAAATGTATTTCTTAAGAAATGTTCTCAATCCATGCTATTGTGAATACTGTACATTATGTGTAACATTCTTATAGATTTATAATATACTTCTTAGAGATAAAAACTAATTCTTTATATTGGCCACATTTAAAGATATGACAAGTCTTACAAAAACCAGCATCAACATCATCATCATCAAGTGCCTTTCTCTGTGGCGCAAGCAATCATACTTCTCCACATCTTGCGGCTAACAGGATGTTATGTTGACACCCTACAATATCACAACGCAATCAAGAAATTTCTCTTGCTGTCTTCCTTTCTCTCCACAAATCTTTCCAGTTATCACAATGTTCTGGTTTTTGTCTTCTTCTAATGTGGCCAAAAATGATGATTGCTTCTTTCTGATGTTTGTGATAGTCACCTTTGTGTCTGAGCCTCTTTGAAAACATTTTAATTACTATTTTGGCTGCCACAGGCTAATACTGGTTTCATCTTTGTGCCAGGGAATAAGAGGAAATGAACATACAGATAGGTATGCGAGCTTAGCTCCTGTAGGGAGCCGATGAACAATGCAACAGGCTGATATCCTGAACGCCTTGAGGGAGACATGAGTAAATGACTCAAGGGATGGATGTGATTCTGTAACTCTGACCAGACTGCAAGAACAAGAACAAATCAAACGGGGTCAAGCTAGACTAGTGCATCATGAGCAAAGTCAAAGACACATAGTCAACTAACACAGAACTGGTGTCTTCAGTCAGCTACACAAGGATCTGAACACTTATGATGGACATACTTCGATGTGCAATGAATATGATCTGTTGACTAACTAACTAGTCAAGTAAAGTATTTATCAAATATACTTACTTCTTAAGAAATATGTGTTTGAATGCTAAAAAGTGTGGAATGCCCTTAAAATTGCTGTTGAAGAACTGGCAAATCCTTGCTCCGGTGTATCGAAAATTTGCTTCTTTTATACACTGGAAACAAGTTTTCAAAACAGTTGATTATAACATTTTAAACTGTGCAACATGCATGGTAGATTCTTTTTATTCTTTTCTTACAGCCCATGATGTGTTGGGCTGGTGATAATGTTTGTCCACAGCCTTCTGTCTTGTGTATTGCCAATCCTTTCTGATACTGGCGTTCCCCCATGCCATGTCAAACTGTCCAGCGTGTTCTCTCTTGGCCCCCGCCCACTCCGCCTCTCCTCCCCTCTATTTTCCTGTTGAGATGACAGGACTGTTTGCTCACTAAACGGGTAGTCCACTTTGCCAAAGAGAGTCTCGTAGGCTAGCAGAAAGAAGGAAGCACCTCACTTCTCCTTTAATAGGGGAATACTCTTACTCCACAAGGCAGGTAATAGTGTTGTTATTCTAATTTCCCTATCATCATCATCATATGCCATGCCAATAAGCATGGGCTGTCATAGTTTATCTCACACACATGATCACCAGAGTCATGGATCAGATCTGTGTTCTTGTCCCAATTATGACACGTGGCCAAGTCATCCAGGTATTTATCTCTCTACCTTCCCCTTGTTCCTTTTCCATAAATTTTGCCAGTTATAACTAAGTTTTCTAGTTTTCTACTACTCATAACATGCCCGAATAATCTTGACTGCCTGACATAATTTCTCTAATCAATATATAGTTTTGTTTCTTGTGGAACTTTCTCCCTTATAGGCCCAGGTAACACTTGAATCACTGATTTCAGAACATATAGATATTATGCCTGATGCAGCTCTTTTTTAAAGTCTTTCTGGGGAGATTTTAGTTGTTAAGACATCATCAATGTGCAATTGGTACAGAATAAGACTGTTACTAAGAAATTACAAAGAAATACTATCAAAACAAACATATCGAGACAATTGAAAGTGTATCAAACTAATTTTCAAGCAATAATAAGCGCAGCAGGTGTCATTGAAATGAATAATTATATTCATTCCAATAAATCAAACAGTCTGAATTTGTTAACATAAACAATGATTTATTTATAATTAAATTGTAAAGGTTATTTCCTGAGAACCATGAATATTCAAACGCATAGAATGGATAAATTCCTTATCCATCCTGATTTTCAGACTTCTGAGTGGGGGGAAAAAAAAGGTACAGCAATTTCAAGACTACATTTCATCTGACAGTGGAAATGACTACTACCTCAAGAGCAAAGATAGCAGAATAGGCAGTCACATACAATCATATTTGACTCCATGAACAAGCTAGAGAAAAATCACAACTGGCAGTCTCTTCTATAGACAGACAGTATTTGGAAGTTGCACTTCACATCACCCATGTGGATGTACACACTAGCACTACAATGCTTGCTTGCTTGCTTGTGTTCGCTGGCTGTGAACTCCAGCGTGAAGTCCTGTATGTCGGATGGATACATCCTGTTGTCCAACATCAGTGTGATGTCATACCGGACCTGAGGGTTGCGTGAGTATCCGTTGTCCCATGTCTGGCTTATTGGTGTGCAGACTGGTGGTTCCTCGCCATGCAGGCAAATACTCTCCGGCTTCGGAGGAATCATCGATCCTACTGATGTTAGCCAGGTCCCCGAAGGGACCTGTTGCCCAAGATGCACGACGTGGACGTGTCAGCAGGTCTTGGCCAGTATAGATCCTGGCCCTGGTGCCTTGGAAACACCTCTGCGTCCCTAGCACTACAATGTAATGAACTCACAAACCAGCTAGCAAATAATGAATCAGTACCAAAGGGAAGAAGCATGGACAGGGCTGATATAATCAATGCAGTACGGACTTGGCTGGCATTTACTGATGAGACTGAAGCTAGCCTAACTACACAAATAGGGAGTGAAGCCTGGTTAAACATGTCTATGCCATCTTCAAGGTGAAGGGAGAAGATATAACCAATTCCTCGGATACCTACTGCATTGGAGGACTGAGCATGCATGGAAATTTCAAATGTGCAGCGGCGTTCAACAGAAGATATAACCAATTCCTCATGGGAACAGGCAGCAGAAATATTTGGGATACCTACTGCATTGGAGGACTGAGCTTGCATGGAAATACCAAATGTGCAGCGACGTTCAACATAACATAACCTTTATTATAAAGTAGCTCTCTGCCCAGAGGAGTAGCAGCTGTTAATCTATCAGCCTGCTCATTGCCCTACACACCAGCATGCCCTGTTCAAAGTATCCGTAATATGTTGGCATCCTACATCCTGTTGAGCGACAGTTTGTCCTTGATTTCTACGTTGGTTTACACATGGTTGTAAAAACGAGTACTCACAAATTATAACGCTTTGACAAAATGGAACAAAACATTTGGTAAAGTTATTTGGAAACCTACCACGAATGCTTTGAAATATAACCCTCATAAACTGGCCTACAGTCCTTTAAGACAAAAAAAAAAAGCCCAAAAGGTCACATACCTGATTAAACAAACTTTCAGCCAAATCATTAGCAATTTCTGGCGTGTCAGAACTGGCACGGATCATATCACAGACAGGACGGAGGTATTCCTCCATGTTGCCAGGATTCATACTGAGTATACGAATGACTTGGTTGAAGCGGTCAAGTATAGGGTTGCCAGAACTCACAGATGGTACATCATACATATACAAATTGTCCAGCTGGTCGTTTAACTCTTCAATGAAGTAGCTAGGGTCTTCTTCATATTCCTCATATGGAATATGCTGTTTTTTAAAAAAAAACATGGAAGAAAAAAGCATGAAGGACCATTTTTTTTAAAATATTCAACATTAAACTACTTCCCGTTATCCCTGATGGCCTTGTAAAAAGTGTATGATAAGTAGTAAATTATTTGTTAAAACTCAGTATTAATACAAATTCAAAGAGGAAGGGCACAGAAAGTGAGAATAAATCAAGCACAAGATAATCCGATGTTCCATAGTGAAACCTCACTTCAAGATATGGATTCATCTCCTTACTTAGGTAACAGTGTAGACAAAATGGGGGAAAGTTAAATATATCAAAATAAGAGTGCAGAAGCAAAGGCTTTTATAACACTAGGAAATTGCTGGAAGCATCAACAAATAATCAATCTTGGTACCAACATTTGCATATTTAACTATAACGTAAAATCAACAAAGCTGAAAACATTCAATATAATTCTCTTCCTAAATTATCCATTGTTCCCAACTTAACTAGTGTCTTAACATTTCATGTTCCTATTTTGAAGTTATTCATTTTAATATTGATTTTAGTATTGCCATACATATGAACGTAATTTACACTTGCATTTGACAGCCGATTCCAACTGTCAGGACAAGTGAGTGTCCAGCTCTGTTCAGCTGCAGAGTTGTCCACTTATCCCAGTGGATACTCGGCCCCCAGAGCTGCGTTTACCACACCATGGTGTGTTTCCCTTCCTCTATCACTTGAAGGTTCAACTGGGATTCCCCTTCCTACAGTTATAGGATCATGAAGGCATTTCCAAACACCCTCCAATACTCCAGTAGAGAAGGCCAAGCAAAAGCTGATTTTCAGAAAATGAAAAGTATCTTTTCCGATACGTCATCATCAGTGAACGTCAGAAAGAGAGTCCGTATGGCAGGAAATCATGGGATGCCAAGGAACTAAGAAGGAAGAACATGAAAGCAACGGAGATGTAGTTTCTAAGGCAAATACCTTGTACTGCCAAAGTAACTAACAACAACTGTCATAAAGACGCTAATGAACGTAGAACAGTATATACATATACAAGATCATGTGATGGGGGGAGGGCTGTGTGGTCTTGAGGTATGGTGTCCGCCTCGAGCGCTGGAGGTCCCGGGTTCAAGCCCGGTGAGGGCCGGGATTTCTTCACGTAGACTTCTAGTAATAAAATTTCCCCTGGTCTCTTGGTAGTGAGATCGGATGCCCCTGTGTATTGTTGCGCATGTAAAAAATCCCTTGGCAGATAGAAATCGTAAAAGAATAGCCTAAAGGCGCCGCCCAGGCAAAATTTTGAGTTAAAAATCTACCCAAAGTATTTCGGGATCTTCGCCGTGCTACGGAGTTTGTGCACTGAGCTGAGATTCTCCGGACTCAGGCTTGAGTTAGGAGTAGAACGGAGCACTTATGGGTTACACCCATGTGCCGTGATGTTGATCCGTCGACTAAACTATTAATACACTCTGAGAAAACTGGATGTTGCTGCACTCTGGGAAAACAATGTTACTGCACTCTGGGAAAAATTGATGTTACTGCACTATGGAAAACTGGGATGTTACTGCACTCTGAAAGAAATGGACGTTCCTGCACTCCATGAAAATGGATGATGTTGCACTCTGGGGAAAACTGTTACTGCACTCTGGGAAAACAGAGTATATTGTGTGTATCCAAGGTTACTTGAACCCAAGGTTGTGTGTATGAAAGAACACAATCATAACTAAGAATGTCAACAGCCTTGCTCCTTACAAAATTAAAAACATGTAGACTACATTCAATAACCAACATTAGTGTCAACACAATCCAGCTTACCTGATAGAAGTTGTCACTGTAGTTGTTCTCTTCACAAATATCAGGTCCAAATTCACGTACTCTATCTGACAAGTTAAACTGATCAATTTGTGTAATGACCTGGTCTTGGTCGCAGTAGGAATAAGGTTCCAATGTACGCTGAATCATAGGGGGGAAAAAACAGTTGTATTATTCTATTTACAAAATCACAGTTAATGTTACCGAAAATAAATTCCAACAAAATATCCATAATTAATGAATACAAATTATTCAATTCTCGCTATAAACATTGTCTGAGGTGTTGGTTAACAGTTAGGACATTACACTGACAAAGGCATGAACACAGTGGGGGTCAAGGGTTCAATGCCAGCTCTCATAATTCACTACAGAAGTGAAAGACTGGCAATCTATTCCACTGTGTACTACAAAAATGTGAAGGTCCTAACACTTCACAAGCCCACAGCCGGTTCATACTACAGGGACTTTTAGAAATTAAACAAAGCATATTATTTTTCTTTCATTTGCTTGAAATGTGTCTATGTCTGCAATTTTGTCTCTTGTATGAATTTAAGACCTAATGCATGAGAGGCAAATCATTAAAGCAGTGGTTCTCAACCGGTGGGGAATTTGTAATCTATTGTGTCCTGTTCTGAGGTGCAGAATCATTATTTGTTCCGGTCTGTCCATAAGGTGGTAACTGTCTTAAGCAGGTCTTAGTGGCTTTCTGACTGATGTGATCATACTTTTCTTTTGGTGATATGTAACAGGTATATCATGTTATTTTGCCCCTTCCTCAACTAGTCGATCAGCTCTCTCATTTCTGGGTACTCCACAGTCACATGGTACCCACTGAATATTGACCTGGCTGCCTTGTTCAGAAAGTAGCGTCTGTAGTACTGGAAATTTCCCAGACAGAAGTGCCTCAAGTACTAATTTTGCATCTGTCAGTAGCACCACAGGCTGTTTGTCTACCGTGATTGGTATTTAGTAATTTCTCTTTTACTATATTGATTGCCTGAATTTCTGCATCATAGTTATGGGAGTACTTTTCTGTTGGAACTCTGGTCGTGTCCCTAGTATTATTTGGGTATTCTGTATACAATTAAAGCATATACGTGGCATAAAATTTACACAAATATCCATTGACGGGCAGCACTGAGGCCATTAAAACAGATGTGTACATTTTGAATGGCTCTCACAGAAGACAAGGGAAGACCTTGCTCCTTAACAACACTGTCAAATAGAGGTAACAAGTTTCAATCCTGGTCTGCATATAACTTTCCTCTGTTTTACTGTCAAGAGGTTCCTTATATCTACCTGTGTCCTTTTCTATCAGTAACAATCAATATGTGTGTATTTATTTCTCATATAAAATGTACAGAAATTTTCACTACTATCGGTTGCTTGCCAGTGACAAGTTTTATGTAGCTGGTAATGAATTAAAAATCCATCCATTGGCACCTTGCCGTCTTGACAGACGATAGTTTGTGCTTTAAAAAGGCATAATAACTTTTAACTATGGCGGTAGCGAGTGTGACTGATAAGGCCAATTTGCGCTGTAAATGTCCGTTCACAGTGGGTGCATGTGAACACGTGGTCATTTCCACCATCATGCACCATCTTACGTCTCAAACGCTTGGTGTGTGACTTTTCTGCAATAATTTTCTCCTTTGACTTTATTCCATTTCTGATATTTGCCCTCCATGCAACACGTTCAGCGGCGACTTGCTCCCAATGTGCATTATCAATGCCTGTATCAATCATGTCCCGCTTACACACATCTTTGTATCGTAGTAGAGGCCGACCCTGAGATCTCTTACCCATCTGTAATTCACCAAAAAAGATATCCTTTGGTATTCTACCATCATCCATCCTCCTAAGATGTCCTATCCATCTAAGTCTACGAAGACTGAGCATGGAATAAACTGTCACACAACCTGATCTTTCCAATACTTCAGTATTTGTGATTTTGTCTTGCCACTTAATACCAAGAATTCTTCGCAGACACCGCATATGAAAGCTGTTTAAATTGTTCTCTTGGTGTGAGTAAGTTGTCCAGGTTTCACTGCCATAGAGAAGAGTACTAAGGACACAGGCTTGATAGACAAGGACTTTTGTTTTGGCAGTAAGCTTCCTGTTCTCCCAGACTCTTTTTCTTAACCTGTTCATTGTTGTTGCTGCCTTACCAATCCGGATGTTGATTTCCTGATCTAGAGATAATTTGCTATTTACCACTGATCCTAGATATGTAAAATGGTCTACTATCTCTAGTTCGGCGTCGTCAATAAAGATTGATGGTACCCCATGTGCACCTTGTGACATAATCTGTGTCTTCTTTTTGCTAATTGTTAAACCAAATTCAGAACAAGCATTGGAGAATGCAGATAGTAGACATTGCAATTCTTCCTCAGAGTGGGTCGTAACTGCAGCATCATCTGCAAAAAGCAACTCTCTGATCAGTACCCTCCTAATTTTGGTCTTAGCCTTCAATCTCTGAGCATTGTAGAGGCTGAATTAAAAAATAAGCTGTAAAAATCCAACTAAAGGACCCTTTTAACAAGTCTTGAAGTGTATTGGGCACATGGTGCTAGCAAAAATATTTGTATAGATCAATAGCACTTGAGGGATGACATACAGCCCCCCCCCCCCCCCCCCCCCAAAAGTAGTAGTTGATCCAAATTTTTGTGATTTAACTGTCACTGTTTACTTTTTGTATATGTGTCGATCATGTACCTAACAGACTTAGAAAAAGGGCCAGAATCAAATGTCAACACCATAGTTTTTTACATGACAAAAACCTCTAGCAGGTGAATCCTGTTGGTGAATTGTTTCCCTGAAGAATTGGGAGCCTGGTCGGGTGAATAGTCTGTGCAAATTAAAAAAAATTTTAAGCGAGTTTGATATGGTCCTGTCACAGCCTCACATTATACGGTAAACCAACATAAGTTAATAAACACTAGCCAAGGGCTACAACTCCCGCCCAAGGGAAAGTAGTAAGACCCTCGAAGGCCAGAGTAATCCAGAGCCTTCTCGAAGGACTGGTCAGTGAGTCCACTGTCCCGTGGACACTGATGTGGCCCGCCTATTGCGGGGTCCACGAGGAACTCGGACAGAGTTACCACCCGTGTCGGATTGCGACACGTGTGAAGGGGCAGAGACAGACGGGACATTGAAGAGGCAACAGGGCCTGCCTTAGAGGGACTTAATAGTTCAGACCCATGTGTTTTAGGGTCATAGACATATGCTAGATAGTTTGCTTAGAATGTTTGTTATAATCATGTGTGATGTTAAACCTCTGTGATATGCAACTCATTTGTGCGGGCTTGTTAAACCCACTGCGCCAACGCACTGTATACCTAACTGCAATAAATGTTGCTATATTATATGTAACGGAGTTAGTGTTGCCTGTTTGAGCCCGAGACCAGATCCCCTAGAGATCCAACACGCTGACAGTAGCACAAAGTGTAAATAGTGAATTTGTGATTGTGAGTAAGTATATGTTATGCGAGGGAGTGTGTATTTGTGTGTTATTTTTCTTGGCGCTCGCACGCTTTGAACTCAAGCGTAGTCCATACACACTACATCTAGTAGTGCTGGACTGAATTTTGTGTGTGGATTAGCTTTCCCTATTAACAGTGTCCCTCCCCATCAGGCAAACCCACTCTGACTTCAGAGGTACTTGTAATTTATATCCCCAAGTCAAGGACAAACGAGAGGTCAACATTTTAGCCCAACTGTCCGGTGTAGGGGTTGAACCCCTTATCTCGGCATCAGTACACCGGATGTTTAAGAATACATGTTCTTATCCATTTGGCCATGCTGACCTCTTTTGATGTTTATGAATGTTAACATTAGATATACTCAGTGAATTAGTGAAGGTGTCAGCTTACTGCATAACTGCAGTGTGCATGATGAAACAGAGTATTTGCAGAAAAAAATAGCACATGCAGGATTAAAGGGAAAAGAGGATGATGAAAGAAGATTCTGGAAAGTTGTTTATCATGGAATAGAAAAAAAGCACATGTGCTAAAGAAAAGGAAAAGAATACTAAAGAAGTATGTTTCATGTGAATTTACAAGGCACTTGATAATAAATGCATGGAGTAACCAGTCTGCATATGGTGGGTTAAACTGATTTAAAAACATGACAAATAATAAAACACACCCGACGTGGAATAAATACTTTAGCATCAGCTGACAACAAGCTAGCTTTCTGACTAGTTTCTGGTAAAGCTTCAGATGAGTGGTGATCACTGCCAGGTGTCACACCTGAATCTCCTGTAGGATGATTTAATGGACAATAAAATGGTTTAAGATGTAGGCATATAACCTCAGTAAAACATTATTTTATGAAGGAAGATATAAGAGGTTAATAAAAGGTAATCCAAAAATTCCATGACAGAGATAACTGTAGATATGTGAGGTGTCAGGCCTTCATATATACCAAGTCACTGATTTATGAGACGGTAGAGTGACTAGCTCTTTCTCATTGCCTTTCTTTCCTGATAAATTGGTATTGAAGAAAGAAGTTTACATCTGCCAGTTGGTTACAGAAGTCTGAATAAAAAAATTAAAATTAAACAGAAGCTCAATGGATGAAAAAAAATAAAAGAGTTTCTTTGAAGTATTCCTTTGTATTGTTCATTTTTAATATTTTTTTATCGTTTCATTTTTGTTGTTCTGTTAAAGATTTTGGTTGAAAAGTAAGACAGTATACTTGTGTTTTATTGAGCTTCTCAGTCATATTCTGTGTTTTTATTCAGACTTCCTATCAAAAGCCTGGTGCCAGCAGAAGTCAAGAGAAGCACCAACACTCACAAAATAATTGTTATAACATGTACTTTTATAACAATCAACACTGCTTTTATATAAGTATTAAAACACATTTTAGCTGAGTATATAGTTACATTTTCTTCTGCCTTTATGTTCCTACTAGAGAAATGGTTCACAAAGCAGGCAGTAATACCCTCATAGCGGATGTGGTGTCTTGAATTTGCAGCAGAACATAATACCAAGAGTTAAAAAAATATAGGTTTGTGTGCCTGCATATGGGAAAGATAGTGATGATGGATGCTGGCCTGGGAGGTAAGAAGGTGGCAGACATAAAAATCTTGCAAACTACTGCAGTAAAATATACAGTATTTCAGCTAGCTCTTATTCTTAACTCATCATCATCCTGCACTGCCAATCGGCAGGGTCGTGATGTTTCTCCACAGACTTCATTCAACTTATATCTTAACATGGCAAAAACAAAGATAATGCATACACATAAAACCACTATGGAGAAAGAAATATATGTTAATGAGGAAAAATTGGAGGTGGTGGAAAATTTTGAATATTTTGGGTCATTGATTACCAACAATGGTGACACAATGAAAGAAATCAAAAGATGAATATCTACTGCTCTTCAAAGACTAAAACAGTGGGTTCTCAACCGGTGGGGAATCCCTCCCCATGGGGAATTTCAGGGTTTCCAGTGGGGATTAAGATTATTTTAAGATCGTGTTAATACAAGAACCAATTACTTGATATCTTGATATTGTTTTTGACGCCATACTTTACGGTTCTGTGCTTCTCACCCTTCTTAAATGTTTTATAACTAAGTAAACCAGCAAATCACGTTTTATGTAGACATCTAGACCTGTTCCAGTATGTGTTATTAAATTTAGCCTCCATTTCTATGTATACTGTGTGTGTGTGTGTGTGTGTGTGTGTGGGGGGGGGGGGGGTTAATATGGAGAACATACGAAAAAAGGGGGGGGGTGACATTCTGAACACATGGTGGCATGGGCCAAAAAAGGCTGAGAACCACTGGACTAAAACAATTGAATAAACTGTGGAGTGGGACAGACAGACCTACAAAATTTAGATCAGTGTTTCCCAACGTGGGGCCCACGCCCCACAGGGGGCAATTTGACTGTTAAGGGGGGCAATTCGAAAATGGAAGAAATCGGCTGAATATAACAAAACGGGGAGACTTGAGACTGAAGTTAACTAAATTGGAACCTGACATAAGATCTCTTAGCAGCAAGCATCAAGCGCAAGGATCTCACTAAATTTAAATAATAAATAATTACTAATAATTAAAATAATATAGAAAAATCTTTCATTAAAATTATTTTGTACTTGAATTTCAGTTCTCCATTATATGTTTTGAAAATTTACTTACTGTGTTTGCTCAATAATTACCTAGTTATTTCTTCCTAAAACCTATCATTCAAGTTTCAATTTTTGAATATTAAAAATAATGTATATGTTGAGGGGGGCGTGGGGCGGGGGAGGGGGGGGCAATATGAATTTTAGAAAGGCTTAAGTGGGGCATGGCACAAAAAAGGTTGGGAAACACTGATTTAGATGAAGAGCATGCATCTTTCCCATTGCAACATACGCCTGTGAGACCTGGACACTTACTAAACAAGTTGAACAGCGCATAAATGAGTTTGAATATAAATGTTATAGACAAGTTCTAAGAATATCTTGCATAAAGAAAAGAACAAATGCATCCATACTTCAAGAGCTTAATACTGAAGAAGGTTGGCTATTAAAGACGATAAAACAAAGAAAATTTAAATATTTTGGTCACTTGAAACATCACGAAAGTTTGGAGAGAACAATAATGAAGGGGTTATGCCTGGGAAGACAGGAAGAGAAAGACCAAAAAGAAGATGGGTGAAGGATGTGGCGGATGATCTCCAGATGAGTGTATTGCACGTGGGACATCTTGCTTGTGATCAAGAGGTTTTCCCAGAAGGTTGTATATAATATATTGTTATGAGAGCGAGGTTCTGCAAAGGACATGATACGTGAACATTATTTATATCGCTTCTATAATATTAATGAGTAGGTAATGAAATATGGCCCAGAACCTAGCAATATTAAAAAATAACAACTGCATAAAAGTCTCTTGGAAAATGATTCTGTTCTTTTAGTGGCAGCAAGTCAAATGAAATGGTTTGGCCATGCTCAAGTAGGTTAGTAACAACAGCATACCACAACAAGCAATGATGTACAGACCAGAGGGAAGCAGAGGAAGAGGCCGACCACGTAAACGATAGACGCAGGGAATAACAGTCCATGGGAATATTGATACATGTAGCCCATAAGCGGGCACTCTCCTTAAACTTCACATCGAAATCGCAAGGTACAAGAGGAACATGATGAGATGAGATGAGAGTGGCAATTATAAATGAATAAATAGACCATGGCAAGCTGAGAACATCAACGAAGATGTTATTATTGTTATAAATGAGGTCAGTTTTACCTGTGCCTCCGCTTTGATTTGTCCGAGATTCTTTGTTATCAAGAATGTCATGACTCTGATTATTATGATCAGACCGATTTAGAATCCTGCTCAGTACTCTGCTCTGAGTTGATGAATTTGGTGGCCTAGGTAAATTACAGTCCCCATTGAGTCTGTGGTTGGACGACTCACCAGCACAGGCATTATTCTGCGCGTTTTCTTTGGATGACATTGTGTTACAACCGTCAGGGAAACCGAAAAAAACCTCAATGAAACTGAGCGATAGTCATTTTTGTTTCCCTGTAAGTTGCGCTGTATCAAGAAAGGCAGGAAGTGATGCCAGATAATAATACATCGTCTGCCATTGGCACACCTTTTAGTCGCCCAAATATCGTTATATCACAGGGTACACAAATCGCACAATTAGGTAAAATATCGGTAGGGTACAGGATTGTAGATTGAGGTAGACAATTGTCATTACTGTGCGAACATGTGTATACTTCAGCTGGAAGGATTTATCTTATTATTTTACTTCTTGTTGTGTGAATTCTGCAGTATGTACCTGATGAGATGCAGCGAAATATGCCAAGCAATAAATCGTGCAATCCATTGTTTGTGTCTTCGTTATTGAAATACTATTATAGAAGAATGCTGGAAATTAATTCATCATCAGGTGCCTTGCCGGCTGGCGTGGTCTATCAAGTCTCTTCACAAATTACGATTCGCGACGCTATGGATCAGTTCGTGTGTTGACTCCCTTCCGTGCCATGACACAAGACTGTCAAGAATCTTCTCACGCTGTCTTTCTCTATCTATCTTTCCGCAAATATTTCCAGTTGTCACAACATGTTCCAGTTTTTGTCTTCTCATAACGTGGCAAAAAAAAAAATAAAAATACGATGACGCCAAAAAGAGCAGTTAAGACGTGTTAAGGGAAGCTGAGTCGCAAAGACAACTTATCACTAACATCAGAAAGAGGCAGTCTCCGTTTTTGTTTTTTCCCCCTGCCATGTTATGAGAAGACAAAAACTGGAACATGTGACAACCGGAAAGATTTGCTGAAAGAGAGACAGAGGAAGACAGCGTGAAAAGATTATTAACAGTCTTGAGTCATGGCACGGAAGGAAGTCAACACACGAATTGATCCATGACGTCGGAGATCATAATTTGTCGAGAAGCATGATCGTCCACGCCAGTCGGCAAGGCACTGGATGATGATGATGGTTACAAAGAAAATTGAAATAGTTTGGTCACTTGAAACGTCATGAAAGTTTTGAGAGAACAATCATGGAGGGGTATATGCCTGGGAAGAGAGGAAGAGGAAGGCCAAGGAGAAGATGGGTGCAGGATGTGGCAGATGATCTCCAGCTGGGTGTATCGGACGCGGGACAACTTGCTCACGACCGATATATTTTTTCCGGAAGGTTATGGGAACGAGGTTCTTCAAAGGACATGCTACTGAATGAATGAATTACAAGTAGAGAACTATTAGAAAAATACGAGGCAAAAAGTATTACAGAAACTTGAATTGAAAAGATCAATGCTCAAGGTCAGATAATTAAAGTATCTCTGGCATTTAAGGCTAGACAGCTCTTTGTTAAGATATATATTCTACTTCTTTTTGTGTCTATTATGAAGCAGACTTCGACCACTCTAATTAGGACTCTCGAGATCTATCTGTTATTATATATTTTTTATGAAGCTTTTACTATTATTTGATGCCCATCTGTTTAAGCTTTGCATATATATTTATCTGTCTTCATCTGCCTCTCTAGCCTAATAATAGTAATAATCTCCCTCTCCTCACGCAGACCTAGTTTCTCTATTCTACCACTTCTGTTGATGTGTCCTCAATATTGAGTGTGTCTTTCCATGATAGTGTTGATGATGATCGTATAACTCAAGTACCTCGCAGTACATTGTTTTCTTCTCTGCCTATGACAACATCATCGTCATCATCATCATCGTTATGTGCCATGCCGATAAGCGTGGCCGGTCATGTTTCGCCATCTCTCTCGATCACCGGAGTCGTGGATCAATTCCATGTCCATGTATCGACGATGCCACGTGGCCAGTCCATCCAGATGTGTACTTCTTTTACTTCTCCTTGTTATGTTCCCCTCAACATTGCCAGTTGTCACAAAGTTCTCTAATAAAAAGTAATAATGCAAGCAAACATTACAGCAATGCAGGCAAATACAAACACGCACATTCCTCAAATCCTATAAGGGATTATGTCATAGTCAAGGAACCAACATATTCTTCTGCACATCCTGCATTCTTCATCTGTGTTAAGAATCTGGCAAAACAAAAATAAAGCCAAAAAAAAAAAATGGAATTTGATGATTAATACATAATCAACAATGATCTTGAAAACATCCCGTGGGGTCCTCTGGTACGCTGAGGGAACATTGTTGCCGTTCTTTATAGTTTATCACCAGCCTATATATATTGTCTCGCTTTGCTGTTTTCCATGTCAGCACAATTTAACTTTTAGATTTATAAGCAGTGAACTGTATTTTTCGTGGAGGACCTTTGTGTTGGCATTCTGGCGGCGGCATTATGCACAGTGTACCTGTGCGGGCTGTTGGCTTGCCGACACTCCTATCTATTCCATTGTTCACATGGGGCAGTGAGGAGCATTTTGTGATATTTACTGGCACAGGAACAGAGCAATATGGGGACGACCCGTTGCCGTGAAGTTGGAACCGCGACTAACTAACTAACTAACTAACTATATATATATATATATATATATATATATATATATATATATATATATATATATATATATATATATATATATATATATATATTTCTACAACACAGTCGTGCTATTGTTCTTGATTATATTAAAAGTGTTAAAGATTTATGTTTATATTTCTTTAGCCGACCTTTGAGGGATCTGAGGCTGTTATTACATTTATATACCAGCTAGAGAAATGTGAGCTGGCTTCGTGGCTTAGAGGTTATGACTTTTCTCCGTAATCTCGTATACTCTCGTCGGTAGCGTGATGACGGTGAGAATCAGCAGTGGTTCGAATCGCATCGGTAACTTACGGGGTATGTGAGCCGGCCGCTCAGAAAGCAATGGCAAAATACTGAGCGTAATCTTGCCAAGAAATCAACATACAGCTGAAAGATGCTGGTGTTGACAGCGATGTCCTGTAAAGGATATGCAAACAAAAAAAGAAATGTGAAATCTTTGGCACTGTATGATGCATATGAGTATGTGTGTGAGTTATTTATCCTTTCAAAAGTAGTTTATAGCTCTCTCTCTCTCTCTCTCTCTCTCTCTCTCTCTCTCTCTCTCTCTCACACACACACACACACACACACACACACATTTTCTATTCATACACTGCTCGCAAAAACACATGCACATATATTATATTTGGCAAAAGAGAAAGAAACCATAAAGCGTGGATAACGCCAGAAACTAGAGAGAGAGAGAGAGAGAGAGAGAGAGAGAGAGAGAGAGAGAGAGAGAGAGAGAGAGAGAGAGAGAGAGAGAGAGAGATGGGAAGGAGAAGCAAGAAGCAGATTTATATAATAGCAGCCCAGGAGAAATAGCCTCAAGTTAATAAAGACGTGAAAAAGTAGATAAAAGACAATATATAGACGACCTAGAAAGAGAGGCGGAAAAATCAGCACCGAAAAGAAACCCCAGTGACTTTTCCAGCACCACAAGGAAGATAGTAGGAAAGTATAATCAACCAAGTGGACAGATCAAACACAGAAATAGGAAAAGTATCACTAACATTAGGGATTAACTAAGCAGATGAGCTGAAACTTAATTCCCGAAGATACCAATCCCAAAAGACACGCCAGATATCCAGCCTGCACCAGAGGAGCTGGATAACAGGTGTGAGAAACCATAAAAGGAACATAGTAGTAAAGTCATTAAACTACTGAAGGATAGGGACGTTGCTGGTCCAGATGGCATCCAAGCTGAGGTCATTAAACGTTACGCAAATACCCCAAATGAATTACTGCACAGATTCTTTAGCAGAATATGGGAAACTGAATAAATACCAGCAGACTGGAGAGAAGGATATCTAGCAAAGCAGCCAAAGAAAGCGGACTCATAAAAGTGTGGAAATTATAGAGGAATAATGTTACTGTCAGCTCCTGAGAAGATATAACTTGGAATATTCAATTCTAACGTTTAATCGGTACTGCTGTATGGATCCGAAATACGGAGAACATCTCAAACGATTACAAATAAACTACAAAGATGCACTAATACGTGTAGCTCATGGAGAGAACTAGACAAGTGCCAATGAACCAAGAAAGGTGAAGAAAAGACGCTGGCGCTGGAAAGGTCATACATCGAGAATACACGAGAATAGAATAACTATAAAGAACCTTGGTCTGGACCCCACAGGGCAAAAAAAAAAAAAAAAGGATCTAAGATCTAAAGACTCATAGAGAAGCTAATTAAAAACAAAAATGAACAATATGGGAAGGACATGAACAAAGATGCACGAAACGAAATAGGGGAGCCTGGAGTGAGTTGGCTGAGCTCCTATGTCCCATTGAGAAAGAGAGGGCAAACAAAAAGAAGAAATGCTGCTTTTGCTTGCGATATTCTACATAACTTCATTTATACAACTTCCGTCTGCTGTTATTAAAGCTGAAAAAATATTTACATACATTGACTTGTTTCGGAGTGGTTCCATTCACTTTGGTGATGTATTTGGATATCCAATGTTTCTTTGTAGTTCCCATTAATTCGGGTTTTTTTTTAGATATGTTAATTGGACGTCTGAACCATCAACAATATATCCGGGCCTGCCACAGGGTTCACCATTATCCCCAGTGCTTTTCAACACCTATACTGTGAGAATTACAAACGAGCAGATCACTGAATTGTGGAGGACATTGTCATATGCCGACGATGTGTTAGTGTATCATCAGGATAAGGATAGAGATCGGGTTGCTGTGGAACTACAAACCGAACTAACTCCCATAAGCACTTGGTGTGTGGAATCTGGGGCAATCGTCAACCCAACGAAGGCAGCAGTGACATGGTTCTCTTTGAATAACCATATTGTCAACACTCCAAACCCAACTGTAAATCTATGTTCAGAGACTGTGGAAATAACGCAGGCAATGAATTAGCTGGGGATACATTTTGATCGAAGCCTTGCTTATAATGAGCACATAGACCAGTTGATAACAAAGGAAGGCCAAGCGGGGTTTGGCTGCGATGCGGGTGATGGCTGCAGCAAACTGTGAGCAGCGATATCTGTGTCTTTTATACGAGGGTCTGGTCATGTCTGTATTTTGAATATGCTATGGCGATCCTGACTCTCAGCCGTAAGAAGATGGAAAGGATACAGAATGAAACTATGCGTATTATTCTTGGATTACAAGAGGTACAGCATACAGGGGATGCACTATGTTCTTGATTTTCCAACCATTCGAGACAGAATACATATTTGCAGAGCACGTGCCTACCTCAGAGTCAATGCAAACACACAACATCCACTGCATAGTGAAATTAAGAAGGTAAAGGGCAGCAGGTTAAAAAGAGGAAGGTCGTGGATGGGTCAAGCCGAAGACATTCTTCAACAGGTATGTGCACTTGAGGACTTAGAACCTGGCGAGGAGTGGGTACAAGTGCCAACATATTTATGTACGTCCTTTTCAGTTTGCATCCAACTAGACAGAAAATGCAGGCATGAAAATCCGGATGCTGTGGATGCGGAAGTACAAGCATTGATCTTAAAAAAATTCGTCAGACGGTGATGCTGTCATTTACACAGATGGGTCGGTCGTTCGACGAGTGAGAAGTTCATGGGTCTTTACGGCTCAGGCCGGAGGGAGAATTGTGAATGATCCTGGTGCTTTTGCTTTGACCACAAGTAGCTTGACTATGGAAGTCTTGACAGTAAGTAAAGCAATAACACGGCTAGAGACATAGACATTCACTATGGGATGTTTCCTTAGTGACTCAATGAACATGCCCAAGAAGATAGATTTAGAGTGGATCAGAAGAGAATGGTTGCTGCCTCTGGAGCGGTCTCGGCTGACAAAGATTAGTGTCATCTTCGTGCCAGGGCATGCGGGTGTACAAGGAAATGAGCGGCCTGACAAGCTCGCAGGTAAGGCTATTGTGGAAGGTGGCCGCGACATGGACCAGGCTGACATTCTGAATGCTTTACGAGAAGTAAATCGTTCGCAAGAACCAAGTGATGACTGTGAATCTACAACCATGGTCAGAATGCGAGAACAGTAAGTTAAAAGAGGTGTAGCCAAACAAGAATACTACGCAGGAAGCCAAAGAAGATTGATAAACAAACACAGAACTGATGTCGTTATCCGCTACACGCTGCGGGATTTACCGAGGAAGGGATCCGAGCACTTATGGACTGAATGGTTCGATGTGCAATGAGGATGATCTGTCGACGAACTAACTAACTAACCAACCAACCAACCAACCAACCAACCAATCAACCAACCAACCAACTAACTAACTAACTAACTAAGGATTGATAATGAAGAGGGACAAAATCAATCTATTAAGAGAGGTGTTAGGCAGGGATGTGTAATGTCTCCAGATCTGTTTTTCCCTATGCAGTGAAAATATTTTCAGGAATGTAGAAGTTATAAATGGAATCAGCATTGGAGGACGAAACATCAATAACATTAGATACTGTGACATAATCACCAATCATCATTCTACAGTGCGTCAACATTTGCACGCCAAAACAGAGAAAGTTATACAATTGACCGCACTAAAGAGTACGAACACCAACTTGACACCGGAGATGGACATGTGTCGTCTAAATTTGGAAATTACAGCGTCTACAACTAGGGAAATTATTGGAAGGAACGGGTCACGTGATGTTAACACTGACCTGCTGAAAGCGTTACATATTTAAATCGCGCACTTCTCCTCCAACAGCCCTGACAGACAGTCAGATCGCCAATGTGACCTGGGTTTTCCATGGAAAAACGGCAGATTGATCCGAATTCCGAGGTAAGCGTGTGAATCCTCAGATCTATGTGATGCCCAGATGTGTACAGTAGAGGTATCCAGTGTTTGTGCGTCAAATTAAATGTATTAATTATGAAATAAAACCTCTGAAGTGTTAAAATGTCGACTACTAACTTCTGACTACACAGAGCCTTTTCCCCGGCAAAACTCACAACCTCATACGTTCTCAAAACTGCAAACTCTGAAGTTCTTCAATACATCTGTTAGCTTTAATGTGTGCATACTACAACAATCTATCACAGAAAACTGTACGAGGTGAGAATTCAACCGCACTCTTATGCATTTCATCAAAACTGCTTAAATTGCTATCTGCTAATCACAAGACAGTTTGTGCACAGGAACCACTGCCTCGCTTGAAAACGTACTTATTTCTGCCTGTTCGCAATCTAGGGAGCTGAGAGACAGATTATATCTTTCCTTTCCTCTTCATGAATTGAAATAATAGGGTTTGATAGAAATTAGTTGCATTTATGTGTCAGATTTTCACTTAGACAAAGCATTCATTAACTGCATTGCCTAGAACAGGTTACGCTTCACAGACGCCATTTGTGACAGACGGCCTAGATAATCTGTCCAGACCAAAAGGTAATTAAAACCTCGGTCTATAGCCAACTGTTGATAGCCAACAGAATGGACATGATGTGCACTAATAACAGAAGAAGAAGAAGAAATTAATATGTAGAGTAAGAGAGGAGGATTAGGAGAGGTACATTTGTAGCAACCTCTTACTAATGTATTGTTGTCATGATTTGTATGGATTACATTTTGTAACAAATACACATCAGAAATTCTGTATGATGGCCATGAATAACAATAAAATACTAGCTGAGTTATACTCATATTAACTACTGAAGATGGGAAAAATGGTGCAAGCTATGAGAACCCAGTCAACAGAAGTTAACTCAACACACTACACAACACAGCACATCACTCAACACCACAACAACAGCAGGTAAAAGGAAATGATTTATAAGAAGAAGAAGACAAAGTAGTTAATTTGGAAGGTACAGAGAAACATTTATATACACTATGCATAACCAAATGAGTTTATGAAGATGTTAAATTGTATGCCATTTATTAAAATGCATCTTATCCTTGTCTTGGTCTTGCCCTATCAGCCTTGACTTAAATGCTCAATGGAACAACACATCATCACTCTTATCTATGTCTTACTGTACATTTCTCAATGAACCCCAGGTACACTGAGAACATGCATACAGCACGTACCAGATGATAGCAGGTGCATACAGTGTAATAATCTCTGACCCCACACAAATTAACACAAAACCAGATCAGAGGAGAGGGGAAAACTAATTCCTACTTTCAAGGTGTTATACTTCTTCCGACCTTATCCTTCCTGTTATGTTTTGTTCACTCTAATAGCATACTGAAAAATTACATTGGTAGGATTATATATGCCTATGTGAATTTTACACAGTGATTTTCTTGGTGATGACCTGACCAGAAGAGGGAGGCAGAGAAGAGATGATCCCCACATTTGAGATGGAAGATACCTCAGGCCTTGACCAGAGCAAGGGCAGCCTTCAGAGTAGCTTCACTGGCGAGTACTGAAACGGATCCATCAGTCTATGGACCCAGGCTCAACCCAATCTCCCACTCAGAGGTGACATTTATCTTGCCAACAAACCCAATCCCTCAGAGGAAAAGAATGACAAGACAACCCAAAACACAATATAAGGCATAATAAGATTTAGAAACTTTCTTTATACAGGAAGAAATCTATGTCTCACTCATCATCATCATTATGATTACTCTTATTTATTGATTGACTGAAACTAAATGGTACTGATGTGCATTTACACATTGATCATATGTCTTGAACAAATGTATAAAATGTGAGATGATATCAAAAGGCCAAAAGAAACAGGCCAATCAATAAACTACACAAACAGTAACTGAATCTCATAATTTAATTGTCAGTTCAACATGTCTGTTAATTATCTGTTTATTTGTGAAACAAGATGTTCAGTGTGTACCAGTAATTGTTAAATAATTATTTACCAAATTACTAAACTCAATGAAATAACAGAGGGAAAAGAGAAGACTCTATATCTCTTGACTGCTCATAACCCATGCTAATCTTCACTTGATTCATGCTGATTAAGTCTTTTCAGACATTTCTCAGACTATCAATGGGGGTTCGAAAGCTATAAGATTCCAAGTGAAGGGGGCAGAGTCAGATCTAGTATTCACTACACCCAATGAAAGGGACCACAAAACTCCTAGACGAAAAATGAAACCGAGCCTGTAATACTCAAGGGTCGTGTTCTTGATTATTTACAAATTAGAAGTGGATGGGGCCCAGCTTCTTTATCCAGAGTATGGGTTATACACAACAGTGATCCCCAGTCCCTTCGCAATATACGACAGATATGCTGATGATACAGTATTGATTGCAGACAATGCACAGGATCTACAACAATTAGTAGACGCAGTTGTTGTACACAGTGAGCAGCTGGGGTTGGAATTAAATTGTGAGAAGACACAGGTTATGGTCGTCACAAGGAAGAACGTAGTGCCACAATGTAATATACAAGTAAATGGGAATATTCTTCAACAAGTGAATCGGTACAATTATCTCGGAGCAGTCATAACATCTGATGGGAGATGCCTTGAAGAGATTAAGAACAAGAATCGCCATGGCGAAAGTAGCCTTGAGCAAGATGAAAAACATTCTGACCAATAAAATGATGTCAAGTGAAATAGAAAAAGTGTGTTGAGGGGATACATAGAGCCTGTTCTGTTGTATGAATGTGAAACTTGGACAATGTGCAGTCAAGCTGAAAAACATCTGATAGCTGCAGAAATGTGGTTTCTGAGGAAACTGCAACGAATACTATGGACAGACAGAAAAACCAATGACCAAGTACTACAGGAGAGAAATGAAAATCGTAAATTGATTAGAGAAATTAGACGTAGACAGTCACAATTTTTTGGACATGTTATGAGAAGAAATGGATTGGAGAACTTAGTGACAACTGGCAAGATCGAAGGGAAGAGACCGAGAGGAAAATACCTGGATGGCTTGGCCACATGGCATGGACGAGACAGGAACACTGAGCTGATCCACGACTCTAGAGATCGAGTGAAATGGCGAGTCATGACCGCCCACGCTTTCCTGCATGGCACATGATTGATTGATTGAATGGGTAAATAAAGTTAACCCCGAGGTAGACCAAGAAGACGGTGGAGAGATAATATACATACAAACCTACAAGCACCCGGAATCAGCGACTGGCAAGAGAAGGTCAACCAGAGAGACGAATGGAGACGGCTTGTATCCGCAGCAAAGAACCTCGATGGCTCGGAATGCTGAAGAAGAAGAAGAAGAAGAAGAAGAAGAAGAAGAAGAAGAAGAAGAAGAAGAAGAAGAAGAAGAAGAATGTCTTTCCCATCAATTTGTAGATCTGCAAGCATATCCACCATGTTGACATGTCTAACTATCAAAAGCCTTTGTGTAGTCAATAAAGCAAGTATGTATATCCTTGTTTACTTCTATAGCACGTTCAATAACTGTTGGCAGCATATACACAGAATTTACTGTACCCTTTCCTTCTACAAATCTTCATTGTTCTTCCCCTGTTTCAGGTTGTGTTTTCTTCCTCGCTCTCAACATATATAGGTCATCAAACATAAACAAACATGGGGAGTATAGAGGAGAAAGATCGGGAGCTCTCTATAAACACTGATTCGTCCAGCAAACGGGTTTACGTTAGTAATAATAACTGTAATAATAATAATAATTCGAAGAAGAAGAAGAAGAAGAAGAAGAAGAAGAAGAAGAAGAAGAAGAAGAAGAAGAAGAAGAAGAAGAAGAAGAAGAAGAAGAAGAAGAAGAAGAAGTCCGTGATCTGTGAGTCGTTTTCAGCAGACCTCCCTGTAGAAAGCGACCGAGCCATATGGGATAAAACCCGGTGCAATGGAGTCGATCTTATTGCCTTTTGAAACCAGTTTTTTAAACCTGGAAGACCAGATTTATTTTAAAAATTTAACCCGACACGGATTCGAACCCAATAAAACCCGGTGCAATGGAGTCGATCTTCTTGCCTTTTAAAACCAGTTTTTTAAACCTGGAAGACCAGATTTATTTTAAAAATTTAACCCGACACGGATTGGAACCCGTGACCACTACCTACAACGCCGCCAACAATCGAAAGACATCAGGCTTAAATTATGGGACTCTCACAGTAAACAATCGGAATTATCGGCCTCAACTCATGGCTTTGCCACGCTTTCACAGATGAGCCTCTCAACACATCATTACTTCAAAGGACAGTGATTTTGACGGGAATTCAGTTAACCATCTAAAAGTACAGTTAACTGGATTGAACTCGGATTGCTAAAACTGGGTTGTCCGTCCTGTTGGGTGTAATTTACAGGCTAGAGGTATTTACTTTAAATTTGCTTGATTGCTTGACGTGCCTTGTTGTGGTGTTTTACTTTTTTTTCTCACTCACGCCTTGTCTGTTTCATCACGTGACAAATAGCAAATAGGACAGCGTAGCCGACCTTCATTTCTGTCTAGGTCGCTGGTTCACGTGTTGTTTAAAAGTCTGAATAACTGAATGCTTGATTATGTATATGCTTGTGTATTTTTAATGAGTGTGCAGCGTCCCGCATGGGAGCTGTGATGCTCTAGTGGTTGGATGTCACTCCGAATGGGAGCTGTGATGGTTTAGAGGATGACTATCTCTCCGAATGGGAGCTGTGAAGGATTAGTGGATGGCTGTCTCTCCTAATGGGAGCTGTGGTGGTTTAGTGGATGGCTCTCCGAATGGGAGCTGTGATAGTTTAGTGGATGGCTCTCCAAATGGGAGCTGTGAGGGTTTAGTGGATGGCTCTCCGAATGGGAGCTGTGAGGGTTTAGTGAATGGCTCTCTGAATGGGAGCTATGATTGTGTAGTGGATGGCTCTCCGAATGGGAGCTGTGAGGGTTTAGTGGATGGCTCTCCGAATGGGAGCTGTGAGGGTTTAGTGGATGGCTTTCCGAAAGGGAGCTGTGATAGTTTATTGGATGGCTCTCCGAATGGGAGCTGCGAGGGTTTAGTGGATGGCTCTCTGAATGGGAGCTGCGAGGGTTTAGTGGATGGCTCTCCGAATGGGAGCTGTGAGGGTTTAGTGGTTGGCTCTCCGAATGTGAGTGTTTAGTGGATGGCTCTCCGAAATTGAGCTGTGATGATTTAGTGGATGGCTCTCCGAATGGGAGCTGTGATGGTTTAGTGGATGGCTCTTCGAATGGGAGCTGTGATGGTTTAGTGGATGGGACTCTGAATGGGAGCTGTGAGTGTTTAGTGGATGGCTCTCCGAATGGGAGCTGTGATAGTTTAGTGGATGGTTCTCCGAATGGGAGCTGTGATGGTTTAGTGGATGGCTCTCCAAATGGGAGCTGTGAGGTTTAGTGGATGGCTCTCCGAATGGGAGCTGTGATGGTTTAGTGGATGGCTCTCCGAATGGAGCATAGTTTAGTTGATGGCTCTCCAAATGGGAGCTGTGAGGGTTTAGTGAATGGCTCTCTGAATGGGAGCTATGACTGTGTAGTGGATGGCTCTCCGAATGGGAGCTGTGAGGGTTTAGTGGATGGCTCTCCGAATGGGAGCTGTGAGGGTTTAGTGGATGGCTCTCCGAAAGGGAGCTGTGATAGTTTATGGGATGGCTCTCCGAATGGGAGCTGCGAGGGCTTAGTGGATGGCTCTCTGAATGGGAGCTGCGAGGGTTTAGTGGATGGCTCTCCGAATGGGAGCTGTGAGGGTTTAGTGGATGGCTCTCTGAATGGGAGCTGTGAGGTTTAGTGGTGGCTCTCCGATTGGGAGCTGTGATAGTTTAGTGGATGGCTCTCTGAATGGGAGCTGTGAGGGTTTAGTGGATGGTTCTCCGAATGGGAACTGTGATGGTTTAGTGGATGGCTCTCCGAATGGGAGCTGTGAGGGTTTAGTGGATGGCTCTCCGAATGAGAGATGTAAGTGTTTAGTGGATGGCTCTCCGAATGAGAGCTGTGATGGTTTAGTGTATGGCTCTCTGAATGAGATTTGTGATGGTTTAGTGGCTGGCTATCTCTCCGAATGGGAAATGTGAGGGTTTAGGCGCTGGCTCTCTCTCTCTCTCTCTCTCTCTCTCTCTCTCTCTCTCTCTCTCTCTCTCTCTCTCTCTCTCTCTCTCTCTCTCTCTCCGAATGGAAGCTGTGATTTTTTAATGGCTAGACACTTACATACCGGCCCTCGTGGTCATGGATTTGAATCCATATTGCTGCGATTTTTTAAAACATTAACATGGCTTCCCAGATTGATTTAGCATAAAATGGTATCTGGATATTTCTTGGAAAATAAATGCGGCATGCGAGATTTTGACCACATCACCCACCAAGTGCTGAAAGGTCTATTAAAATATAGATCTAGCACTGTATTATTAATTCGTCTAATGACCTGTAAATTTGTCCTTTCTTTGCTTTACTATACCCCTAAAGGAATGGCTCATTTATTAGACAGATATTACCGAGCTACCTTATGACAGTAGATAGTACTACCTGCTGTCTGTTAGCACCGAATGTTGGGAGGCGCTCATCAAACCGGAGACCCCACTTTATGCCAAAGTTTTCTGGCGGAGGGGCGAAATTTCGGATAGTAAAAGCCATACACTGTGTTAGGAAATGCAACGTAAAGACAATCTGTCATGGCGGGGCAGACCAGATTCTAGGCCTTAGTCAGCAACTGGTCTAGGATCGGAGATCCGACAGGCGGACAGGTAGAGCATTGCTTTGCTAATCCGGCAGCTTCTGCAGCTTGTCTTGTTCCAGGCGTATCGGTGTTGCGTTTCTTTTGAGTAAATTAGGCAAGCCGAGAGAGGGCTCATGCTGCATGGGCAACACATGGTCTCCAAATTCAGCCCAGGCGTTGTGTTATGAAGAGGTATAACTCCATTTTAGAAACGATTGTGTATCAAGACGCCAAGGTGCCAATCAGAGTGTATGGATGATAGTATGAGATGTTTCCAGATAAAGAATCACCATGATCAAATGCTTGTCTCCTGTTTGTTTGGCTGATTCTGCCTGGGAGTCAATACGTTGTATGTTTACAGCATTCATTTTACAATGTTTCTTTTTATTTCAATGTAAAAGTAAGACGCCGTCTCCCTGGCGAAGAGCGTTAACGACTTTTTCCATAATCCCGTATATCCACGTAAGAAACACAGCTGCGCGAGATTCGACATCGGATCTCGTCGCGTTGGTTACTTATGGGGTATGTGAGCCGATCGCTCAGAATGCAATGGCAAACTACTGAACGTAATCTTGCCAAGACCATCAATAGCAGCTGAAAAACACCGGTGTTGACTGCAACGTCATGAAAAGGATATGCAACTTTAAAAAGAAACTGCAAGACCCGTGATAGAAAACTGGTGTGCAAAAGATGAGTGACTGGAAAGGCCGAATCAAAGACGGGTCTGCGTATCTAATTTGTGGACCTTTCAAAATAAAATTCGGTCGTTTGTTCTGTCTGTCTGCGATCTGGCTCATACAACTGATTTACTTTCTGTCTGTTTGCCGGTCTGGATCATACGATTGATTTACATTCTGTCTGTTTGCCGGTTGGGATCAAATAATAATCTAATAATGGCTCTAGTGTCAGTATATACATAAGTGATGATAATGGGCACCCTTGTCTTAAAGATTTTGTCATCCTGAAGCTAGCAGTCAGTGAATGGTTCACTAAGACTATGCTTCCAGGGTTGTTATACAAAATCTGTATCCACTTTCATGGTCCAAAGGCAAGAGGGAGGATTGACAGTCTTTCTGTTGTGTGTATGTTATAATGTCTCTAATGTGGTGTGTGTGGTTTTGTATATTCCTGTGATGTACACTACATTGCTGGTTTGTGTGTAGTAGTTTTGGTAGAAATAATGTGATTTTGTGTGATAGTGATTTGGCCCGAATTTTGTAATCTGTGTTACGAAGTGAAGTTGGTCTGTAATTTTTCATTTGTGTCTTGTCTGTCTTTGCTTTGTTTATAAGTGTTATACAAGACATGCTGCAACTATCAGGGAGTTATTGTTTGTCAAAGGCTTCTTGGTAGAATCTTAGAAGGAGGTTACCTATGATAGGAAAGAATTGTTGATATAATTCTACTGTTAATCAATCTGGTCCTGGTGTCTTGTCTTTGTTCATTTTACTAAGTGCATGTGTTATGTTTTCTAGTGTAAATTGTGAGTCCAATATCTCTTTGTCTGTGTCTGATATCTTTTTTTGTATATTGTAAGAAGCTATCTTGTGTAAGTCTGTTTACTGTCTATGCTGTAAATAAGGGTGTATAGTATTGCTGGAATGCTTTTGTTATGCGTGTGGTTTCTGTTTGTGTGATTCCTTGCATGTCTATTATTGTGTTTATCAGTTTGCTACGCTGTATGATTTGTTCTATTGCCATGTATTGTTTGCTGGGTGTCTCTTGTGTGATGGTGTTGAGTTTTGCTCTAATTAGTGCACCCAGGAATCTGTGTTGTTGATGTTGTTCCAGTTGCATTTCTAATGCATGCAAGTATGGTGAGTTTCTGTCGGTTTGCTTTGTTAAATGTATTGCTGTTTGTATGATCTGTTCTTGTTGTAGTCTACGCTTGTGTATGATGGATGCTAGTTGTTGGGTCTTGCTCCGTATTGTGTTTTTTGAGTAAGTTCCAGTATTGTCTAATGTTGTCAGTTGGTATACTATCATTGTATGTACGTATCAGGTCTGTCATATATTGTACATATTGTGATTTGGAGTAATGTGTTATTAAATTTCCAGTGTGGTAATCGTTTGAATGGCTGTGTGGTTGTATTATTTATAGTGATGTTTGCCAGTATTGCTTTGTGATCTGTATACTGGAGAGTTTCTTGTAGATGTTTAGTCTGTGTTATGTAGTGTGTTGTGGGTACGTATATTCTATCTAACCTAGATGATCTGTTTCTGTGCGTTGTATCTTGACTATTGGAGTGTTTCTGCCTAAATGCGTCTACTAGGTCATGTGTGTCGATTAAGTATTGCAGTTTATCGAGTTGATTCATGTCGTCTCGGCCAGCTCTTCTTAACTGCAGTTTCACTTCCCCACCTATTATGTCAGCCGAAGCTAAACAACAATTACAATCACCTGCTAAAACAACATTCCTCCCTCTGTATGTCTGTGCTAATAGGTTTTTTAAGTGTTCGAAGAATTGTGGTTGGTAACTGTAATTTGCTTGGGCATGTATGTTGACTAAAGCGTATATGCGGGTGTTCTTTCTAACCTGTATGATGGTAATGTCTCTTTGGTCGTCCTTGTGTGTGTCAGTAATTTCCCATTTGTCTGAAGTCTGCAACATGGCGGTTCCAAAACCTGTACGATGTGTCGACAGGCTGAAGCATGAGTGACTGAGCCCTAGTTGTATAGTGATTCGCTTTGTATGTGTGTATTCGCATATGTTTGATTCTTGTAGGAGAATAAAGTCGGGTGTGTATTTGTGTAT
The DNA here is from genome assembly GCA_014155875.1 of Cepaea nemoralis. NCBI lineage: Eukaryota > Metazoa > Mollusca > Gastropoda > Stylommatophora > Helicidae > Cepaea > Cepaea nemoralis. Next base: position 256,730 of record JACEFZ010028291.1, on the reverse strand, counting down.
GAGAGTGACGATGTGCTATTGTTTCGTGCGTAAACCTGAAATGTTCAGACTAATAATAATAATATCATCGGTCACCAAAAATAATCAAAACAAGCAAATGATATTGTTGGCTAAAGAAATCAGAGATAAACGAGGTTGTCTAGTTGAGATAGTTATTCTTTCTTGTTGTCTTGAGGCAGACTTGATATGATTGTAGATGTTAAAACAGCGGGTCATTTCTTCGGTGTCAGTGTCAGTAGTGTTCATAGATATCAATTCTGATTCAGTTTTATCATCTAAGGTGTCGTTGTTGGTGGTTTCATCAGTATTTTCGGTTTATCCTTCCTTCTATTTTTGGCGTTGATTGGGTTGATGAGTTTTCTTCTTCTTCTTCCTTAGTGCTGCTTTTTGAGTTTGAACTTAATCTTCGTAGTTGCCTTTTTTCTGTTTTTGGAGATAAAATCAGTTGTAAATTCCAAATTTGGCCTCGTTCAACCTGCTTCTTTTAGCCTTGGGTACAGTTGTACTTTCGTTCATGTTAACAATATAAAATGACACAAAGTAGTGCAGCTTTACATAACAGGATTACGACACATATAGGAGCACTACTTTGTGTCATTTTATTTATTTCTTTTTTCAAACGTTTATTTCATACAAAGCGATGTATATTTACAAGGTGTAATGCGTGTTTCTTTTGTTTGTGTATTTTACATAGCGTTGCCGTTTGTTAGTGTTAAGAGTCAGATGAGTTAATACAATAAATACATGCATATACAGTTATGATAATATGACATTTATGGCATAGTGCATGTAAACACACATTCTTTGCATTGCTTTTTTTCCATCTGCATAAGCGGAATGCATGTTACACTTGTACATCTCTCTCTCTCTCTCTCTCTCTCTCTCTCTCTCTCTCTCTCTCTCTCTCTCTCTCTCTCTCTCTCTCTCTCTCTCTCTCTCACTACTCTACACACACACACACACACACACACATTTTATCTTGATCTAACTCATGCTTTCTGAAGACCGCAGTGCATTGAATGCCGTGAGCTTGGGCAATAAACTTTACATTATCATTCCCATTAAAACGTGGCTTCTTTGTACTTTCTGGGCCACATAGCTACCCAGATGAAGCTTCCCATTGTTGGTGTTGTTGGCCTGATGTCAAATTACAGGATGACACTCAAGCGCCTTGTGAATGTCCATGACACATTTTGTTTGGGGGACAACAATCGGGGCTTTATAACTAGCAATTAGATTCCATGGCATATCCCCGGGGAGATAATTTGTCCAAAGCTGTGTCTGTGTGTGTCAAATACAACGGGGAGGACTTAAACCTGACCACTACAAGCCACCTTGAAAAAAAAAAATGAAATTGGCGTTCAGATCTTTAAATAATCTTTCGTCATAGACTAGGAGTTTAGATTGTCCGTCGGGGCGGGTGACGCAAATTTTACCTGAACTTCTGGCAGACTCCTTCCAGATCTTCTCCAGGATGCCAAGTCGTCGCTGGAGCTATGGAGTTCGTGCTTTGTGCGGCGCTTTCGGCGGGTCGCCCTGCGGAAAGAGACCGAGCCATGTGGGATAAAACCCGGGTCAATGAAGTCTTTCTGGTGACTGCCGTTTTCATCGACAATGAACTGTATTTCTCGTGGAGGACTTCTGTGTTGGCATTCTGGCGGCGGCATTATGCACAGTGTACCTGTGCGGGCTGTTGGCTTGCTGATACTCCTGTCTATTCCATTGTTCACATTGGGCAGTGAGGAGCATTTTGTGTGATATTCACTGGCACAGGAACGGAGCATAATGATAACTAATGATAATAATAACTAACTAACTTTAATCTAGAACACTCTTGATAGCACTTGATTGTTTTACCAATACTGTGAATTATTGTAGAGATTCTATCACCCCTCTTGAGCTATCGGGCTTCATCAATCCTAACTCAATATTCAAAGATCCATCACAATCCTGTCATTTATAATGGCCTCCTTAATCGTGAATCAACATTCACAGATACATCGCAGTTCTATAACTACTACTGGTTGTGAAATTCATAAATCGTGAAACACTATTCACTGATTATCACACTTTAGACTTCATAAATCGTGCAACCTTATTCACTGATTCATCACATTCTAGACATCATATATCATGAAACACTATTCACTGATTCATCATAACACTGTAAGTCCTACTGACTTCATTCCAGTAATGAATAATGGCTTCTTCACAATGTTGAAATAATATTGGAAATTATAATGGCTTTTTCCCAATACCGGAAATAATACTGGCTTCTTTACAATATTGATTCAATATTTGCAGAGTCATCACTATAGAGCTTCATTCATCTATATAGGGGACCTTTTCGTGCGTGACAGAATCGTTGTGGTCTACGTGTCAAAGAGGGGCTGGTTCAAATATGTCTGAGATCCTCTGTTGCTTTGTTCTGAGCCGGTCGATTTGTCTTCCCGCTTTTCAGTACATTTCTTTTTATTTGCTCTTTGCGCTTCAGACGGTGTAGGGTAGTCGCGGTTGTTGAGGGGCAGCAGCGTGCTCTCACCGTCAGACAGGCTCTTGGTTGAGCGTCCCCTTTTCCTTGTGACCAGCTGGAAATCGTCTTCTTCCTCCTTACTATGTAGATCTGTCTGGGAATTCGAGGTGAATCTTTGTGCCAGTCTAGGCCTCTTCTTGATTTGTACTTTGGTCGGACATTTATTACTTCAGTGCGAGTCCTCTCCACAGACTGTACACGTTGTACGGCGCCCCGGAACTGTGATGGAGAGACGGTGTCGCTTATCTTCTACCCCGTGCAACTCCATGTCCACGTAATGTGGTAAAGGCTCTTTCGGGTTGCACAGCAGTAACCACTTGTCAGTGCTGTTTTTATATTTATGCACTTTCGCATGTATGTCTCCCGAAATATCCGCGGCTATTTGCTTTAATGTCTCAACCTTTGCGGTTGTAGGCATCCAGTGATCTTGTCCTTCTCTGTGTTTTCAATTACAATAGTTAATTTAGTATCCTGCAATTCATGCTTCATCCCGTGAAGCCGTTCATAATGGGCCGCCTTTGCTTCCAGTGTCAGCGTAGCATACCATCTTTTAAGGTCCTCAAAAAGGTAGATAGGATTTTATCCCTTGCTTACCGATCCCGCAAGGCCCCATCAAGACGCTCGCCATCAGCGAGTAGTTGAACCGGAACACATGAGGCCATGATATAGAAAACACAAGTATGTTTGCTTGATGAAACTCTCCACCCTCAAAATCTTCTCTCGTGTTGACTTTGACACGTTTAACAATTTGGTTTTCCATCTTCGATAATCCGTGACAGAGTAAATCTTTAACACAGGTATACACGTGGTGAAAAAAATCGAAATCACTTCCACAAAATTAATAACACTGATATGCTTGAATAGTCCGTGACAGAGGAAATCTTTAATCCAGATCTGCACGTGGGGAAAACTATGGATATCACTTCCACAAAATTAATATCACTGATATTTTTGAATAATCCATGAAAGAAAGGATCTTTAATCACGATCTCAATCAATCAGATGACGTCTCCGCAATGAATGTTGGCTGCAATGGATCTCCAACACTGTCTCTCGCCTTGACTGTACATTCTGTCAGGCTGATGTTCGTCCATTTTTTGATGTTATCTTCCCACTTGTATCGTTGTCTACCTCTTGCTTGCTTGCCCTCAACCTTGCTTTCCTGTATGGTTTTTATAAGAGAATCATGTCTTTTAACGTGACCAAAATATTTTACTTGTCTCCTCTTTATTTCTCCCATCAACTCTCTCTTCATTTCCATTTTGTCTAGGACCTCTGCATTTGATTGTTTTTGTTTCCATGAAATACGACCTACTCGTCTGTATATCCACATCTCCAGGGCTTCTATGCGACTTTCTAGTTGCTTGTTCAATGTCCAGGATTCCGCGCCATACAGTAGCGTCGAATATACGTAGCATTTGACAATTCTCATTTTTAATGCGTTATTAATCTCTCTAGATGTTAATACTGATTTCATGCTGTTGAAAGCATTTTTGGCCATTCCTATTCTCTTTTTGATTTCCATTTCACTTCTGCCATCATATGTTATTATATGTCCAAGATAAGAGAAACTTGTTACTTGTTCTAGTATCTGCCCGTTTACTGTGATATTAATTGATGACCTCTCCTTTTCACTGCTAATTATCATAGTTTTTGTTTTTTGGATGTTAATATCTAAGCCACATTCTGCACTGTGCCTGTTTACTTCTTCCACTAGGTCTTGCAACTCTTGCTCACTTTCTGCTAGTAACACGGTATCGTCAGCATATCTGAGATTGTTTATGATTCTTCCATTGATGTTGAGTCCGGGAATTTCAACTTGTTTAAACATTCTTTCTGTGTATAGATTGAAGTGGCTTGGGGACAGTACACATCCCTGCCGTACTCCTCTTTTTATCTCTATAGGCGACAAATAGTTATTACCACATCTAATAGATGTCACTTGTTCCCAGTACAAGTTACTCATAAGTCTGATGTCCTTTCCGTCTACTTCTATATCTTGAAGGCACGTAATTAGTCGTTCATGTTGTACTCTATCAAAAGCTTTCTTGTAGTCCATAAAACAAACATATATACTTTTTTGAACTTCTATATATTTTTCAATTAACATCCTCAAACAGATAATTGCTTCTCTGGTGCCGCTGTTTTTGCGGAACCCAAATTGTTCTTCAGCTACTTCCTCATCTATTTTATGTTGAATTCTTTCTTTAATTCTTTGGATGCATTCGTCAATATGCACTTTCTTATTCACTATAGGAGTTGTCTCTTCCCTGTGAATATTTACAACAGGCTCATCTCCAGGGGGCCAAGAATTACGCTTTTTTCTTGTTGTTGAATTACCATTGCTGTCTTTGGGATATTACATGGTGAAGGTCCCAATCACGATGCCCAGCCATGTTCACTATCGTGTCCTGAACACGCCTCATGTGTGCCACACACTCTACTGTTTCGCTTTCGAAGCCGTTGATCCATTTAGATTCATCCGCCTTCTCCACCGTCCCAGTCGTTGTGTACTAGGGATGGACATTCCCTTAGTAGGATATTACCCCTACTTCACTCATGTAGTTTAGCCAGTCAGCCAAGACTGTTGCCCGTGGTGTGGCCATCGCCGTATACAATCGGTATTCGTGGAGCCATACATGCGCTAGGTAAAGAGATGGGAACCATACAGGATCCTGGTCTATCCCTTGGGATATGGCTGTCACTCACCATGAGGTACTATCCCTCTCTCTTTACCCTATACCACAATAACGATCTACGCGTGGTGAAAACAATCGAAATCACTTCCACAATTTACGAGAAAAAAATTACTCCGGAAAAAACAACTCTTTGAGATTGACCCAAAATATCCGACAATTTTCAACGCTCAGAATGATAGTGACCAACATTTTATATCTTTTTTTAATACGTTTATTATATACAAAAACAGTGTCTTTTTACATTAGCAAATACAGCGTATACATTCATATACGTGTGACAACAGTATAGTCTTGGCATGGTGTAACTACATACATATTACCTGTTGACGATGATGGTTGAGTAATCATTCTCCCCCATGCAAACCAAACCATTTAAAAGAAAAAGAAAAAACCTTTTACACTTTAGGCATTCTCATTCCACTTATTTGTCAACATCATTGCTGAATCACTTTTGTTTCCTGAAAATGGTTCTTGTGTATGTATCTACAAATTTCAAACCGTTAGACCACGTAGCAAGTATCGCGTTGCTTGAGGGCGTGCGCGAGATAAAGAAAAGGAGAGAGAGAGAGAGAGAGAGAGAGAGAGAGAGAGAGAGAGAGAGAGAGAGAGAGAGAGAGAGAGAGAGAGAGAGAGAGAGAGAGAACAGTTTGAAATTAGCTACACCTGTGGCCCTTGGCCGTTTGCAGGTACAAAGAATTTAATTGGGCCGTTAGCTAGGCCGGGAGTACGAGGTCAGTACAAAGATTTCACCTGTGCCTGACTAGGCCAAGGTCAAACCTCGATTGACAAAGTGTAGGCCTACTGACTCACAACATTTTATTATTTTTTTAAAAGTGTATTTCATACAAAGCAATGTATATTTACAAGGTGTAATATGTGTTTCTTTGTTTGTGTATATTACATATCGTTGCCGTTTGTTAGTGTTATGTGTCACATGCGTTAATCAAACAAATACATGTATATACAGTTATGATAATATGACATTAATGATAGTATGACGTCATTAAAGATTGATGGTACCCCATATGCACCTTGTGACATAATCTGTGTCTTCGTTTTGCTAATTGTTAAACCGAATTCAGAACAAGCATTGGAGAATGCAGATAGTTGGCCTTGTAATTCTTCCTCAGAGTGGGTCGTAATTGCAGCATCATCTGCAAAAAGCAAGTCTCTGATCAGTATCCTCCTAATTTTGGTCTTGGCCTTCAATCTCTGAGCATTGTAGAGGCCGCCATCTGAGCGTGAGTGAATGTATATACCACCATCCTGATCACGAAAGGCATATTTCAGTAGAAGTGAAAAGTATATTCCAAGGAGGGTGGGAACTAGTACACAACCTTGCTTAACTCCACTCTTGATTTTAAACTCTTCTGAAGTTGCACCATCAAACTTGATTGTACCCTTCATGCCTGTGTGGAACGATTCCACAATGGACAGAAGAGTTGGTGAGCAGCCAATCTTCTTTAGTGCCTTGAACAGACCCTCACGACTGACCAAATCAAATGCTTTTGTGAGGTCGATGAAGGCTATAAATTGTGGTTGATTCTGTTCACTGCATTTTACTTACATTTGTCGTAATGAGAATATCATATCAATGGTAGACCGGTTCTGTCGAAAGCCACACTGTGATACGGGGTAGACTTGATCTCCTAGGACTTTACATCTGCGCAGAACAATTCTGGCAAATATTTTTCCAACAATACACAGAAGTGAGATACCCCTGTGGTTGTTGCAATCGCTCCGATCGCCCTTGTTCTTGTACAGTGTTATGATGCTTGAATCTTTGAAATCCTGTGGGACTTGTCCTTCTCGCCAGCATAGCTCTATTAGCTGGTGGATCTGTAGAGTGAGTGTGTCTTGCCCACTCCTGATAACCTCTATTGGAATCCCATCCTTACCTGGAGCCTTGCCAGATGCAAGTTACAAACTACTGAACGTAAGCTTGCCAAGACATCAACAATAGCAAAAAATGCTAAAGTTGACTGCAAATGTCCTGTAAAGGATATGCAACTAACTAAAACTACTGAGCGTAATCTTGCCAAGAAATCAATAATCAGCTGAAAGATGCTGATGTTGACAGCAATGTCCTGTAAAGGATATGCGAACAAACAAACCATTTACAGCACACTTAACTTCTGTTATGGTGGGAAGTGTGTCCAGGTGGTCAAGAGTTTGTAAGGCCTTTGTGGCGTTGAGGGCATCATCAGGTAGTTTGGTCTCACTTGAGTAAAGCTCCACATAGTGCTCTACCCATCTTTCCATCTTCTGTTTCTTATTAGTGATGATTTCTCCAATCAAGGTTTTCAATGGTACACTTCTTTTGATCAATGGAACACATGCTTGTTTTTATCCCTTCATACATGTTTCTGATGTTTCCCTTATCACTTGCATATTGAATGGACTCACATAATGTGATCCAATAGTCTTTTGCACACTGCCTAGCAGCTTTTTGCACATCCTTCCTAGCTTGCTTTAGCTCACTGAGAGTGTTACGCATTGTTATTTCCTTGTTTCTTAAGAGAGCTATCTTCTTATTTTCTTCTTCTTCTTTCGTTCGCCTGAAATATGTTTATAACTGCAATGTTGTCTCTTGTATGAATCTAACAGTCTTTTTAGTTCACTCAGCGGTCCATAGAGTTTATCTTCCACTGTTGTCTCTCTAGGCCAGAAGGTTCGCCTGAATATGTTGTAGTTTGGGCAATCTGGAGTATGTGCTCTGCTGTCTGCGACGCCAAATCACATCTGCACATGGCTGAGTCACCAATCTTGAATTTTATATATATGTGGTTGCGTAATCTATTGTGTCCTGTTCTGAGCCGCAGAAGAATGACCTGTTCTGGTCTGTCCATAACGTGGTAGTCGTCTTGAGTAGGGTTTGGTGGCCTTCTGACTGATTTGATCATTCTTTTCTTTTGGTGGTATTAATGGGCACATCAGGTTGTTGTTCTCTTGCTTCTTCCTTAGCCAATCGATCAGCTTTGTCATTTCTGGGGACTCCACAGTGGGGTGGTATCCACTGTATGGTGACCTTACACTGACTGCTTAGTTCAGAAAGTAGTGTCCTTAGAACTGGCAATTTCCCAGACAGGAGCGCCTCTATTACGGATTTTGCATCTGTCAATATCACCACAGGTTGTGTACCATGGCTAGCATTTTGTAATTTCTCTGTGGCTATCTTGATTGCCTCAATTTCAGCATCATAGTTATGGCAGTACTTTCCTGTTGGAACTCTGGCCGTGTCCCTAGTATTATTTGGGTATTCTATGTACACTCCCGCTCCTCCATTTCGAACAGCATTTTGTGCTGACCCATCTGTGTAGACTCGGATCCAGAGATCCTGTGGGTATTCGTCATCAAGGAAGCTGAGAGTGGCTGTTCTGCGCTGTACCCTGTTCTGTTCTCCCTTGTCAAATATTCCTCTCACTTTTGTCTGGATTTGTAGCGATATTATATGTTCATCTTTCCACGGGGTTCGCTCTGGAATAGTTGTCAGGGTGATACCAACTGTGGGAAGATCGATGGTTTCTCTGCAGAGTCGTTTGGCGTGGTGGATGAAACTACTTATTTTGAACCGCCCAATAGCTAAGTTTTCAAATCAGTTCTTCATAGGGTGGCCTGGCAAGCTGAGGAACTTTTCTGATTGTATTAGTGTTTTTGTATCTCGGAGTTCTCTTAGAGCTTGTGTCCTCCCCATTTTCTCCATTGCTTATATAGGGGTTGATCCCATCCCTCCTGTGATGACTCTAAGAGCTTGATTTTGCACCTTGTCCAGCTCCTGTAATGTGGTTTTTGATGCTGAACAAGTGTGGTCGTATGTTCTGTTGATAAACTTTGCTAAGTATTCTCCCACTGGCTCCCCAAGTGGTTCCACTTAGCTTTCTCAGGATGGCTATTTTCCTTCTGGCTTTTGCTACTGCTTTTTTAATGTGTTTTCTCCATGTCAGCCTGTCGTCGAATGTTACACCAAGGTATGTTGGTTCTTTATCTTCTCTTAGTGGTGTTCCATTTATATGAATGATCCCTGCCTTTTGTTTCGGAGAAAGGGTAAATAGAGTGGTGCTGCACTTGTCAGTGTTTACGCTGACACGCCATCTATCCGCCCATGCAACAAATGTATCTACAGCTCTCTGTAGCAATATGGTGGCCACTGATGCATGTTCATTTGCGCTGCACAAAACCAGGTCAACAGCGTACATTGCCGCTTTAATTCCATACTTTAGATTAGCAACAAGGTCATTGATGAAGCTTAGAAAAAGTATTGGGGACAGGACTCCGCCATGGGGAACACGGTGACGCAATAATACTTTATTGCTCTTCAGACCGTCTATCTGTACTCGGGATCTTCTGTTGTGCAAGTATGCTTTCACCCATATGTACATTCTTCCATTGACTTTACAGTTTCTCAGTTTCTTCATCAGACCTTCTTTCCAGACTTTGTCAAAGGCTTTCTTCAGATCTATCCAAGCCGCAAGTACCAGCTTCTTCTCTTGGAATGCATCCTCAACTTCTTGAGACAGGTAGGTTGTCTGATCTTCCATAGAATAGCACTGCCTAAAGCCAGCCTGTTATCAATCAAAGGCTGCAGTGACTGGCTGTTTGCCGCAAACCAGACTTGCCTCTTATGACCCTCAGTGCCCTAAACCCCTACGGCAGTTTTATAAAGAGTTTATTTAAGTTTTCCCCACTTTTAACTTACTGTACAATTTTCTGATGTATCAGTGAAAGCGTCTTCAAGTTGCTGTTGAAACTCTAAGCACTTTTCAGGATCGTGAGTGTTATTAATATTAACCCTGGGGCAAGATTTGTGTTTGGCTGTGTAAATTCTCGTTGGTCTCAGTCTAACCATTGCGACAACAAAAGAATGATCCGTATCACAGTCAGCACTGTGGTAACTTCGAGTCAATGATGTATGGTTCAGATGTTGTCTCCGTGTGATGATGAAGTCCAGCTGGTGCCAAGGGCCGGATCTTGGATGTTTCCAAGTAACCTTATGCAGCTCTTTTATTTTAAAAAAGGAGTTTGTAATACATAGGTCATTTCTGGTGCAATGCTCCAGCAGCCTTTGCCCATTTTCATTCATGCGACCGATGTTGTATTTTCCAAGGCACACTGGCCATGAATTCGAGTCCTTGCCGACACGAGCATTGAAATCACCGAGCATATAAATGTAGTCGGATTTTGGAATTGCCTTGATCGCGGATTCTAAATCCTCATAGATACGAATCCTTGACATCATCAGAGGAATCGAGTGTCGGTGCTTATGCAGTAATAATGGTGGCAAAACTACAAGAGGTTGCCAAGCGCAGGGATAATAGTCTTTCATTACCCCCTTCTGGAATTTCAATCATTCCCTATAGCAAATTCTTCACTGCAAAGTCCACACCATGTTGCCTTTTTACTGCCTGCCCTCTACCCTTCCAAAAAAGGTGTAATTGTTTTCCGTGAGTGACCCTTCCTCAACGAGGCGAGTCTCCTGCAGGCCAGCTATATTAATGTTAAGACGATTGAGTTCGGCATCAATTACAGCCGTTTTTTTTCACATCGTCAATATTGGTCAAGTCAGTGGAAAATCCTGGATACATGGTTCTTACGTTCCAGGTTGAAAGCCGTAGCTTGAGATTTCTATTTTACTTTTTATTAGTACCTGGTTCATTGGTTTTACAGCCTGCGATTCAGAATTTTGTCCTAGCCCCAAGCACCCATAGAAGCAGGCTGGCTGTGGCGGATCAGCACCCAATTGACCGGGGGATGCCCAGCTTGAAGCGGGCGGCAGCCGATCAGTGACACCTGTTGGTGTCTCCCTCCGTCAGAGGCAACGCGTGGCGCCCCATGTCTACCCCAATTGACAGCGACTTATAACTCATAACAGTTGCCTCTCGCTTTGATTCCGAGACCGGTTAAGACTAGGGATGTAGTTATTGTCTCTCCATAGCACAAAGCCTGGGCTAAAATATAGAGACCATTCTGGCAAGTATTTTCCCTGCAATTGAGAGCAAGGACATGCCTCGGTGGTTGTCACAGGATTGGCTGTTTCCTTTACGTTTGTAAAGGTGGACTATTGACGCGTCCTTGAAATATTTTGGCATGGTCTCGTTCACCCATATGGTTGTAAAGACTTGGTGAAGCTGCTTTATTAGGACTGGCCCTCCGACCTTGTATATCTCTGCTGGGATGGGGTCAGGACCAGGCGCCTTACGCTGGAAAGTTGCTGGATTGCTTTGTTTACTTCCACAATGGTTGGCAGATCATCAAGTGTATCATAAGTGGGAACTTGAGGAAGGCAGTTGATGGTTTCATCATCAAAGAAGGAAGTTGCATTTAAGATGTTTCTGAAATGCTCTGCCCAGAGTTGAAAGATTTCTTTCTTATCGGTGACCAATGTTCCCCCATCTGCACTGAGTAGGGGAACTAAGCCCGGTGATGTAGGACCATAGACCGCCTTCAGTGAGCCGTAGAAGTTTTTCATATCATATCTGTCAGCAAAGCCGTGAATTTCATCAGCTTTGTTACTCTGCCAGGAGTCCCGCATGTGCCGAAGTTTCTGCTGCACTACTCTCTGAATGTTAGTGAAGGCATTTTTTTTTTTTTAAATATTGACTGCGGGCCATTCAAATCTGTCTTGAGGAGAAGATATTTCTCGGCCAGCAATTAGTTGATGTCTTCAGAATTTTCATCAAAACAGTCTCCATGCTTTCGAGGGGCTGGACCCAGGATTTCCATAGCAGTGTTGTAAATTATGTCCTTTAGAGTTCTCCACTCTGTTTCCGCATCATGTTTAGCTGCAGCATTGAGCTTGAGGCGGTTTTCCAGCATATTTTCAAACGACAGCTGCATTTTGTTTTAACTGTTTAAGCGAGTGACATTTAGTTTATTTTTTGCATTTTTACCCCTTGAGTACGCCGTGGGGTTTGATGTGTATTATCTGCCAACGTACCCACGCCTGCCGCTTTCGCCACAGGACTTGAAGTTGATATATGAAGTTGGATGAAGAATTACTTGTGCGATGAATTTGAGTAAAGTGAGGAAGAGTTGCGCAATTCTTCGACCTCACTCTCTCGCCTGAGTCCATCTGAGTCTGGTGGCAAGAGAAGTCAAGACGACTGGAGACGAATACACCTGCAGTGGATGACCAGGGCGCTCTACGTGTTTTGCGTGCTCATTAGTTCCACAACGGTCATGTCTTCACATGCTGGGAAGGCTTACCTAGTTCACCGAATGGTTTGACACCAAATCGGCTACCCACGCCTAGTTTAGCCAGCCTGACACAGCTGTTGCCTGGGGAAAAGGGTGGGGGGAGGGGTGGTGTCACACGTCGTTCTTGATGATAATATCAATGTTCTTGATGATCTTTGCTTGATATTGTCGTGTGATGGTCGTTGTCTAGGTAACGATGTTCATGGTGTGTCAATTGAGATATCTAACTGTCTCTTAAACCAACTCACCCCAGAAGTGCACCTTCACCAGTCATGAAACAAGATTGAGTTGGCGCACATAATCATTTATTCCAGAAATAAGACGGACAGACGGAACATATATATATATATATCCAGAAACAATGTAATCCATAGAATATAAATATCCTCCTCACAATTTAACCAGCACACATCAATGCCTTCTCACGGCCTGCTTCTTATCTCAATCCACAAGACAGGTAATCCAGCTACTATCCACGGCTGGAAATCCTACAATACAACCCACACATTGGGTCGGAGCCACTGCTCAACTATGCAACCCACTCTGGGTTTTAGGCCCTCACTCCCTATAGAACCCACTCTGGTTCAGGCCTGTCTTCATAACTCGGAGAACAACACAACACGGAGATCTCTAACTCCGCTTCTCCTTAGACTACCGATCAGTTCGGCATCTACACATCAACTCCCTGAAGTCCCTTGACTTCACACAAAGCTAACCTGTCCTTCCCCCATCCCCTGGGGTCCACGCTCACCCTTCCCATTATTTTATTTCTCAGGACTGGCTGTTTTCTCATAGCCAGGTCAGTCACTTTACTGTCTCCCACTCTCATCTCCATTCTTCCTCATGCCCGGTCACTCAACTCAATGTCAATGACCCAGGCTTATGTCATCACCCCCCTCTTAAAAGAAAACTTCGTTTTCAAATATTGGGAGACTAAAACTTACTAAACATGTGACCCAGACATATAGCCTGGGTAGCCCTAAGTATGGCTGCACCTTACTCCATCTGCCACCCTAAATAATACACCAAATGCTCATAGTACACTCCCATATTCCCCACTCATAAATACAACAACTTTCTATCTTGTGTATCAATGCATGAACTAATACATCACATAATAATAATAATACATCATAGAAAGCATTATACTTATGTACCCACAGGTCTCTTACTACTTCACGACCCCACAATACTATTTGTGTACCGACCCTATATCAGGTGGTTTCTGTTCTTGCATCAACCCACCTCTGATTCCTGTCGATGCTGTGTCTACCTTTCATGTACCCATGACTCATGGTACCTCTACAATTACAACATCTGTTTGCTATCCCTAGCCCTGGGTCAGTAATGTCGCGAACACTCTTTTGACCTGACTCAACTTTCCTATCTGCATATTGCACCGTTACACTTGCGTCTCTGTTTAGTCTGAACTCTTTATTCAATCTTGGCCCATATATCTGGCACCTTGCTTTCTGCTGCATACGCCTTATGCCTATGTCGCCCTGCACATGCACTATCCTGAGCTGTTCTAGTATATCGGTCTCTGTGTGCTAAAGGTACTGCTACTTGCCCACGTGCAGTTCTGCTATCTGAAAACCTGCGAGTGAGAACATTGTTCTTCCTCTCGAAACACCATCTACCTTTCTTTGACTGCCTATGTTCTACTCTCCTACACCCTTGGGAACATTTGTTCAGAGTAGTATCTTGTCTCTGGGATTCACTAGCACTATATTTGGGATCCATTCTCATCTGCTCAGCTGTACTATCCTTGTCCTGAGTTCCTGTGTCTACTTCAAGTGCCTCTTCTACCTCAGCTATACTCTCTAATTTAGGTTCTCTTGTGGTAGCTACCTCATTACTGCTTACACTATATTTTTCGGTCCCAATAAACTACTTCCTCTTCTGTACAATCTTTAACTCCTATAACATTTCCTATGATCAAATCAGCCACTGGTGAGTCCAAAACACACGCTGTCACTCTTCCAGTGATATATGGTGTTTTTACTGTTATTATGGCTACTGGGTAGAACTCTACTGTGCCGTTGAATGTTATGCATCTAATCTTTTTCCCTGTATAATCCGAGGGATCTATTAAACTTCTCCTCACTCCGATAGACGTACATCCGGAATCCCTAATTGTTAACGCTGGTCTATCATTGACAAATCCCTGATGCATCTTCAGACTTCCTCCTTCATGTACTGCTGATCCTGCTTTAACTGTGTGACCACATATTAGGACTGGCTGACTGTCTTTTTCAAAAAGAGGTTTGCACCCACTACAATCTTCATTGTTCAGCGTCTCAATTACTTGCGCTGCATTTGAGTGCTCTGTTTCTCTCATCCTACATTGATGGCTGATATGCCCATTCTTTCCACATTTGAAACAAGTAATCTCCCTTTTAGTGTTGTTCGTTGGTCCATCTGATGGTTGTGCATCACACTGTGCTGCCTTGTGTCTCCAGCTCCCACAATTCCAACATCCGGCATAATTTTGACGTCTCTGGAAGTTCCCTCTTCTATATGGGTACCGTCCTACTCTACCAACATTGTTTCCTCGGAAACCATTATCTTGAAGTTCTTGCTGCTCACCTTTCTGTGCTGAATCCACACTTTTCGCCCTTGGTCTGATGACTGGATTCTGGTCCTGTTTAGTGTACGCTGCACAGACTATTTCCTCACTCATTAGTTTCCCAATAGATACTGTTAGGATGTGCAGTCATATAGTTTTGCCCTAACTGAGACATTGTGTCTATGTCCTTTGGCTTACGTTCCTCAAAGAACGCCACTAAATTAGAATTACATGCAGCTACTACCTTGTCTCTTAACACTAGATCTACTAATTTATTAAAATCTTTCCCTACTTCTGCAAGCTCCATCCATTTGTTAAATGTGTTCTTGACTGTGTTAACAAAGTCTGTGAAATCTTGATTTGTATCTGGCACTAACTGTCTAAACTTTGTTCTATATCCATGCTCAGTGAGTTGGAACTTAGTCAGCAAACGTTGACGTAAGATAGTGTAGTTGTTTCTTTCTTCTACAGGTAAATTGAACATGGTGTCTAGTGCCTTGCCCGTAAGAAACTCGCCAAGTCGTATCGCATACTGGTTTCTGGGATGCCTAAAGTTTTCGCACTTGCTTGAAATCTGTCCAAATAAGATTCAAGGTTGTCTCGGTCCGTAAAGTATGGCAGTTTTAATCTCTGTGACGACTGCGAAGGTTTTCTGCTTTCCTCACTTTGACCCTTCGAAGATAGTTCTAGTTTTCTGAGAGCAATTTCAGCTTCCATCTTAATCTTCTCTTTCTCAATTTCCATTTCAGCTAACTTTACTTCTTGTAGACGTTTGTTTTCCATTTCAGCTAACTTTACTTCCTGTAGACGTTTGTTTTCCATTTCAGCTAGTTTTACTTGTGTCTCTTCCTGTAGACGCTTGTTTTCTATTTCCGCTAACTTTACTTCCTGTAGACGTTTGTTTTCCATTTCAGCTAGTTTTCCTTGTGTCTCTTCCTGTAGACGCTTGTTTTCCATTTCAGCTAGTTTTACTTGCGTCTCTTTCTCTTCCTGTAGACGCTTTGCCTCGCGTTCATTATGCCTCTCCTCTCTTTCCGTCTGTTTTTGTTCTTTTGCTTCGGCATACTCCTGTAACTCTTTACCTTTCAGGCCTATTCGTTCACCTGCTTCAATATATTCCATTAAAGTAGGCATCTTGTACTTGTGGACACGTTGCTGTCAATCAGCCAACTATAAATGTGACGACTCTGCTGTTAGTCTTTGTGTCACTTCCCTACGTACACCACAACTCCCTGTGTACGTAAATTCGTAGTGCTAAAATATCACTCTGTACTCACCCAGTCACTCTATAAGCACTAGGTAGTGAGGGGGGAAGTATCACCTATACTCCCTTATATCTATATATCTATGACCAATAGTTGTATAACATTTCTGGAAATATTGTTAAACATACATATAAATACATATACAAACAAATGGATGATAACACTAAGTGATGACTATCCAACGCTAGACTTCACAAGCTGAGTACACGGAGACGATGATCACACAGAAATAAACAACAGTAACACCCACAAGCTTGTGTAGGGACATCCACAGTGCGCGTAATATATAAATATAAATTGACAAAGACCACTAGACAGCAGAAATGACGAAAGATCACAATAAAAACATATATCCGAACCCAACAAATATCATATGTAAATATAACGAAAAGAAGAAAGAGAAAAGAAAAATTATAGCGTAACAATATACACAAATCTGACGTGAAACAACTCGGCTCTAGATATTGGTTAGGACTATTCCAATGCCACTGCACGACACGTTAACTCATTAACGTTTTCCTTACAAAAATATCGTAAGCACCAGAAAGAAAATAAATTTTTGTGCTGTATCCCGACTCTCGAGAAACACCCCAAAAATCCCCTACACCTGACAAACACCGGACCACATACAAGTAATAGCTTAACAACCGAAAACAATATTTATAAGACAATGAGCAGCAAACAGAATGTCCCAATCGTTGGCCGACAAATATGTGCCCATTAATCCGTCGCCACAAGTTCTTTTTATTCAGTCACCAAAGTTTTTTTCTAGCTTCAATAGTTATTCGTAAGCCGCTGGAAATGTCCACGACGCTAGATTTCAAACCGACTTCTTGTTTTGTTGAGTGGTTATTGAATTCACGTGGTGATCACAAGTTCCAACTGTCGACAAAAGTTGAAGATGATAGTGATATCCAAACTGTTCAGTCTCGACACAGTCCGTAACGTTATTGTACTTTCTCTGTACGTGGTGGTACCACAGTAATAATCCAAAGTGTTCTTTCGATTGTCGTACGAATTGAAGATGATGGTAATTATCCCAAAATGTTCTGGATTGCCGTTACCCGACAAGATTCACCAAAAAGAAAAGGAGAATGGCAGCCAATGTTCAGCGCTTTACATTTGGATATATAGATCCTTATTGGCAACGAAATACGACTATGCTCGCGGAGATGCCACGTCATCAATCGTTGACAAAATGTTTGCTGATTATAAGGTAATGAACACAACGGGCTTTTAACAAAGGCGAACATAAAGTCTTGTTTCACACAAAAACAGCTTGTTTATCCAGTTCCACTATGGAACATATCAGTAACTTTCCACTGTCCCCAGCCTTGACCTTGCCGGACACCTCAAGTCAGTACCTCAGTCTTCTTTGTCACAATAATACACACTGTAAACTGACCGGACACTTTTCCCGTTATACAAAAACACTTTCCACACAACTTCTCAGCCCCGACCCAGCTGTGAACGAAGTAATGTCCGGAAATTTTCCGTTCTCCACGACACCTGCCGTGCCCCAACCCCTGTGGTACACTACCCCTGTATGTCACCCTTCCCGGTGAACAGCAAATGTCAATTTTCTCAGTGTATTCTACACATTCATTAACTCTCCCCTTCCCGGGAGTTCAATGTTCTCGTAAACAGCGCTGACCCGAATTGTCCGTGGAGACTCACACTTCCACCGGCCTTTTTCGTTGTGTTACCTGTGGTGAAATTCGTCACTTGTCGTCCCGCAACCAAAACAGTGCGTTGTCTCCAGCACACACACACACAAATTATCCCACCACACACACGATGTTGAGACGAAATCGCTCGCTGTCTTCGATCCTGTCTTTATCACCGACAGCGGATATCCTACACACACACACGCTGCCCTCGCCACTCTGGATTCAACACTGGTCTTTCATTGCCGCGTCTGCTAGTTTCAGCACTACTGCCTGGTATCAAATTTACCTGTCACCGTAATGGACTCTCCCGGTTAGTCTGTATGGCGTGTCTTTATCACCCCCTCTCGCTTCAGCGATATGGTTGGTTCCAATTCACCTGTAGTGGACTTGACGTGAACTGTCTGTAGCCAGTTACCGCACGGAGAAAAACTCAGTGTTTATACGGTGGACACACTCCGCTGTCCACCCTCTCTCCGCGAAGAGCCCACAAATATCTCAGAATGACAACACTGTCTATATTGTTCTTGATCGGACGAGCTCTCAGATACTCCTTACTAAGCGACGAGCCCCCAGATGTCACACGTCGTTCTTGATGATAATATCAATGTTCTTGATGATCTTTGCTTGATATTGTCGTGTGTTGGTCGTTGTCTAGGTAACGATGTTCATGGTGTGTCAATTGAGATATCTAACTGTCTCTTAATCCAACTCACCCCAGAAGTGCACCTTCACCAGTCATGAAACAAGATTGAGTTGGCGCACATAATCATTTATTCCAGAAATAAGACGGACAGACGGAACATATATATATATATATATATATATATATATATATATATATATATATATATATATATATATATATATATATATATATATATATATATATATATATATATATCCAGAAACAATGTAATCCATAGAATATAAATATCCTCCTCACAATTTAACCAGCACACATCAATGCCTTCTCACGGCCTGCTTCTTATCTCAATCCACAAGACAGGTAATCCAGCTACTATCCACGGCTGGAAATCCTACAATACAACCCACACATTGGGTCGGAGCCACTGCTCAACTATATAACCCACTCTGGGTTTTAGGCCCTCACTCCCTATAGAACCCACTCTGGTTCAGGCCTGTCTTCATAACTCGGAGAACAACACAACACGGAGATCTCTAACTCCGCTTCTCCTTAGACTACCGATCAGTTCGGCATCTACACATCAACTCCCTGAAGTCCCTTGACTTCACACAAAGCTAACCTGTCCTTCCCCCATCCCCTGGGGTCCACGCTCACCCTTCCCATTATTTTATTTCTCAGGACTGGCTGTTTTCTCATAGCCAGGTCAGTCACTTTACTGTCTCCCACTCTCATCTCCATTCTTCCTCATGCCCGGTCACTCAACTCAATGTCAATGACCCAGGCTTATGTCAGGTGGCTACTTTCGCATGCTGACATTTACTAGGAGCCACAGGTGTGAGCTGGATGTCAGGCTTGGACCAGTGGGGATGTGCCCTGAAAACAGCGTGACAGCCATCCTTACCAAAGGTACTACCAATGCTTGACACCCCATTACACCCCCTTCCCCCCGATGATCTTACGAGATGGCAAAACATGACCGCCCACACTTATCGGTATGGCACATGATGATAGCTTTGCTTAACTACTCAACAAATTTTAGAATTCTTTCTCTATATTGTTGACTTTATTTCTTCATATCGTGTCATCTACACTAATTTTATTGAACAGTTGTAAAAAGTGTCATGCTTCTCCTGGTCTGAGTCAAACTGCCTTGTAAGAAGCTTGTAAAGTAATACAGTGCAGGCCTATTAAGGCAAACTCACCTGGGATTCAAGAAATGGTTCGTATCAGGTTTCTTATCAGAAATTCCTCTTATAAGAGTTTCAAGCATGTAGTAATGCATTTACAACGTGCAATACAATATTTTTTTTCACAACATCAATTTGCCACATCCGAGATCACCTAAGAAATTTGCACTGTACACTATTTTTTCTTTACTATCCTTTACTTTGTCTTGAATATCTATCATTTTCTGGATTGATTTTGTTTAACAGAAGTTTTAATCCCCAATATTCTTCATTTGTCTGGAATAAAACTCTTAAAATTAATTCCCCATAGCCTTGTATCCTTCAAAATTATATTTTTTTTCTGCTTTGGTGTAATGTTAGTTTACTTTCGTCTTGTATTACTGTGCAAGTCATTGTCTACCAAGGTAGGCCTACTGGGTTCTTTGACGAAGCTCGTGTCCTTTACTTTGGTAGTCATGATTAAAATGTAGCGGCATATGGGAATATGGTGTATATCTGGCAGCAATGCTTTGAATTTTGTGATATGTTTCACAAAAATCTTATAGGTAATGATCATCTATCTGAATTTATGAAAATGTGTCCACGTCTGACTAGAATAGTGGTTCTCAACCGGTGGGAACGTCTCACCGGTTGAGGAATTTTAGGTTTTCGGGAGGGGGGGGGGTGGAGATTATTTCAAGATCGCGTTAATACAAGAACCGATTACTTGATATTGTTTTTCCCTCCATACTTTACAGTTCTGTTCGCCTCACCTTTCTGATATCCATCTTATAACGTAAGTAGACCCACAAATCACGTTTTATGTAGACGTCTAAGCTTGTTCTAGTATGTGTATTTAAGTTATCTTCCATCTCTACGTATACTATGTAGGGGCAGGGTGGGGGAGTGAATTTATAGGGAGGAAACACGAAAGGGGAGGAATGACATTCTCAACATATGGTGAAGGGGGTGGGTGGGGGGGCATGGACCAAAAAGGTTGAGAACCACTGGTCTAGAATATCTTACAATATGCTTCGTTGAAGAAGTCTGGTTTTTCATTTATTTTATTAAATATAAAATTCTCCTGAATAGTTATTATGGGAAGATGATCAAAGATTGCACCCTTCATTATTTCCCATTTTGATTTGGCCAGTTCACTAAGTTAACAACCACAACAGCAAAAAAAAATATAAAACAAATTCAATGATTAGCCTCTTTATTCGTGAAGACCTTACCAGTTAATCTTTACATGAAACACTTAACAAAAAATTTCAACAAAAAAAAAGAATAACAATTCACACTGGCCAATATATTTCAATATGAAATATTTAATTTTACATGTTTTCAAGGTTTATTGACAAAGTTTTTAGTTCCAAAACTAACATCAACCATAACTGAAATACAGTACGGACAGTAAACATAATCAAGATGAATACAACAAAATGCACAGAGAAGTAGTTTGAAAATGTAAGACAGTAAAGGTAGCCTGGTTAAATGAGACTGAAGCTCAATGAGAAGATACAAAATCTGTGTACAAAATGATACATAAATTATCAGGTATTAGAAAGCATGCAGCAACTATTTGTTTGAAAACAAAGGAAGGTAAAATAATGGACATGAGATGGTGACATAAAGATGGATAGAGTATATGAAAAGCATCAGAAACAAACATTTGTGATCAATTAAAGTATCATCAATACCAAAAGAAGAAGTTGAGGATGCTATACAACATATTTTTTTTTTGTGTGCATATCCTTTACAGGACATCGCTGTCAACACCAGCATCTTTCAGCTGTATGTTGATTTCTTGACAAGATTATGCTCAGTAGTTTGCCATTGCTTTCTGAGCGGCCAGCTTACATACCCCGTAAGTTACCGATGCGATTCGAACCACTGCTGATTCTTACCGTCATCATGTTACCTACGAGAATATACGAGATTACAGAGAGAAGTCGCTAACCTCTAACCCACGAAGCAAGAGTGCAAGAGTAGTGTCATTTATAAAGAGAGGTGTCATGTATAATAACAAGTGTCAGTCTATAATGAGAAATATTTTACTGGCATAAAACAGTTTAGAGACGACCAATCTAAGCTAACCCTTACAGTTCCCAGCTTTAACTTCAAACTAAGCACACACAAAATCATATTGGCCCAACGTGTGCAATGTGTATACACATTGGTAAAAGAAATTAGCACTGCTTAAACTGACTCATTTTGGTTTGTGTGTCTTCATTTTATAGTTCATGCAGTGTGGGGCAGATTACCATGTCTTTGTGTGAAAAGATGAAGACATGATTGCAAAACGCAGACAGTATGACAACTTGTGTCTTGTCACTGACACGGTACACCAGCTCCTCATTAACCACCATGAGGGTATTCATGATTATTTTGGGGAGCAGTCACACATTTCAAGTTCACAATCAGTAAAAAATAACATGGCATCAAGGAAACATTGCCAATAACATCCAATGAAAAATTGCCTTATTTCAAAATAGGTTTTCGTGCAGATATATTTAAAGTGATAATTATATACATAAGTTTATGTATTATTAAATAATTATAATGGTAACAAAACAATACGAGAAAAGGCAGTGAAATTATGATGAGAAAACATCCATAAACTCCATTCATGTTACAGAATTTATGCAATACAATATACGCATACAAGAAATAATTATAAAAGCACACAAATGAACACAATTTACACAAGAACTCTTTCAGGCATCAACAGCTCATATTCCCCATTCAGATAAGCAGTAAATGTCTTTGATCTTGAATTCAATATCTTAAGTTTTCTTCTTAAATCAACACCAAATGATTTTATTTTAGAATTCATCAGTGTAATTTGCATTTCTAAATCAAGAGTGAACGAAGCTATTTTAGAATTCAGCAACATGACTTTCTGTTCTAAATCATTAGCATATGAATCCAACATAGAATTTATCAAGCGAGCTCTCCCAGCCAAATCACTAAGGCACGATTGTACTTTAGATGTCAGCAACTTAAATTTGCTCTCATAATCTTTTGAACCTACTTTAGATTTCATGAGTATAAATTTATAAACAAAACTAGGAATGTATGAATCTAAAGCAAAATGATAAAGCCTAATTTCACGATCTAAATTCAGAGCATATGTAAACATTATAGATATCAGCCGCTTAACTTTTCTGTGTAAATAATGCTGATATGAACCTTCTTTATCAATAGCACGAACTGCAGGATTTCTTATGTAAGTACGTCTTGCTAGCTTTGTTGATTGACTGTTGTGGTAGCAGATGTAGAGGCAGAAATGTGACACCTCAATCTAGTTATGCACTTGAGTGTACTTAGGATTTGACTGTGCCTTTAGTTAACTTGTTATCACTGAGTAGCTTTGGTTCCTGTCCTAGAATGACAAAACAACGGGCCGCAGAATTTTCAGAATTTAAACTTAAAGCTTGACTAATGCTAATCTTCCCAGATTTTCTTGAAGGAATCTTCTTAATTCTATACGATCCTAGTAATAGGATTGGTATCCTCTTTTTCAAGGAATAGGTTCATGGAAACATCACCAGAGGTTTGATTGAGATAGGTGCACTTGCTGAAGAGATATTTTGAATATTGTGTACTGGCATCTCTACTGACCAGGTAGTATCTGTGACGGTCTCTATTTCCACATCACTGTCATCATCTGTGAACAAAGGAACAGGTCAAATAAATTAAACCAACACTTATAATTGGAAGCTGAACAATTCTTCACCTAAAAGCAACAACTATAAATTAGACAAATATAGCACCAAGATGTATGTATTATAGCAGGTAGACAAAGAACAATGTCATCAGAGGTGCTGAACCAGAAATAGGAATAATTCCCATTATATTTTTGAATAAAAGTGCTATGATTTAATTTCTCTGTTAAAGTAATCAAAAACAAAAACAGAAATAATTTAACAAGGCTGAAATAGCAATACTGCTCACAGAAAAACTAAGAAGTAACCCTTCACCATGAGATCAGGAGTATGACAAGGTTGTGTCATGTCCCCTCACTTGTTCATAACTTATACAGACAACATATGTAAAGAAATCAGCCAAATAGAGACCTCAAGAACACCGCATGTCAAGCAGAATGAATGAAGAAATGAACAAACTTTATTTTCAAAGGGTCGCAAATTGGGCATGCAGGCACGTCTTACATGCAGCCCTTCCAATCACTCATTTTTTGTTCATCATCGCGCATGTTACAATCACACAGGGAAAATACATTGTCAAATGAACAGTGTAAACATAAGCAATACATATTACCATGTTATGAAACAGGCAGGCACTCCCCCGATGTGTCTCCACCTTGACGTGGTGGGGGAGCTTGCGTGTCCCATCGACCCCATTTGCTTGCCGATGGATGAAAAACTACATATCGGACAGCTTATGGGATAGGGACCAGACTAAGAGAGACACAACCTGCTGCTCTGCAGGTATAGACTGAGGATAACAGTCAAAAGTTTAAAAGGTGCACGAAGGCAGACGTTTTTGGTCCGGACAAAACTCTTAAGGCTCCCTGTCGAGGGCTGTGGCTGAACGCCTCTAAGCCACAAACCCTCGGATCTGAGAGCCGGCCGATACCAGTCTACCGGAAACTCTTAAGGTTCACTGTCGAGGGCTGTAGCTGAACGCCTCTAAGCCACAAACCCTCGGATCTGAGAGCCAGGCCGATACCCGTCTACCGGAAAATAGAAACATGATACTGAGCAAGCTACATGCTCAGGTCTGATACATGTTCGAAGGCTCTCAGCTGGGGGATATGAGAGATTCCCGGATGAAGGGGCCTGGCCGTTTCCCGTACACTGCTGCACGAAGGTAAGGTGCTGAGCCGGCAGCACATGTAGCCTACCTCGTGAGCGAGTACAAAAAAGTCAGAAAAGTGCCCCAGTCGAAGGGTTACGGAAACTGTCTGTATCTAACTCATAGAGAGTGTAGACAAAAGTGGAAGAATGTCTCATCAACGCGAAATGGAACGCACGGCGAGCGAACCTATTGCGTGGTCTGAAGTCACAAGCAAAAGCTTACCAAGTGGATGTCACTCGCAGTCTGACCGCTCCTGGTGTGTGATTGAGCGATCAGTGGCAAGTGGGATGCCCAACACATGGAAGTGAGGAACTAAAGCAGCCATGAGCAGGACGTGGAAACTCCTTGGGTGAGCCCAGTCTCAGAGCAATATGTGCCGGCTCTGCAATTATGGAAGCCTCCTTGGATAGCGAGATAATGCCCATGGTCTGCCCCTGCCTTCCCTTGAGGGCAGACCACGATATCGTTGATCGTTCTATCTTGACCAGCTGAGATGTGGGTGACATTACAACAGTCTAACGTGTCTCGAAACCAGAGGAAGGCTAACCTCACTAAAAAAAATGCCCGCCGGAAGTCGGAAGTGTCGTCCTACGGGTGGCAAACTAAAAATTGACACTACGCATTTACGTCCGAGTGAAATGTCTCGTCCGAATGTCTCCCGTGCTAGGAACAGCTCTGACTACCTAGTTTCCGAATGCCGCTCTTGTTCGGAACAGCTCTGACTAGGTAGTTTTCCGAATGTCTGTCGTGCCTGGAACAGCACTGACGGGCGCAACGACAAGCACATGTGCGAAAACTCGCTGAGTGAATACCTTCTGCAGACCTGTCTGGTTTGTGCGGGAACGGCCCGGGGCGAACGAAAAGCCCAATAAATTGAAGTGAGGAATTAAAGCAGCCATGAGCATGACGTGACCATTCCCTCGAGCCCAGTATCAGGGCGCTATGTGTCGGCCCTGCAACTATGGAAGCAACCTAGGATGGCGGAAAATGCTATGGACTGTGCCTTCCTTCTCTTGAGGGATGACCGAAGTCCTCGACTGTTCGAACTTGACCAGCTGGGATGTGGACGGTACCACAAAAGTGAGAGTCTCCCAGGATTGCTAACCTGGTCAAAAATGCACGCGAAAGCCGGATGTGTGACCTAAGGGTTTTCAACCCAAGGGTGCCTAACGCACACCGCAATCACATCTGAAAAAACACTCCGGATGAACGAAAAGAAGAAGAAACAGGCAGGCAGACACACGTACACACACACATTCATAAACACATACACACAAATCTGTATACATACTTACATCACTTACCAAAACTCTCAGAGTTATGCACCCACTCAATAACGCACAAGTACACACTCTTCATATACAAATATACTTTCTCACAATTACAAACTTACTACCCACACACACACACACACACACACAAACACACCCATCCATCCACACACACATTTATGTACATTCGTACATACATATACACAATACTCTTACTCTCACGTCCATATAGCCTCATTCATACATACAGCAAGTCACACAGGCAATCAACATTTACATACTTTCACACAAGAAAATACACAAATTCTCACTCAGTCGCTCATCCACATAGCCGTACACCCACACACACTTCTTTACATATTCACACATATACACACTCACAATCACTAAATCATTCACACAATCGTGCTCGCTCTCTTTTACTCTCTCATGCCCATATATATTCAATCATACATTAAATCATGCATGCATACGAACTCCACTTCACAGTCACTCAAATCAATATACACAGACTCCCACACTTTCAAATGCATACATTGACAAATGCCACGAGCATCCACACAAAAATGGAGAAATACGCCACACATACACATTGCATATCTCAAAGTACATCAATGCAATGCAATAAGGATATTGTTAGCTAAACTGATAAAGCAGTGCAATAATTTCATACCGTAAATGGTGTAATAAAGTGGCATAAAAAATATACATATGAAAGATGAAAATACTCAAAATATATGGAATAGCATTGTATGCTATTATGTATAATCTGTTTTTACCCTTACACACACACCCACACACACACACACACACACTAACTCACTCTCTCTCTCCTTCACACAAACAGACACACACTCTGTCACTCACTCACACTCACTAAGTCACTCACTCTCTCTTACCCTCTCTAACTTACACACTCACTCAATCTCTCACTCCCTCTCACACACAACCAAGCACCCACACAATCACACACACCCACCCAGAACACAGAAGAAGAACCATCTGCAAATTACACCATTAAAGAGTTCCTAATTGCGGACAATCAAGCCCTAATAGCAAAATCAGAAGCAGAATTACAAGACCACATAAGTAGTCTAAGCAAAGTGTGTAGGGAATATAACATGAAAATTAGCATAAATAAAACAGAGGTAATGACTATAACCAAAGAAGAAAAAAAAAACAATGATTCACCTACAAGAACACCCCCTGAAACAAGTGAAAAGCTTCAAGAACCTAGAAAGTATTATATCATCAAACGACAATTCAGAAAACGAGACTGAAAATAGATGCATTAAGGCAAATCAACTCATTGGACAAATGGCACCAATGCTAAAAACAAACATGTATCAATGGTTACTAAGAAAGTATTCTACAACACAATCTTCCTACCAACTCTATGTTACCAATGCCAAACCTGGACAATGAGAGAAAAAGAGAAAAGAAAAATCACAACAGAAATGAGAACAATACTCAATGTATCCAGAAGAGAGAAAATCAGAAATGAAGAAAGCAGGACTAAATTGGGGATTATAGCACCGCTAGATTTTATTAGAAGGCAGCAAATCAAATGATTCGGCCATGTAACTAGGTTACCAGCTAACAGTTTACCACAACAAACAATGATGTACAGACCAGATGGAAGCAGAGGAAGAGACCAATCACATAAACGATGGACAGAGGGAATAACAGAGTCCATGTGAATCTTGATACATGAAGCCGGCACTCTCCTGGCACTCTCCCGCTGTTTATACTTCACCTCGACACCAAAAGGTACAAGAGGAACAAGATGAGATGAGATGAAATAGCAGAAGGAAATTTGGATACAATTGATTTTTTTTTTTTAATTTGCATATCCTATTTATCCTCTAAAAGTACTGGAGAGTTTTGGTTATAGACCATAACTTTAAGAAGGGAAAATCCAAACTGTACCTCCACGTGGTAGAGGAAGGAAACACACAACGGTGTCGCTAACACAACTCTGGGGACCGAGTATCCACCGGAATAAGTGGACAACTCTGCAGCTGAACAGAGCAGAGCACTCACTTGTCCTGACAGTCGGAAATGGCTGTCAAAGGCAGAGTTAAAAAGCCACCATGTGAATGTGGAAGGCAAGGGAAAACCACCACATTATCTTCCAAAGATTTCATAGCGACACACATTTCAGAAATAGTGAACGACGTTAATGGCTGTCTTAGGACATCCTCGTCAGGTAGGGACAGTCATGAGCCACAGGTGACACCAGACCGTCATCCAGCTACTGATGGCAAAACTAAAACTATAACTTAAATAAATAAATTTAGAGTAGGAACATGAAATGTTAGGACATTAAATGAGCTAGGAAAGTTAAACAATGTTCTAAGAGAAATGGAAAACATGAAAATGAATATACTAGGCATAAGTGAGATGAAATGGAAGGGATCTGGCAAAATTATAACCGACAAACACACAATAATTTAATCTGGAGGGGACACACATGAAAAAGGTGTAAGAATAATATTTGATGAAGTTAGTTAGTTAGTTAGTCGACAGATCATCCTCGTTGCACATCGGACCATTCAGTCCATAAGTGCTCGGATCCCCTCCTCAGCAAATCCCGCAGCGAGTAGCGGCTAACGACGCCAGTTCTGTGTTGGTTTATCAATCTTCTTTGGCTTCCTGCGTAGTGTTCTTGTTTGGCCACCCCTCTTTTAATTTGCTGCTCTCGCAGTCTGGCCATTGTTGTAGATTCACAGTCATCACTTGGTTCTTGCAAAAGTCTCACTTCTCGTAGAGCATTCAGAATGTCAGCCTGGTCCATGGCGCGTCCGCCCTCCACAGTAGCCTCACCTGCGAGCTTGTCAGCCCGCTCATTTCCTTGTACTCCCGCATGCCCTGGCACGAAGATGAAACTAATCTTTGCCAGCCGAGACCGCTCCAGAGGCAGCAATCATTCTCTTCGGATCGACCCCTCCTCTATCCTCTTGATCATGTTCATTGAGTCGCTAAGGAAACAAGCCCTAGTGAATGTCTGTGTCTCGAGCCATGTAATTGCTTTACTTACTGCCATGACTTCCATGGTCAGGCTACTTGTGGTTTCAGTGAAAGCACCAGAGTCCTCCTTCACAATTCTCCCTCCGGCCTGAGCTGTAAAGGCCCATGAGCTTCTCACATGTCGGACGACCGACCCATCTGTGTATATGACCGCGTCACTGTCTAGCGAATTCTCGAAAATCAACGCTTGTACTTCAGCCTTCACAGCAGCCGGATTTCCTTGTCTGCATTTTCTATCTAGTTGGATGCAAACTGAAAAGGATGTGCAGAAGTCTGTTTGCACCCACTCCTCGCCAGGTTCTAAGTCCTCCAGTGATCACACTTGTTGAAGAATGTCTTCGGCTTGACCTATCCACGACCGTCCTCTTTTTAACCTGCTGCCCTTCACCTTCCTAATTTCACTATGCAGTGGATGCTGTGTGTTTGCGTTAATTCTGAGGTAGGCGCGTGCCCTGCAAACTTGCATTCTCTCTTCAATGGTTGGAAAATCAAGAAGGTAGCGCATCGCCCTGCATGCTGTATCTCTTGTACATCCAAGAATAATGCGCATAGCTTCATTCTGTATCCTTTCCATCCTTTCTATTTGCTTATGGCTGACAGTCAGGATTGCCATTGCATACTCCAAAACAGACATGACCAGCCCCTCGTACAGAAGACATAGATGGCGCTGCTCACAGTTTGCTGCCGCCATCACCCGCATCGCTGCCAAACCCCGCTTGGCCTTTGTTATCACCTGGTCTATGTGCACATTATAAGCAAGGCTTCGATCAAACCGTATCCCCAGGTAATTCATTGCCTGCGTTCTTTCCACCGTCTCTGAACACAGCATTACAGTTGGTGTTGGATTGTTGACAATATGATTATTCAACGAGAACCAAGTCACTGTTGCCTTTGTTGGGTTGACCATTGCCCCAGCTTCATCACACCAAGTACTTATGCGATTGAGTTCGGTTTGTAGTTCCACAGCAACCTCCTCTCTATCCTTACCCTGACGATACACTAAAACATCATCGGCATATGACAATGTCCTGCCAGGTCCAGTGATCTGCTCACTGGTGATTCTCACTGTGTAGGCGTTGAACAGTACCGGAGATAATGGTGATCCCTGTGGTAGGCCAGGATATATTGTTGTTGGTTCCGAAGTCCAACTGCCACATCTAAAAACTACTTTCCGTTGGAAGAGGGCTGCAGCGATCCAACTAAGGAGGAATGGACTTACGTTTAGTTCAAGATATATCTTGAATATTTGATGAAAAAACAGCCAAATCTATGAATGGATACTGGTGTATTTCAGGTAGAGTTATAATGGTCAAAATCAAAGGCAAACCCCGGGAAGGTTAACCCGGTCAACAAATGCCCGCAGAAGTCGGATGTGTCGGCCTGATGGCGCAAGAACGCGGCTCTGCTGTAAACAGGCACAACGCAGTCACATCCGGAAAAAAAAATCCGGATGAACGAAGAAGAAGAAGAAGAAAGGCAAACCAATAGATATAAATAATATACAAGTATATGCACCAACAACAAGCAGTAGTGAATAAGAAATACACTTTTACTACAATGAAATAGAAATGGCAATAGCTAAAATTGGATCACAAGGAATAAAAATAATACTTGGAGATTTTAATGACAAAGTGAAAAAAAATGTTTTGCATATCCTTTACAGGACATCGCTGTCAACATCAGCATCTTTCAGATGATTGTTGATTTCTTGACAAGATTACGCTCAGTAGTTTGCCATTGTTTCTGAGCGGCCGGCTCACATATCCCGTAAGTTACCGACGCGATTCGAACCACTGCTGATTCTCACCGTCGTCACGTTACTTATGAGAGTATACGATATTACGGAGAAAAGTCACTAACCTCTAGGCCACGAAGCCGGCAATGCAAAAGTAGGAAAAGGAAAAATAGAGGATATAGTGGGGAATTACGGTTTAGGTACAAGAAATGAACAAGGAGGGAAACTATTAGAATGGGCAAATATTAATGATATGATAATTGGAAACACATGGTTTAAACACCATAAATGACAACTATACTCATGGAAAAGCCCTGATATGAAAAAATGCAACCAAATTGACTACAAACATTAATTTAAAAAATTTAGAAATGCATTAATTAATGTAAAGACAATGCCTGGTACTGACGGTAGTAGTGATCATGTACCACTATGTGGACACATAAAAGTTAAATTAAAGAGAGGGAAAAAAATGATTAAGAACTTGAGACTTAATAAAGAGGTTCTGAAAATAGATAAAGAAATTCATGAACAATACAGAGTGACTGTGAAAAATAGGTACAATGCAATAGCTAAAATACAGAGTATAAATGAACAATGGGAAATGTTAAGGGACTCCATTCACAAACTAGAAAAGAAATATTACCGGAGAGAAGCCAAAAAGCTAAGAAAACATGGATGAATGAAAGAATCTTAATGCTGATGGACAAAAGGAAACAAAATAAAAATGACAAACAAGAGTATGCTCAGATAAATAAAGAAATAAGAGATAAATGTGTGAAGGCAAAAGAAAGTTGATGAAACGAGCAATGCAAAACATAACAAAAATTGAATTAAATTCCATTAAAGATCAAAAGAGTATGCACAGACAAATCAGTGAGTTCACAGGAAGAAAAATAAGAATAAATATGGGTTGTTTGAAATCAAAAACAGGAAAGATATTATTGGAGGAAGGTGCTATAATGAAGAGGCGGAATGAGTATATAAGAGAATTATATATTGGAGAAAGGGAAGAATTAACAGAAGAAAGTAACTTAGAAGGCCCACCTATTCTAAAAGAAGAAGTCACTGACACTATGAAACATATGAAGAAAGGAAAAACAGCTGGGCCAGACGAAATCACCGTAGACGAATTAGAAGTATTGGGTCAATTTGGGGTAGATATATTAACCAAAATGCTGAATATTTTCAGCAGTGGATATGTACCGAGCGATATGCTAAAATCTGTATTTATAGCAATACCAAAGAGACCAGGAGCAATTAAATGTGAAGATTTTCGTACAATTAACCTCATAAACCATGTCACTAAGCTTCAACTCAAAATTATAATGAGAAGAAGAAGAAAGAAAATAAAAATGGAAATTAGTGAAGAACAGTATGGTTTTATGGGAGGAAAGGGTACAAACAATGCAATATATATATTACGAACACTAATAGAAAGGTCAATAGAGAAACAGAGAGACATATATTTATGCTTCATAGATTATACTAAGGCATTTGATAAAGTAAAACATGATGAGCTGATTAAAATGTTGGAAGATATCAACATTGATGGGAAAGATTTAAGAATAATAAAGAATATATACTGGAACCAAGTAGCAGCAATTAAAATGGAAAATAAAGAGGGTAGTTACCAACAGCTAAAGCTAGGAGTACGACAGGGGTGTGTCTTGTCACCAGATCTCTTCTCCCTATATAGCGAAGTAATAATGAGAGAGATCAAAGAGAAGCCAGGAATACTAATCGGAGGATATAATGTAAACAATATATGCTATGCAGATGACACAGTATTGGTGGCGGATAATGCAACAGACCTACAACAACTATTGGACATTGTAGTATCAGAGAGTGCAAAGAAAGGACTCTCCTTGAATATCAAGAAAACAGTAACAATGGTGACATCAAAGAAAACGGTGACACCAAAAAGTGACATAGAAATAGAAGGGGGAAATCTCAACCAAGTTGATAATTTTAAATACATAGGGGCACTTATAACATCAGATGGAAGATGTACAACAGAGATTAAGAGCAGAATAGGGCAGGCAAAAGCCGCATTTCAGAAAATGAAGAGTATCTTATGCAATAAGTCGCTATCAATGAATGTAAGAAAGAGAGTGCTAAAATGCTATATTGTACCAGTTTTACTGCATGGCAGCTAATCTTGGAATGTAAATGAACAAATTAGGAAGAACTTAGAAGCAACAGAGATGTGGTTTTCAAGACGAATGTTGCGAATTACTTGGACTGCCAGAGTAACTAACAACGATTGCCTGAAAGAGGCTAATGAAACTAGAACACTATATACAACAATAAGAAAGAGACAAACAGCTTTCTTTGGTCATGTTGAGACAGTATGCTTTCATTGTCACTAGGCGCCTGAGTTTACTGGAAAGCATTAACTGGGATATTTTTTGTTCGACAAAGAGTTCACCGACCAGTAAGTTCAAAATTAGTAGTGAGTGGCCGGGCAATGACTCTAGTGCAGCCCGCTGACCGACAGTTTACCTCTCGTTGTTAGTAGAATAAGAAATTCAGGAAACATGAAGCCGAACTTAGCATAGGAGCTGTCAAATGAGCAAGAAATACAACGGATTAGGCTAGATATATGGGAACGGACACGCCCAAAGAACCAAACCAGGCGAGGGCAGAAAAGGTAAGGTCTTCGACCTCAAGCTATAACCTAGTGGTGTCAAGGGATCTAGAATAAAGCGGATTAAGTAGAATTAATTATGTGGTACAGCTAAAAAATCTCATTGGGTAGCCCTTCGCGGCAAGGAGGAGCTATGTCACGTGATGCCAGAAAGAACCGCCAAATTAAGCGGTATATATATACGCGGGACAGAGAAGCATTGGAGGAGATAAGCGAGTTCTAGACAGCCGAGTGCAGATACTCGAAAGGCTGTTGAGACCAATAAGACTGTGGCAACTCTGGTCGGGCAGATAAACCCGAGGACCAAAGAAAGCACGGACTTAAGTGTTGGAAAAAAACCGCCCTAAAGAAACTATTGATTGCTACTGGCAATTGCAATCATTAAGGAAAGTCACACAAGACTAGAGTGGGCTAAGAGGACACACGTTTGATGGGATCATCCAGAGGACTGCGTCGAACAAAGTTGGAAGGAGCCTGACTTTATTGGAAAGTGGCGAAATCACTCTGAGACGGGCGGTGGTCAGACAAACGCACCCGTAGACAGGCGAGCAATTATCCACTGGAAAGGACTCTTATGTAAGTTGGTTAATTTTAATTAGAAATCTATTAGTCTGTAGTCGGGCGTGGGTAATGGTACTTAGGTTTAGGAAGCGTTGGCAAACTACAACTGACAGATAACGGGATTGACTGTGACGTTCTATAAGGAGGTAAAGAATATTCGCAGTGACTAGTTACGGAATAGGAATATGAGCGCCGAGACCGTACAAATGGTAATTATGTGCGAACGTTATTAGCGGCATCAAAAGTCCCCGAATTATTTCTCAATCAAAATGTAAACACGGCGAGTACGAGACGCGACCACTAGGTCAAGCCATTCAATGAGGCCAGGTGAATACAGCGGATGAATGGACCGCGCTTGGAGCAAAGCCTGCAGATGAAAGAATGTGCTTGTATTGTTGCCAGCCCGGCAGAGTTGAATCGGGGTCAGACTGCGGCGGAGAAAATAGAGCATACAACTGGTTAGCAGTACAACCTAAAAGTAGCGGGTTCGGACCTTCATGGAGAATCGGGGGTAAAAGGCTTAAATGGTTTTAATACTATAAGGCGAGATAGGGAAATAGAGAGCGGTGAATAGATACAACTGGACGAGCACTAAGTGAGCTGAAGGGGACAGGAATGCCTTTGAATATAAACGTTACAGACAGATTGGGGGGATATATCCTGGGTAGAGAAAAGGAAACGTGCGTTTTAGTGTGAAAGAGCATTTCATATATGTGATTGGTGGGCAGTACCGGTGTCCCGTCTTGTTGTCTTATAATTACTGTTGGGGTACCAAACTGCAATGATATTGTTAATGATGTAGAGTTATGTTGTTAATGATAATGGCTAGGATATACGCAAGGATGATGACGTTAGGGGAGTAGGAGTCACTAGGGGATACAGGTTATTATTGATCGATTGCTATGTTTATGATGTGTTGATTGTTTTGTGATTAATGACAAGGGGAATGTATGTTGTTGAGAATGAATATATACATGCTGTGAAGACGATGGTGGTGCCAATGACAAGGAGGCATGGCGCCAGTACATGTCACTGGTGTGTTGTGTTATCAGTCTCGGGGGCAGAAGTGTTGTTGGGGTTTACCTGATGTAGTTGTTGAAATGTGACGACCAGTTATCAGCTGTTGTGTTATGTGTCTGGCGCGGGGAAACCCGGCCAGTGTGGGCAAGCGGATCAGGAGTTGTTGTTTAGGGTTGTCCCACTGCCGAATTATATGTGTCTGTCCGCTGTGGAAAGACTATCAGTGTCGGCGTGGGTATTGTATTAATGTCACAAGATTATTACACATGGTGAAGTGTTTGGGGATTTATGGGTTGATGTTGGCATCAGGGAACACTGGTTGGTGGTGTACGACCGCCCAGGCAGTGATGGAATATCACTGACCCGATGTCAATACACATAGCTGAAGACAAGGGTGAGCAGTAGGTTGATGACACCCGATGATGCTGTTCACATAGTCAAGGGTGTCTTTTTGTTCAATTTTCAGGTTGTCGCTTGATCGATTGCCTGGGTAAACTAGTGGGCGGTCATTTGACGGTGGTAGTCCGTGTGTGTGCATCCTTATTAGATGCATGTACTTTCTTGTCAGATTTGCGTACTTCCTTATTATATTCTCCTGATTGATATGTGACTAGTTGGTGGCTTAGTTGCCATTCCTTAGATTTTATGTTCGGTCAATGGTATTCTCAAGTAGTTAGTTATTTGACAGCATTTTTCCCATATTAATTGGGATTGTTTTCACACGATACTTTGTATACTTTGTAATTTCTTATGAGAAGCAAATAAACTTGATTCAGTGTTAGCTTATTCTTCTTAGTGCCTGTACTGTGCTTGTCGGTTAGGATAGTGTTGTATTCGTGACCTGCATACCTGTATACTTGTGAGGTTGGTAGATAAAACCAAGGGTAATCACAAATCAGTGGTTATCTCTACACCCGGAAGACGGACAATCTTTATCTTTCAATTCTTTATCCTTTTCCATCCTCCTCTTCTCTCTCTCCCTCTCCTTCATCTCTCTTCCTTCTCTCTCTCTCTAACCTCTCATCTTCGTGCTATCATAATGTGATGAGAAGAGAGGCATTGGAGAACATCGTGACAGCTGGAAAGATCGTGGGGAAGAGAGGCAGAGGCAGACCAAGAGAAATGATGCTGGATGGATTGAGACTGTGGCATGGAGGAATATCATCAGCAGAGTTGATCCAGAAAACCAAAGACCGAGATCTGTGGAGAGCCATGAACGCCTACGCCAGCCGACATGGCACTTGATGATGATGATATCCTATTTACAGGACATTGCAGTCAACACCAGCATTTTTCAGCTGCTGTTGATGTCTTAGCAAGTTTTACCTTCAGTAGTTTGCCATTGCTTTCTGAATGTCTGGCTCACATATTTTTCCATAAGAAACCAACACAAAGCGATGCACTGCCGAATCTCGTACAGCTATGTTTCGTACGTGGATATACGGGATTATGAACAGCATCCTTAATCCCTCCACCGGAGAGACCAGCACAATTGTATATAATCATAAAATATAAAAGCATAATAGGCTTCCTACATTAACAATTCCTACAATTATTTATCTAAATAAATCCAATCTGGAAATAAGGAAATATAAAGCTATTAGATTCAAACAACAATTAATTAAAGATAGCAATATACACACACAAATACACACATATCCCCTCGCACACATACACACCCATACTTACACACACACACAAATACACACTCCCTCGCATAAATTGCATGCATGCACACATACACACAAACATGCACATACATACACGAACATATATATATATATATATATATATATATATATATATATATATATATATATATATATATATATATATATATATGTATGTATATGTATACACACGCACATACATATAAACACACGCATACATGTACGCACACATAAACACACATATAAACATTTTTACACACACAAGCACACATACATACACATTTACACACACTTACATATACACACCCACACGCACATTCAGACGTGCACACACGCACACACACATATATGGACACACGTACACACCAACCCATCCACCCACACACTTACTTACACAAACACGCTGCCTCACATAATCTCACCCACTCATTTACTCTCTAAACCCCACTAACTCACTCTCTTACTCGCACAGACAAGTATACAGACACACACACACACACTCACCCACTCTCTCTCTCTCTCTCTCACTCATTAACTTATCATGCACTCTCTCACTCACCCACTGTCTCTCTCTTGCACTCTCACTCGCTTTCACGCTCACTCACTCACGCTCATACACACATACTCACATATTCTCCCCCTCAGTCACTAACTCACTCTCCCTTACTCACTCACTCACCCGGCGGCTCTCTAACTCACACTCACTCACTTAGAGATAGATGGGTACATAGATAGATAGATAGATAGATAGATAGATAGATAGATAGATAGATAGATAGATAGATAGATAGATAGATAGATAGATAGATAGATAGATAGATAGATAGATAGATAGATCCCTGTCAGGTGCTGGTTGAAGCCGGCCGGGTCAGCTTGATATCTTGGATATCGAAGGATTTGTTTTTCCGTTCGCTTGGCCGATCTATAGATATCTACAGACAGACAGAAAGACAGACAGACAGACAGACAGACAGACAGACAGACAGACAGACAGACAGACAGACAGACAGACAGACAGACAGACAGACAGACAGACAGAGAGGGAGGGATAGACGAGACGGGATAGACGGATGGACGGACGGGTAGGCAGGCAGGCAGACAAACAGACAGACAGGCAGAAAGACAGATAGATAGATCGCAGCCAGGGACTGGGCAAAGCCGGGCCGGGTCAACTAGTATACTATATACTGACCAATAAAAAGACGTCAATTGCAACAAGAAAAAAGTGTGCTGAAGTGCTACAAAGAACCTATACTTTTGTATGGATGCGAAACATTGACAATGAGCAGACAATTTGAAAACATTTAACGGCAGTGGAAATGTGGTTTCTGGGGAAAATACAAAGAATACCATGGACAGACAGAAAAACCAATCGTCCTACAAGAAAGAAATGAAAACAGTAAACAGATTAGAGAAATTAGATGTAGACATTTTTTGGACACGTTACGGAAGAAATAAACAGGAGAACATGGTGACAACTGGCAAGATTGAGGGGAAATGAACAAGGGGAAGACAGAAGTAAATATATGGATGGATTGACAAAACGGCATGGCTGAGACAAGAACACAAAGCTGATCCACGAATCTGATGACGGTGTGAGATAGCGAAACATGGCCGTGATGACTGCACTTGGTTATCGCCAATTATCGGCATGTTACATTAAGTATATTTCTTATTTCAGTCCTTCAGCGTTATAATATAATAATTATATTATAACGCTGAAGGACTGAAATAAGAAAGAAACTTCTACGATAAATACATTATGTTTAAAAATTTAATGTACATAATTCTAATGAAATCTTTTAAAACTTAAGCTTAAACTTAGTAAATAACATATTCTTACCGCTGTCAATTATACGTATTTCATAATAGTATAGTATAGTTATACTCTGATAAAGCTGAGCACCTCGGTATGTCTCTTGTGATGGTTGGAAGCTGTCGCAGACTGCCACGTCAGTTTGTTTGGTATTTTCTAACACTGAAACACATTATATGCCTTCCAATTTTGCGTCCGCCTGCATCGGAGTTCACGCAAGAAATGCCCTACAGGAACTCTGTACTACAATTTTCTAGACAAGCACATGTTCTTAAATTAATATAGTGGATATCGACACCTTTCACTCGCATAATTTACCTAAACTATCACTCCGCCCGGCCTTATTTTCGTCTCCACAGTCATTTATTATACATTTGTCTGCATTATAATCTACAATTTAACACTCTTTTAATTAAGTTATTATCACAACATGTTTGATAATTGCTTTTATAAGTTTCTAAATTATATGTGTAGTAATCATTTTGTAAGATATTGATGGACAGGTTAATTTCTTGGTCCGTGTGAGAAGGCCAGATGAAGGTGGAGTCATGAGCACACACGTGGCGAGTGACTTCTAGGAAGTTGAGCCGCAAGCTCGATGAATGTAAAGTGTAAACACACAATTAAAGTAAATGGTATTAAGTTGGGGCGGGTACAGAATTTCCAGTATCTTGGCAAATGGAAATTGTATTACAGATATAATCAACATAATAGGGCCAGATAGAACTGCATGTCATACAAGTTTTATAAGTTAGTTAGTCGTGGTTCCAACTTCACGGCAACGGGTGGTCCCCATATTGCTCCGTTCCTGTGCCAGTGAATATTACACAAAATGCTCCTCACTGCCCAATGTGAACAATGGAATAGACAGGAGTATCGGCAAGCCAACAGCCCGCACAGGTACACTGTGCGTAATGCCGCCGCCAGAATGCCAACACAAAAGTCCTCCATGAAAAATACAGTTCATCGTCGATGGAAATGGCAGTCACCAGAAAGACTTAATTGACCCGGGTTTTATCTCATATGGCTCGGTCTCTTTCCGCACGTCAACCCGCTGAAAGCGCCGCACAATGCACGAACTCCGTAGCTCCAGAGACGACACCCAGGAGTCTCCTGAAAAATGCACCCGTGAGCCGAAAAGGCAAACCAGTTAATCCAGCATCAGCCGGCCGCCATCGTTCCAAACATGCAGTTCACGCAACAAACAACCGCGGACAGATGTAAAAGCATTCCACCTGAAACTCACAGCTCACAGTGTCGCGCCACGCACTCACTCAGTAGCAGGGCGACAGAAAAATATCCTCCTTAGTCGCCTCTTATGACGTGCATGGTAGACAACAGTGTTACTATTCTTTACTACCCCCTATCCGCCTCGGCAACACACGGGCGAAAAAGTTTTATAAAGTTTTATAAAAATTTTATTAAAAAGTTTTATAAATATGGCCAAAACGTGGTCTCTACAATTCAGCCCAAGCTTTGTGCTAAGGAGAGGTTATTATGTTTTTTTTTTCAAAGCACAATGTAACAAACAATCGTCTGTCAAGACGGCGAGGTGCCAGTTTCAGTAAAATCAGTCTTAGCAAATGGTCGCGAACCCTGGACAGTTAGTAAATATTTACACCAAGAAGCCATCAGCAATAAGTCTCACTATGTTTTCGCGGGCATATGTCACTGCATTTCGTCAAGTGCATGTTTCAAGAGTTAGATTTCACTTGAAGTTCTACTAGGTTCCAAATTGCTGTTATAAAGCCCGGGTTGGGGTGAGCGCCCAGCCTTGTAAAATAACTCCATGGCTTGTGCATTTATCACCTCTGGCAGCACAAGTCCAACTCTTGGCCTTCACGTGGCGGAACTGTTTTACCTAACTTGAGAAAGGGCGAAGGCGCGTATCTGACGCCGTAAAATAAAAAAAAATAAAACATAAAACATAAACTTAACTGATCTAGATATGTAAGTACCTACATACATGCGAAGGAAAGTGTGTATATGCATGCTCATATAAACTAGAGTAAGACGAGTCTACTCTAGTTAAGGAACGGTGCTGAAGGCGGAGACAACCAGCCATTAGGTGCACCACATAAATCAGGATACCACTCAATTATGAGGTGAAATATGTCGATCACTGGAAAACGTTATGGTGTGCTTACCTTGCTAGGGACCCCCAGTACTCAAAAGTGTCCAATCAAAACGACTGGAGGTCCTTCCCAAATGTCCTCTTGAGGCAGAGGACCTGAGAATAGAGCGTCTGGCCATACCAAACAAAGAGTGAAAATAATGCATTTAAATGCGGAGGGAGACAGCAAATATAAAATCTAATAAACACCGACCGACCGACCGACAGACCGACAGACAGACAGACAGAAAGGGAGGGATAAACGAGACGGGATAGACGGATGGACGGACGGGTAGGCAGGCAGGTAGACAGACAGACAGATAGATCGCCGCCAGGGACTGGGCAAAGCCGGGCCGGGTCAACTAGTATACTACTATATACTGACCAATAAAAAGACGTCAATTGCAACAAGAAAAAAGAGTGTTGAAGTGCTACAAAGAACCTATACTTTTGTATGGATGCGAAACATTGACAATGAGCAGACAAGCTGAAAACATTTAACGGCAGTGGAAATGTGATTTCTGAGGAAAATACAAAGAATACCACGGATAGACAGAAAAACCAATCGTCCTACAAGAAAGAAATGAAAACAGTAAAAAGGTTACAGAAATTAGATGTAGACATTTTTTTGGACACTTTACGGAAGACATAAACAGGAGAACATGGTGACAACTGGCAAGACTGAGGGGAAATAACAAGGGGAAGACAGAAGTAAATATATGGATGGATTGACAAAACTGCATGGCTGAGACAAGAACACAAAGCTGATCCACGATTCTGGTGACGGTGTGAGATGGCTAAACATGGCCGTGATGACCGCCCATGGTTATCGCCAATTATCGGCATGTTACATTAAGTATAATTCTTATTTCAGTCCTTCAGCGTTATAATATAATAATTATATTATAACGCTGAAGGACTGAAATAAGAAAGAAACTTCTACGATAAATACATTATGTTTTAAAATTTAATGTACATAATTCTAATGAAATCTTTTAAAACTTTACCTTAAACTTAGTAAATAACATATTCTTACCGCTGTCAATTATACGTATTTCATAATAGTATAGTATAGTTATACTCTGATAAAGCTTAGCACCTCGGTATGTCTCTTGTGATGTTTGGAAGCTGTCGCAGACTGCCACGTCAGTTTGTTTGGTATTTTCTAACACTGAAACACATGATATGCCTTCCAATTTTGCGTCCGCCTGCATCGGAGTTCACGCAAGAAATGCCCTACAGGAACTCTGTACTACAATTTTCTAGACAAGCACGTGTTCTTAAATTAATATAGTGGATATCGACACCTTTCACTCGCATAATTTACCTAAACTATCACTCCGCCCGGCCTTATTTTCGTCTCCACAGTCATTTACTATACATTTGTCTGCATTATAATCTACAATTTAACACTCTTTTAATTAAGTTATTATCACAACATGTTTGATAATTGCTTTTATAAGTTTCTAAATTATATGTGTAGTAATCATTTTGTAAGATATTGATGGACAGGTTAATTTCTTGGTCCGTGTGAGAAGGCCAGATGAAGGCGGAGTCATGAGCACACACGTGGCGAGTGACTTCTAGGAAGTTGAGCCGCAAGCTCGATGAATGTAAAGTGTAAACACACAATTAAAGTAAATGGTATTAAGTTGGGGCGGGTACAGAATTTCTAGTATCTTGGCAAATGGAAATTGTATTACAGATATAATCAACATAATAGGGCCAGATAGAACTGCATGTCATACAAGTTTTATAAGTTAGTTAGTCGTGGTTCCAACTTCACGGCAACGGGTGGTCCCCATATTGCTCCGTTCCTGTGCCAGTGAATATTACACAAAATGCTCCTCACTGCCCAATGTGAACAATGGAATAGACAGGAGTATCGGCAAGCCAACAGCCCGCACAGGTACACTGTGCGTAATGCCGCCGCCAGAATGCCAACACAAAAGTCCTCCATGAAAAATACAGTTCATCGTCGATGGAAATGGCAGTCACCAGAAAGACTTAATTGACCCGGGTTTTATCTCATATGGCTCGGTCTCTTTCCGCACGTCGACCCGCTGAAAGCGCCGCACAATGCACGAACTCCGTAGCTCCAGAGACGACACCCAGGAGTCTCCTGAAAAATGCACCCGTGAGCCGAAAAGGCAAACCAGTTAATCCAGCATCAGCCGGCCGCCATCGTTC
The DNA here is from genome assembly GCA_014155875.1 of Cepaea nemoralis. Taxonomy (NCBI): domain Eukaryota; kingdom Metazoa; phylum Mollusca; class Gastropoda; order Stylommatophora; family Helicidae; genus Cepaea; species Cepaea nemoralis. The sequence continues at coordinate 214,111 of JACEFZ010028291.1, read as the reverse complement.
CAAACATGCAGTTCACGCAACAAACAACCGCGGACAGATGTAAAAGCATTCCACCTGAAACTCACAGCTCACAGTGTCGCGCCACGCACTCACTCAGTAGCAGGGCGACGGAAACATATCCTCCTTAGTCGCCTCTTATGACGTGCATGGTAGACAACAGTGTTACTATTCTTTGCTACCCCCTATCCGCCTCGACAACAAACGGGCGAAAAAGTTTTATAAAGTTTCATAACAACTTTATTAAAAAGTTTTATAAATATGGCCAAAACGTGGTCTCTACAATTCAGCCCAAGCTTTGTGCTAAGGAGAGGTTATTATGTTTTTTTTTCAAAGCACAATGTAACAAACAATCGTCTGTCAAGACGGCGAGGTGCCAGTTTCAGTAAAATCAGTTTTAGCAAATGGTCGCGAACCCTGGACAGTTAGTAAATATTTACACCAAGAAGCCATCAGCAATAAGTCTCACTATGTTTTCGCGGGCATATGTCACTGCGTTTCGTCAAGTGCATGTTTCAAGAGTTAGATTTCACTTGAAGTTCTACTAGGTTCCAAATTGCTGTTATAAAGCCCGGGTTGGGGTGAGCGCCCAGCCTTGTAAAATAACTCCATGGCTTGTGTATTTATCACCTCTGGCAGCACAAGTCCAACTCTTGGCCTTCACGTGGCGGAACTGTTTTACCTAACTTGAGAAAGGGCGAAGGCGCGTATCTGACGCCGTAAAATAAAAAAATAAAACATAAACTTAACTGATCTAGATATGTAAGTACCTACATACATGCGAAGGAAAGTGTGTATATGCATGCTCATATAAACTAGAGTAAGACGAGTCTACTCTAGTTAAGGAACGGTGCTGAAGGCGGAGACAACCAGCCATTAGGTGCACCACATAAATCAGGATACCACTCAATTATGAGATGAAATATGTCGATCACTGGAAAACGTTATGGTGTGCTTACCTTGCTAGGGACCCCCAGTACTCAAAAGTGTCCAATCAAAACGACTGGAGGTCCTTCCCAAATGTCCTCTTGAGGCAGAGGACCTGAGAATAGAGCGTCTGGCCATACCAAACAAAGAGTGAAAATAATGCATTTAAATGCGGAGGGAGACAGCAAATATAAAATCTAATAAACACCGACCGACCGACCGACCGACCGACAGACAGACAGAAAGGGAGGGATAGACGAGACGGGATATACGGATGGACGGACGGGTAGGCAGGCAGGTAGACAGACAGACAGATAGATCGCCGCCAGGGACTGGGCAAAGCCGGGCCGGGTCAACTAGTATACTACTATATACTGACCAATAAAAAGACGTCAATTGCAACAAGAAAAAAGAGTGTTGAAGTGCTACAAAGAACCTATACTTTTGTATGGATCCGAAACATTGACAATGAGCAGACAAGCTGAAAACATTTAACGGCAGTGGAAATGTGATTTCTGAGGAAAATACAAAGAATACCACGGATAGACAGAAAAACCAATCGTCCTACAAGAAAGAAATGAAAACAGTAAAAAGGTTACAGAAATTAGATGTAGACATTTTTTTGGACACTTTACGGAAGACATAAACAGGAGAACATGGTGACAACTGGCAAGACTGAGGGGAAATAACAAGGGGAAGACAGAAGTAAATATATGGATGGATTGACAAAACTGCATGGCTGAGACAAGAACACAAAGCTGATCCACGATTCTGGTGACGGTGTGAGATGGCGAAACATGGCCGTGATGTCCGCCCATGTTTATCGCCAATTATCGGCATGTTACATTAAGTATAATTCTTATTTCAGTCCTTCAGCGTTATAATATAATAATTATATTATAACGCTGAAGGACTGAAATAAGAAAGAAACTTCTACGATAAATACATTATGTTTTAAAATTTAATGTACATAATTCTAATGAAATCTTTTAAAACTTTACCTTAAACTTAGTAAATAACATATTCTTACCGCTGTCAATTATACGTATTTCATAATAGTATAGTATAGTTATACTCTGATAAAGCTTAGCACCTCGGTATGTCTCTTGTGATGTTTGGAAGCTGTCGCAGACTGCCACGTCAGTTTTTTGGTATTTTCTAACACTGAAACACATGATATGCCTTCCAATTTTGCGTCCGCCTGCATCGGAGTTCACGCAAGAAATGCCCTACAGGAACTCTGTACTACAATTTTCTAGACAAGCACGTGTTCTTAAATTAATATAGTGGATATCGACACCTTTCACTCGCATAATTTACCTAAACTATCACTCCGCCCGGCCTTATTTTCGTCTCCACAGTCATTTACTATACATTTGTCTGCATTATAATCTACAATTTAACACTCTTTTAATTAAGTTATTATCACAACATGTTTGATAATTGCTTTTATAAGTTTCTAAATTATATGTGTAGTAATCATTTTGTAAGATATTGATGGACAGGTTAATTTCTTGGTCCGTGTGAGAAGGCCAGATGAAGGCGGAGTCATGAGCACACACGTGGCGAGTGACTTCTAGGAAGTTGAGCCGCAAGCTCGATGAATGTAAAGTGTAAACACACAATTAAAGTAAATGGTATTAAGTTGGGGCGGGTACAGAATTTCTAGTATCTTGGCAAATGGAAATTGTATTACAGATATAATCAACATAATAGGGCCAGATAGAACTGCATGTCATACAAGTTTTATAAGTTAGTTAGTCGTGGTTCCAACTTCACGGCAACGGGTGGTCCCCATATTGCTCCGTTCCTGTGCCAGTGAATATTACACAAAATGCTCCTCACTGCCCAATGTGAACAATGGAATAGACAGGAGTATCGGCAAGCCAACAGCCCGCACAGGTACACTGTGCGTAATGCCGCCGCCAGAATGCCAACACAAAAGTCCTCCATGAAAAATACAGTTCATCGTCGATGGAAATGGCAGTCACCAGAAAGACTTAATTGACCCGGGTTTTATCTCATATGGCTCGGTCTCTTTCCGCACGTCGACCCGCTGAAAGCGCCGCACAATGCACGAACTCCGTAGCTCCAGAGACGACACCCAGGAGTCTCCTGAAAAATGCACCCGTGAGCCGAAAAGGCAAACCAGTTAATCCAGCATCAGCCGGCCGCCATCGTTCCAAACATGCAGTTCACGCAACAAACAACCGCGGACAGATGTAAAAGCATTCCACCTGAAACTCACAGCTCACAGTGTCGCGCCACGCACTCACTCAGTAGCAGGGCGACGGAAACATATCCTCCTTAGTCGCCTCTTATGACGTGCATGGTAGACAACAGTGTTACTATTCTTTGCTACCCCCTATCCGCCTCGACAACAAACGGGCGAAAAAGTTTTATAAAGTTTCATAAAAACTTTATTAAAAAGTTTTATAAATATGGCCAAAACGTGGTCTCTACAATTCAGCCCAAGCTTTGTGCTAAGGAGAGGTTATTATGTTTTTTTTTCAAAGCACAATGTAACAAACAATCGTCTGTCAAGACGGCGAGGTGCCAGTTTCAGTAAAATCAGTTTTAGCAAATGGTCGCGAACCCTGGACAGTTAGTAAATATTTACACCAAGAAGCCATCAGCAATAAGTCTCACTATGTTTTCGCGGGCATATGTCACTGCGTTTCGTCAAGTGCATGTTTCAAGAGTTAGATTTCACTTGAAGTTCTACTAGGTTCCAAATTGCTGTTATAAAGCCCGGGTTGGGGTGAGCGCCCAGCCTTGTAAAATAACTCCATGGCTTGTGCATTTATCACCTCTGGCAGCACAAGTCCAACTCTTGGCCTTCACGTGGCGGAACTGTTTTACCTAACTTGAGAAAGGGCGAAGGCGCGTATCTGACGCCGTAAAATAAAAAAATAAAACATAAAACATAAACTTAACTGATCTAGATATGTAAGTACCTACATACATGCGAAGGAAAGTGTGTATATGCATGCTCATATAAACTAGAGTAAGACGAGTCTACTCTAGTTAAGGAACGGTGCTGAAGGCGGAGACAACCAGCCATTAGGTGCACCACATAAATCAGGATACCACTCAATTATGAGATGAAATATGTCGATCACTGGAAAACGTTATGGTGTGCTTACCTTGCTAGGGACCCCCAGTACTCAAAAGTGTCCAACCAAAACGACTGGAGGTCCTTCCCAAATGTCCTCTTGAGGCAGAGGTCCTGAGAATAGAGCGTCTGGCCATACCAAACAAAGAGTGAAAATAATGCATATAAATGCGGAGGGAGACAGCAAATATAAAATCTAATAAACACCGACCGACCGACCGACAGACCGACAGACAGACCGACAGACCGACAGACAGACAGACAGAAAGGGAGGGATAGACGAGACGGGATAGACGGATGGACGGACGGGTAGGCAGGCAGGTAGACAGACAGACAGATAGATGACCGCCAGGGACTGGGCAAAGCCGGGCCGTATCAACTAGTATACTATATACTGACCAATAAAAAGACGTCAATTGCAACAAGAAAAAAGAGTGTTGAAGTGCTACAAAGAACCTATACTTTTGTATGGATGCGAAACATTGACAATGAGCAGACAAGCTGAAAACATTTAACGGCAGTGGAAATGTGATTTCTGAGAAAAATACAAAGAATACCACGGACAGACAGAAAAACCAATCGTCCTACAAGAAAGAAATGAAAACAGTAAAAAGGTTAGAGAAATTAGATGTAGACATTTTTTTGGACACGTTATGGAAGACATAAACAGGAGAACATGGTGACAACTGGCAAGACTGAGGGGAAATAACAAGGGGAAGACAGAAGTAAATATATGGATGGATTGACAAAACGGCATGGCTGAGACAAGAACACAAAGCTGATCCACGATTCTGGTGACGGTGTGAGATGGCGAAACATGGCCGTGATGTCCGCCCATGTTTATCGCCAATTATCGGCATGTTACATTAAGTATAATTCTTATTTCAGTCCTTCAGCGTTATAATATAATAATTATATTATAACGCTGAAGGACTGAAATAAGAAAGAAACTTCTACGATAAATACATTATGTTTTAAAATTTAATGTACATAATTCTAATGAAATCTTTTAAAACTTAAGCTTAAACTTAGTAAATAACATATTCTTACCGCTGTCAATTATACGTATTTCATAATAGTATAGTATAGTTATACTCTGATAAAGCTGAGCACCTCGGTATGTCTCTTGTGATGTTTGGAAGCTGTCGCAGACTGCCACGTCAGTTTGTTTGGTATTTTCTAACACTGAAACACATGATATGCCTTCCAATTTTGCGTCCGCCTGCATCGGAGTTCACGCAAGAAATGCCCTACAGGAACTCTGTAATACAATTTTCTAGACAAGCACATGTTCTTAAATTAATATAGTGGATATTGACACATTTCACTCGCATAATTTACCTAAACTATCACTCCGCCCGGCCTTATTTTCGTCTCCACAGTCATTTACTATACATTTGTCTGCATTATAATCTACAATTTAACACTCTTTTAATTAAGTTATTATCACAACATGTTTGATAATTGCTTTTATAAGTTTCTAAATTATATGTGTAGTAATCATTTTGTAAGATATTGATGGACAGGTTAATTTCTTGGTCCGTGTGAGAAGGCCAGATGAAGGCGGAGTCATGAGCACACACGTGGCGAGTGACTTCTAGGAAGTTGAGCCGCAAGCTCGATGAATGTAAAGTGTAAACACACAATTAAAGTAAATGGTATTAAGTTGGGGCGGGTACAGAATTTCTAGTATCTTGGCAAATGGAAATTGTATTACAGATATAATCAACATAATAGGGCCAGATAGAACTGCATGTCATACAAGTTTTATAAGTTAGTTAGTCGTGGTTCCAACTTCACGGCAACGGGTGGTCCCCATATTGCTCCGTTCCTGTGCCAGTGAATATTACACAAAATGCTCCTCACTGCCCAATGTGAACAATGGAATAGACAGGAGTATCGGCAAGCCAACAGCCCGCACAGATACACTGTGCGTAATGCCGCCGCCAGAATGCCAACACAAAAGTCCTCCATGAAAAATACAGTTCATCGTCGATGGAAATGGCAGTCACCAGAAAGACTTAATTGACCCGGGTTTTATCTCATATGGCTCGGTCTCTTTCCGCACGTCGACCCGCTGAAAGCGCCGCACAATGCACGAACTCCGTAGCTCCAGAGACGACACCCAGGAGTCTCCTGAAAAATGCACCCGTGAGCCGAAAAGGCAAACCAGTTAATCCAGCATCAGCCGGCCGCCATCGTTCCAAACATGCAGTTCACGCAATAAACAACCGCGGACAGATGTAAAAGCATTCCACCTGAAACTCACAGCTCACAGTGTCGCGCCACGCACTCACTCAGTAGCAGGGCGACGGAAACATATCCTCCTTAGTCGCCTCTTATGACGTGCATGGTAGACAACAGTGTTACTATTCATTTGCTACCCCCTATCCGCCTCGGCAACACACGGACGAAAAAGTTTTATAAAGTTTTATAAAAACTTTATTAAAATGTTTTATAAATATGGCCAAAACGTGGTCTCTACAATTCAGCCCAAGCTTTGTGCTAAGGAGAGGTTATTATGTTTTGTTTTTCAAAGCACAATGTAACAAACAATCGTCTGTCAAGACGGCGAGGTGCCAGTTTCAGTAAAATCAGTTTTAGCAAATGGTCGCGAACCCTGGACAGTTAGTAAATATTTACACCAAGAAGCCATCAGCAATAAGTCTCACTATGTTTTCGCGGGCATATGTCACTGCATTTCGTCAAGTGCATGTTTCAAGAGTTAGATTTCACTTGAAGTTCTACTAGGTTCCAAATTGCTGTTATAAAGCCCGGGTTGGGGTGAGCGCCCAGCCTTGTAAAATAACTCCATGGCTTGTGTATTTATCACCTCTGGCAGCACAAGTCCAACTCTTGGCCTTCACGTGGCGGAAGTCCAACTCTTGGCCTTCACGTGGCGGAACTGTTTTACCTTACTTGAGAAAGGGCGAAGGTACGTATCTGACGCCGTAAAATAAAAAAATAAAACATAAAACATAAACTTAACTGATCTAGATATGTAAGTACCTACATACATGCGAAGGAAAGTGTGTATATGCATGCTCATATAAACTAGAGTAAGACGAGTCTACTCTAGTTAAGGAACGGTGCTGAAGGCGGAGACAACCAGCCATTAGGTGCACCACATAAATCAGGATACCACTCAATTATGAGGTGAAATATGTCGATCACTGGAAAACGTTATGGTGTGCTTACCTTGCTAGGGACCCCCAGTACTCAAAAGTGTCCAACCAAAACGACTGGAGGTCCTTCCCAAATGTCCTCTTGAGGCAGAGGACCTGAGAATAGAGCGTCTGGCCATACAAAACAAAGAGTGAAAATAATGCATTTAAATGCGGAGGGAGACAGCAAATATAAAATCTAATAAACACCGACCGACCGACCGACAGACAGACCGACAGACAGACCGACAGACAGACAGAAAGGGAGGGATAAACGAGACGGGATAGAAGGATGGACGGACGGGTAGGCAGGCAGGTAGACAGACAGACAGATAGATCGCCGCCAGGGACTGGGCAAAGCCGGGCCGTGTCAACTAGTATACTATATACTGACCAATAAAAAGACATCAATTGCAACAAGAAAAAAGAGTGTTGAAGTGCTACAAAGAACCTATACTTTTGTATGGATGCGAAGCATTGACAATGAGCAGACAAGCTGAAAACATTTAACGGCAGTGGAAATGTGATTTCTGAGGAAAATACAAAGAATACCACGGACAGACAGAAAAACCAATCGTCCTACAAGAAAGAAATGAAAACAGTAAACAGATTAGAGAAATTAGATGTAGACATTTTTTGGACACGTTACGGAAGAAATAAACAGGAGAACATGGTGACAACTGGCAAGATTGAGGGGAAATGAACAAGGGGAAGACAGAAGTAAATATCTGGATGGATTGACAAAACGGCATGGCTGAGACAAGAACACAAAGCTGATCCACGATTCTGGTGACGGTGTGAGATGGCTAAACATGGCCGTGATGACCGCCCATGGTTATCGCCAATTATCGGCATGTTACATTAAGTATATTTCTTATTTCAGTCCTTCAGCGTTATAATATAATAATTATATTATAACGCTGAAGGACTGAAATAAGAAAGAAACTTCTACGATAAATACATTATGTTTTAAAATTTAATGTACATAATTCTAATGAAATCTTTTAAAACTTTAGCTTAAACTTAATAAATAACATATTCTTACCGCTGTCAATTATACGTAATTCTACTAATACTGGCCCCTCGCCGTCTTGATAGACGATTGTTTGATACATTGTGCTTTGAAAAATAATATATAATAGCCTCTCTTTAGCACAAAGCTTGGGCTGAATTGTAGAGACCATGTGTTGCCCATAGTTATAAAACTTTTATAACATGCAGTTCTATCTGGACCTATTATGTTATTTGTATCTGTAATACAATTTCTATTTGCCAAGATACTAGAAATTATGTACCCGCCCCCCAACTTAATACCATTTACTTTAAACCATTTACTTAATACCATTCACATTGTGTGTTTACACTCTTTACATTTATCGAGCGCGCGGCATAACTTCCCAGAAACTCTCGCCACGTGCGTACTCGTGACTCCGCCTTCATCTGGCCTTCTCACACTGTACAAACAATTAACCTGTAAATCAATATGTTCCAAAATGATTACTACACATATAATTTAGAAACTTATAAGAGCAATTATCACACATGTTGTGATAATAACTTAATTAAATTAGTGTTATATTGTAGATTATAATGCAGACAAATGTATAGTAAATAGTTAGTGAAGACGAAAATGAGGCCGAACGGACTGATAATCTAGGTATATTATGCGAGTGAAAGGCGTGGATATCCGCTGTATTAAGTTAAGAACACGTGCTTGCCTAGAAAATTGTAGTACAGAGTTCCTGTCAGGGCATTTCTTGCGTGAACTCTGATACAGGCGGACGCAAAGTTAGAAGGCATATAATGTGTTTCAGTGTTAGAAAATACCAAACAAACTGACGTGGCAGTCTGCGACAGCGTTCAAACATCGCAAGGGACATACCGAGGTGCTCAGCTTTATCAGAGTATAACTATACTATTATGAAATACGTATAACTGACAGCGGTAAGAATACTAAGTTTAAGTTTAAGCTAAAGTTTTAAAGGTATTCATTAGAATTCTGTTCATTAAATTTAAAAACAGATAGTATTATTTATTTATCGTAGAAGTTTCTTTCTTATTTCTCATCAATATCCTGTTCTACCCTTACTAAGTTTAAGTTTAAGCTAAAGTTTTAAAGGTATTCATTAGAATTATGTTCATTAAATTTAAAAACAGATAGTATTATTTAGTTATCGTAGAAGTTTCTTTCTTATTTCTCATCAATATCCTGTTCTACCTGTCAGCGTATAATATATACTTAATATGTAACATGCCGATAACCATGGGCGGTTATCACGGCCATGTTTCGCCATCTCACACCGTCACCAGAGTTGTGGATCAGCTTTGTGTTCTTGTCTCAACCATGCCGTTTGGTTAAGCCATCTTGATATTTACTTCTGTCTCCTCCTTGTTCATTTCCCCTCAATATTGCCAGTTGCCACCATGTTCTCCAGTTTATTTCTTCCCGCAACGCGTTCAAAAATCTTGTCTACATCTAATTTCTCTAATCAGTTTACTGTTTTCATTTGTTTCTTGTAGGACGATTGGTTTTTCTGTCTGTCCATGATATTCTTTGTATTTTCCTCAGAAACCACATTTCCACTGCCCTTAAATGTTTTTAGCTTGTCTGCTCATTCAATGAGTCATTGTCTGTTTCACTTCCACACAAACGTATAGGTTCTTTGAAGAACTTCAACACTCTTTTTCTTGGTGCAATTGACATTTTTTTTATCGAAGTGACTATTCATACCCCGACTATGAATAAATTCTCCCTTTATTCATAGTCAAACTTTCCCGGCCGGTCACGTGATTTGCCAAGTCGCATGCATGTGGCTATATTATACATTTTTGTTGATTCAAAATCGTATCCTTAATTATAGTTGTTAGTGTCTCCACCTGCAACACGAGAGGCCAATGTTCGATTCCCTGCTAGACAATTAAAAAAAAAAAATTCTTCAGCAATTGGGTGAAAGTGACTTTTTAATAAAAACAAATATTCGGAACTAAAATATAGAACTGAGAAACTCGGTGTTTCATGTTTCGATGTAACATGTGGTTAGGGTTGCTGAGGGTTAGGTTTATGTTTTGTATACAATCGTGTTTCGATGTAACATGTGTAGTTAGGGTTATGGGTTAGGGTTAATGTTAGGGTTAGGTTTATTTTTTGTATACGATCTACCCGTCCCCTCGGGGTATAATGCATCAGTGTCGCAGAGTCCGGGTGTCCAACGATTACCGTCTATGGATCTGTGGAAGCTGCCGGGGGGGGGGGGGGGGGGGTGTGGCGTGAATTTTATTTGCCAAATAAAATATGGACGTTCCTATTTAAATTAACACCTTCTTACTGGCTCAAACTAAAATTGAATAGTGAGCGGACGTGCATATACGGCTGATTAAGAGCTGAATAGTCGACTATGAATAAAACTGAGCTTTATTCATTGTTTGACTATGAGTAAAATTGAGCTTTATTCATACTTTGACTATGAATAACGTCTCCCTCTTTTTATTGGTCGGTATATATTCTGTCTTCCAAAAGGCAACCTTTGCCATGGTGATTCTTGTTTAATCTCAAGACACCTCTTATCAGATATTAAGACAGTTCTGAGATAGTAGTACCAATTCACCTGTTTAAGAATATTCCCATTTACCCACATATATTACATTATGGTATTTCTTTCTTCTTAAGTCTTAAGAGTCTGTACATTAAATTTAAACACTAATAGTATATTGTAGACCAGGGGAGGCAAACTACGACGCGAGGACCGCATGCGGCCCGGCAACTAATATTATGTGGCCCCCCAAGGGCATTTTTAGAAATAAATTTTTTTACTTTGTTTTAAAGTTATTTTGTTGTATTTTACATAACGAAGTGATTATTCACAAACGGCTGGTCACGTGACGTACGTTTGACTACAGTATTAATTTTAATATGGACATATTATTGTGTCCTCGGTAGTGTAGTGGTTAGTATCTCCGCCTGTCACACGGGAGTCTGGGGTTCGAATGTTTTGGGAGGGAATATTTTTTTATTTTTAATATAAAATATTAAACATTACGAACTAAATTATAGTACTGAGAAACTTGAAGCTTGTGAATAAAGTGTGCTCTATTGATCTGCGGAAGCTGCCGGGGAGCACATCTCCCAGGCAGCGACGGAGTGATCGAGTGTCGGAATCGATAGATCCAATAAATGTCTTTGTTTAATGTGAATTTTATTTGCCAAAGAAAATATCACTATACGTAGTGTGTGTCCATGTCGACAAATATTGTCTTAGTGAGGTTTGAAGAAAAATAACTTGCAAAAAAAGACAGACAAGAAGAGAGAATAATAGAGTTTTCTGAAGCCAATCGATGGTGGTAGTAAATGTCCCGTGACCAGCCGTTTGTGAGTTAATGTACGAGACATTATTCACAAACGTTTGTGAATAATGTCTCCCTTTACTGAATTTCATGTACCGTTATGATTGTTTTAACATTTTTGATAAAATTTCTTTCTAATTGTCTATTTTTGTAAACAGTCCTTGACTTTCGTAATGTAATGCTCAAATGCAAATTTATCGATTTTAATATAGTGAAATATTTATCGACATGTAAAAATGTGATAAGGATTATTTTATAAAAAATAGATATTTCTTCTGTGAATAAAATGATTTATTATGCAAGAAAATATTACAAAACCCTCACGGTGTCTCATATTATCTATCTCCCACAGGCGGCATAGTCATCTGCAAGCAGTTACATACAATACATCTCATTAGAAATCAACAATTGTAGTGACAATGTAGTCAGTTTGTGTCTAAAATAAAGCCATTGATAGATAATTTAAAAAAAATTTAAAACAATAAAATATATGTAAAATTAGTAACAGTTTTTGCCCATATTGTAAAATATAATGTATAAGTGAAATAAAACTGCAAAAATTAGTTATTTATACTGTTTAATAACCTATAAATAATTCATAATTACTTATTGTGATAGGTTGCTGTAAACAAAGTGGACATAAAATATATGCAGCGCCCCCCCCCCCCCCCCCCAAATAGCTTTACATTTGTCAATGTGGCCCTATGCAAAAAAAGTTTGCCCACCCCTGTTGTAGATGTTCTTTTCTTATAGTTTTCATCAATATCATGTTCAACCCTTCAATATATTCATTCAGTAGCATGACCTTTTCAGAACCTCGCTCCCATAACAACCTTCCAGAGAACTTCTCGACCATCCCGCGTCTGATACACCAATTTGGAGATCATCCGCCACATCCTGCACCCAACTTCTCTTTGGCCTTCCTCTTCCCAGGCTTATATCTCTCCCCCCCCCCCCCCCCTCCATTGTTGTTCCCTCCAAACTATTATGATGTTTTAAGTGACCAAAATATTTCAACTTTCTTTGCTTTATCGTCTTTAGTAGCCAACCTTCTTCAATATTCTGTTCCAGGCCTCACAGGTGTATGTTGCAATGGGAAAGATACATACTCTTAAAAATCTAATTTTTGTAGTTCTATCTGTCCCACTCCACAATTTATTCAGTTTTAGTCTTTGAAGATTTCTTTCTTTGCGTGACCATTGTTGGTAATCAATGAACCAAGATATTGGAAATATTCCACCACCTCCAATGTTTGCTCATTAACATATATTTCTGTCTCCATTGTAGTTTATCTGTATCAGTATGCACTATATTATAATTGTTTACGCTATGTTAAGAGACCGGCATATATATATATATATATATATACACACAGTGGCGTCACTGGGGTTGGTGTCACCCAGTGCGGTAAAATCTTGGTGTCACCCCTCTAGACTTTCACCATGGTCTTCTTCCGAGTGTTCCTGTACCATATATAATCGCATACAGTAATGTTTGTAAAATAAGTCAAAAAGTTAATAAGGACATAAGAAAGAAAACAAATTGAACAATATAACTTCAATACTTCAGGTAAAACATAAATAAAGAACTTCGACAAACTCGGACAAAGTTAAATTTTTGTTATTTAACATTAAAATTTCTAAAATTAACAATGAACGGTTATGAAACCCGACTAGACAGAGCTATGTCTGCTTTGTCAAATTTGCAATTTTTTTATTTTGGTGTCACCCGGTGCGGCCCGCACCCCCCTAGTGACGCCCCTGTATATATATATATATATATATATATATATATATATATATATATATATATATATATATATATATATATATATATATATATATATATATATATATATATATGTACATACATGTATGTAATGTATGTGTGTTTGTTTGTCTGTGTGTGTGACTCTGTGTGTGTGTCTGTCTGTCTGTGTGTCTCTCTGTACGTACGTATGTACGTACGTATGTACGACATACATACATATATATGTACATACATGTATGTGTGTTTGTCTGTCTGTCATGTGTCTCTGTCTGTCTGTCTGTCCGTCCATACGTATGTATGACATACGTACGTATGTATGACGTACGTATGTATGACATACATACATACGTATGTACATACATGAATGTATGTATGCGTGTGTGTGTCTGTCTGTACGTACGCACGACATACATACATATGTATGTACATACATGTATGTGTGTGTCTGTTTGTTTGTCTGTCTGTGTGTGTGTGTCTGTTTGTCTGTCCGTATGTACATACGTATGTACGACATATGTACGACATACATATGTATGTATGTATGTAATACTAAAAATATATATATATATATAATAAAATATTAATATATAAATAATTAATTAAATGCACATTTGCCTGTATCTAACAAACTAGAGCTGCTACAGGCAAATAAATTTGATATTTGGATTTAGCAGGCCTCATTTATGGAAAATCAGGTGTAAAATGTTTGGCCCCCAAAAAAAACAACATTGTTGTTACTATTTCAAGCATTTTTACTGCATCAGTCATTTGTACTGTAAAAATAAATTTGTTATGCTGACATTTTTTTTTTTCATTTTCCATTTAGGAATGTATGTACCTATTTCCAACTTATCTTTGGAACTACCTGTGTAAATAGTGATGCTATCTTTAATTAATTGTTGTTTGAAACTAATAGCTTTATATTTCCTTATTTCCAGATTGGATTTATTTAGAACAACAGCTGGCTGGTCATACATTTTGGGAGGAATGAATTGCAATAGTGGGATAAGAGGTATGTTTAAAAAAACAAAACTATCTGGTTATTAATGTAGGAAGTCTGAATATTGCAAGCCTATTATGCTTTTATATTTTATGAGATTATATACAATGGTGCTGGTCTCCCCGGTGGAGGGATTAAGGATGCTGTTCATAATCCTGTATATCCACGTATGAAACATAGCTGCACGAGATTCGGCAGTGCATCGATTCGCGTTGGCTTCTTATGGAAAAATATGTGAGCCAGACGTTCAGAAAGCAATGGCAAACTACTGAATGTAAAACTTGCTAAGACATCAACAGCAACTGAAAAATGCTGGTGTCGTCTGCAGTGTCCTGTAAATTTTCTTGTTGTTGCGTATCCCTTACAAGTGTTACATTCAGTAGTTTGCCATTGTTTCTGAACGACCGGCTCCCATACCAGCACGTTATAACATAATGCGACACGGTCTGCTGCACAAATCGGTCGCAGCTGAGTTTCGAACGCCTGGTACCCAGCTCATAAACCGCGTTCGCAAGCCTTTGGCCATGGAGACTGGTGTCCTATAAATTTATTTTTTCCACTTTTCCATCCTGTTTCAGGATATTGCGGTCAACATCACCATCTTTCAGCTGTATGTTGATTCCTAGGCTAGATTACGCTCATCAGCCCGCCACGACTTTCTGAGCCTCGTGTCTCGTGCGCTCACGTCAACCACGAGAGTATTCGGGGTTATAGAGAAAGCTACTAACTCCTCGGCCAGGGAGACCAGCATCCTGTAAATAGGATATGCAAATAAAAAAAAAAAATCAATTCTATGAAAATTTCCTTCTGCTATCTCATCTCATCTTGTTCCTCTTGTACCTTGTGGTGTCGAGGTGAAGTATAAACAGCGGGAGATTGCCAGCTTATGGGCTTCATGTTTCAAGATTCCCATGAACTCTGTTATTACCTCTGTCTACCCGTTTACGTGAGTCGGCCTCCTTTTTTTTTTTCCTCTGCTTCCATCGGGTCTGTACATCATTGCTTGTTGGTGGTAAACTGGTTTGCTGGTAACTTAGTTACATACGAAATCATTTGACATGCTGGCGTTCTAGATATCTAGTGGTGCTATAACCCCCAATTTAGTCCTGTTTTCTTCATTTCTGATTTTCTTTCTTCTTGATACATTGAGCCATTGTTCTCAATTTCTGTTGTTGTGATTTTTCTTTTCTATTTTTCTGTCATTGTTCAGGTTTGGCATTGGTAACATAGTTGGTAGGAAGATTGTGTTGTAGAATACTTTTCTTAGTAACTATTGATACATGTTTGTTCTGTAGATTGGTTGCCATTTTGTCCATGAGTTGGTTTGCCTTATTGCATCTATTTTCAATCTCGTTTTCTGATTTGCCATTTGATATTATACTTTCTAGGTTCTTGAAGCTTTTCACTTGTTTCAGGGGGTGTTCTTGTAGGTGAATCAGTGTTTTTTCTTCTTTGGTTATAGTCATTACCTCTGTTTTATTTATGCTACTTTTTATGTTATATTCCCTACACACTTCGTTTAGACTACTTCTGTGGTCTTGTAATTCTGCTTCTGATTTTGCTATTAGTGCTTGATCATCTGCGATTTGGTGTTCTTTAATGGTTTAATTTGCAGATGGTTCTTCTTCTGTGTTCTGGGTTGGTGTGTGTGTGGATTGTGTGGGTGCTTGGTTGTGTGTGAGAGGGAATGAGAGATTGAGTGAGTGTGTGAGTGAGAGAGGGTAAAAAAGAGTGAGTGAGTGAGTGACATAGTGTGCGTGAGTGACAGAGTGTGTCTGTGTGTATGAGGGAAAGAGAGTGAAGGTGAGAGAGTAAGTGAGTTAGTGTGTGTGTGTGCGCACACACACATATGGGTGTGCATGTAAGGAAAAAAAAGAGATTATGCATAATCACATTCAATGTTATTCCATACATTTTGTGTATTTTCATCTTTCATGTGTATATTTTTTATGCCACTTGATTTCACCATATAAAGTATGAAATTATTGCACTGCTTTATCGGTTTAGCTAACAATATCCTTATTGCATTGCATTAATGTACTTTAAAATATGAAATGTGTATGTGTAGCATATTTCCCCACTTTTGTGTGGATAATCATGGCAGTTGTCAATGTATGCATGTGAAAGTGTGGGAGTCTGTGTATATTGATTTGAGTGAAGCGGAGTGTGCATGCATGCATGATTTAATATATGATTGAATATATATGGGTATGAGAGAGTGAAAGAGAAAGTGAGCATGATTTAGTGATTGTGAGTGTGTATATGTGTGAGTATGTGAATAAATGTGTGTGGGTGTATGACTGTGGATGAGCCACTGAGTGAGCATTTGTGTATTTGCTTGTGTAAAAGTATGTATGTGTTGATTGTCTGTGTGACTTGCTGTATGTTTAAATGAGGCTATATGGGTGTGAGAGAAAGAGTATTATGTGTGTAGGTAGGTAGGTAGTAAGTAAGTAAGTTTGTAATTGTGAGAAATTATATTTGTATGTGAGGGAGTGTGTACTTGTGCGTTATTGAGTGGGTGCATAACTGTGAGAGTTTGGGTAAATGATGTAAGTATGTATACAGTTTTGTGTGTATGTGTTTATGAATGTGCATGTGTACGTGTGTCTGCCTGTCTGTTTCATAACGTGATAATATGCATTGCTTATGATTACACCGTTCATTTGACAATGTATTTTGCCTGTGTGAATGTAACATGCGCGATGATGAACAAAAGATGAGTGAGTGGAAGGTTTGGATGTAAGACTGGCATGCCCAATTTGTGACCTTTTAAAAATAAAGTTTGTTCATTTTTTCGTTCCTTCTGTTCGTCATGCAGTGTTCTTGAGGTCTCTATTTGGCTGATTTCTTTACATATGTTGTCTATATAGGTTATGAACAAGAGAGGGGACAGGACACAACCTTGTCGTACACCAGATCTCATGGTGAAGGGTTACTTCTTAGTTTTCTATGAGCAGTATTGCTATTTCAGCTTTGTTAAATTATTTATATTAGGTGTTTTTGATTACTTTAACAGAGAAATTAAATCTAGCACTTTTATTAAAAAATATAGTGGGATTATTCCTATTGCTGGTTCAGCACCTCTGCTGACATTGTTCTTTGTCTACCTGCTATAATACATAGCACTTGGTGATATATTTATCTATCTACTTATAGTTGTTGCTATTAGTGAAGAATTGTCAGCTTCCAATTATAAGTGTTGGTTAATTTATTTGACCTGTTCCCTTTGTTCACAGATGATGACAGTGATGTGGATATAGAGACCGTCACAGATATTGCCTGGTCAGCAGAGATGCCAGAAGACAGTATTCAAAACATCACGTTGTAAGTGTACCAATCTCAACCAACACTCTGTGGGATTTACGAACACTAATTTTCAAGATTGACACCCAAATCCTATTACTAGGTCATATAGGAATTAAGAAGATTCCTTCAAACAATTCGGAAAAATTAGTGGTAGTCAAGCTTTAAGTTTAAATCACAGACTGAAAATCAGCGGCCCGTGTTTTGTCATTCTAGGACAGGAACCAAAGCTACCCAATGAGAAAAAATTAACGAAACACAGACACAACCTAAGTACACTCAAGTGCATAACAGTGTGAAGTGTCACATTTCTACAGCTACGTCTGCTACCCATGAAAGCAGATCAACAAAGCGAGCAAGACGTACTTACATAAGAAATCCTGCCGTTCGCGCTATTGATACAGAAGGTTCATATCAGCATATTTTACACAGACAAATTAAGCAATTGAAATCTAAAATGTTTACATATGCTCTGAATGTAGATCGTCAAATTAGACTTTATCTTTTGCTTTAGATTCATATATTCCTGATTTTGTTCATGAATTTGCACTCATGAAATCTCAAGTAGGTTCAGATGATTATGAGAGCAATTTGAGCTGCTGACATCTAAAGCACAATCATGCGCTAGTGATTTGGCTGGGAGAGCTCACTTGATAATTCTATGTTGAATTCATATGCTAATGATTTAGAAATGAAAATTATGTCGCTGAATGTGAAATAGCTTCATTCACTCATGATTTAGGAATGCAAATTACACTGATGAATTCCACAATAAATTCATTTGATGTTGATTTAACTAGAAAACTTGCCATAATGAATTCAAGATCAAGACCATTTTCTGTTTTTCTGAATGGGGAATATGCGCTGCTGATGCCTGAAAGAGTTCTTGTGTAAACTGTGTTTCATTTGTGTGCTTTTATAATTATTTCTAGCTGAAGCAGTGGTGATTATTTACTTAGTGGGATAGTGAGTGATTATATAAAGCTTATTTTCCATCTCCTGGAAAGTATTAGTCTCAGAATTTAAGCTGTATAGCTTTTATGTATATATTGTATTGCATAAATTCCATAATATGAATGGAGTTTATGGATGTTTTCTCATCATAATTTCACTGCTTTTTCTCGTATTTTTTTGTTTTGTTTCCATTATAATTATTTAATAATACATAAACTTATGTGTATAATTATCACTTTAAATATATCTGCATGAAAACCTGTTTTGAAATAAGGCAATTTTTAATTGAATGTTATTGGCAACGTTTCCTTGATGGCATGATATCTTTTACTGATTGTGAACTTGAAATGTGTGACTGCTCCCAAAAGAATCATGAATACCTCATGGTGGTTAATGAGAAGCTGGTGTACCCTGTCAGTGACAAGAACACAGTTGTCATACTGTCTGCGTTTCGTCTTCAAATATTCACATACAGACATGATTATCTGTCCCCAATGGTATGAACTATAAGATGAAGACACACAAACCAAAATGAGTCAATTTAAGTAGTGCTAATGTCTTTTACCAATGTGTATACAAATTGCCCACGTTGGGCCAATATGTTTTTGTGTGTGCTTAGTTTGAAGTTAAAGCTGGGAACTGTAAGGGTTAGCTTAGATAGGTCGTCCTCTAAACTGTTTTATGCCAGTAACATATTTCTCATCATAGATTGACACTTGTTATTATACATGACACCTCTCTTTATACATGACACTACTCTTGTAGGTGTTATTCCATAATTATGTTACCACTTCTATACCTGTTCACAAACTTTTATTTCTTGGACAGTAATGTTATCTGGCCCCGGGGATTTATCTGCTCTCATGTGTTGTATAGAATCCTCAACTTGGACAGTAATGTTATCTGGCCCCGGGGATTTACCTGCTCTCATGTGTTGTATAGAATCCTCAACTTGGACAGTAATGTTACCTGGCCCCGGGGATTTACCTGCTCTCATGTGTTGTATAGAATCCTCAACTTGGACAGTAGTGTTATCTGGTCCCGGGGATTTACCTGCTCTCATGTGTTGTATAGAATCCTCAACTTGGACAGTAGTGTTATCTGGTCCCGGGGATTTACCTGCTCTCATGTGTTGTATAGAATCCTCAACTTGGACAGTAATGTTATCTGGCCCCGGGGATTTACCTGCTCTCATGTGTTGTATAGAATCCTCAACTTGGACAGTAATGTTACCTGGTCCCGGGGATTTACCTGCTCTCATGTGTTGTATAGAATCCTCAACTTGGACAGTAATGTTATCTGGCCCCGGGGATTTACCTGCTCTCATGTGTTGTATAGAATCCTCAACTTGGACAGTAATGTTACCTGGTCCGGGGATTTACCTGCTCTCATGTGTTGTATAGAATCCTCAACTTGGACAGTAATGTTATCTGGCCCCGGGGATTTACCTGCTCTCATGTGTTGTATAGAATCCTCAACTTGGACAGTAATGTTATCTGGCCCGGGGATTTACCTGCTCTCATGTGTTGTATAGAATCCTCAACTTGGACAGTAATGTTATCTGGCCCCGGGGATTTACCTACTCTCATGTGTTGTATAGAATCCTCAACTTGGACAGTAATGTTATCTGGCCCCGGGGATTTACCTACTCTCATGTGTTGTATAGAATCCTCAACTTGGACAGTAATGTTACCTGGCCCCGGGGATTTACCTGCTCTCATGTGTTGTATAGAATCCTCAACTTGGACAGTAATGTTATCTGGCCCCGGGGATTTACCTGCTCTCATGTGTTGTATAGAATCCTCAACTTGGACAGTAATGTTATCTGGCCCCGGGGATTTACCTGCTCTCATGTGTTGTATAGAATCCTCAACTTGGACAGTAATGTTATCTGGCCCCGGGGATTTACCTCCTCTCATGTGTTGTATAGAATCCTCAACTTGGACAGTAATGTTATCTGGCCCCGGGGATTTACCTACTCTCATGTGTTGTATAGAATCCTCAACTTGGACAGTAATGTTACCTGGCCCCGGGGATTTACCTGCTCTCATGTGTTTTATAGAATCCTCAACTTGGACAGTAATGTTATCTGGCCCCGGGGATTTACCTGCTCTCATGTGTTGTATAGAATCCTCAACTTGGACAGTAATGTTACCTGGCCCCGGGGATTTACCTGCTCTCATGTGTTGTATAGAATCCTCAACTTGGACAGTAATGTTATCTGGCCCTGGGGATTTACCTGCTCTCATGTGTTGTATAGAATCCTCAACTTGGACAGTAATGTTACCTGGCCCCCGGGGGTTTACCTGCTCTCATGTGTTGTATAGAATCCTCAACTTGGACAGTAATGTTATCTGGCCCCGGGGATTTAACTGCTCTCATGTGTTGTATAGAATCCTCAACTTGGACAGTAATGTTATCTGGCCCTGGGGATTTAACTGCTCTCATGTGTTGTATAGAATCCTCAACTTGGACAGTAATGTTACCTGGCCACGGGATTTACCTGCTCTCATGTGTTGTATAGAATCCTCAACTTGGACAGTAATGTTATCTGGCCCCGGGGATTTACCTGCTCTCATGTGTTCTATAGCATCCTCAACTTGGACAGTAATGTTATCTGGCCCCAGGGATTTAACTGCTCTCATGTGTTGTATAGAATCCTCAACTTGGACAGTAATGTTACCTGGCCCTGGGGATTTAACTGCTCTCATGTGTTGTATAGAATCCTCAACTTGGACAGTAATGTTATCTGGTCCCGGGGATTTAACTGCTCTCATGTGTTGTATAGAATCCTCAACTTGGACAGTAATGTTATCTGGTCCCGGGGATTTAACTGCTCTCATGTGTTGTATAGAATCCTCAATCTCTACTTTCAGTATTGGTGATACTTCACATTGGTCATGAGTGTTGTATAGCATCCTCAACGTCTTCTTTTGGTATTGATGATACTTTAATTGATCACAAATGTTTGTTTCTGATGCTTTTCATATACTCTATCCATCTTTATGTCACCATCTCATGTCCATTATTTTACCTTCTTTTGTTTTCAAACAAATAGTTGCTGCATGCTTTCTTATATTTTCAACTTTCATATATTTTTCATTCCCCATAGCCTTTCATATATATATTTAAAATTTCTAATACCTGATAATTTCTGTATCATTTTCTACACAGATTTTATATCTTCTCATTGATTCTCAGTCTCATTTAACCAGACTGCCTTTACTGTCTTACATTTTCAAACTATTTCTCTGTGTATTTTGTTGTATTCATCTTGATTATGTTTACTATCCATACTGTATTTCAGTTATGGGTGATGTTAGTTTTGAAACTAAAAGCTTTGTCAATAAACCTTGAAACATGTCAAATTAAATATTTCATATTGAAATATATTGGCCAGTATGATTGTCATTCTGGTTATGACATTTTTTGTTTTGTGTTTCATGTAAAGATTAACTGCTGAAGTATTCACGAATAAAGAGGCTAAACATTGAATGGGTTTTATAATTTTGTTTTTGGTGCTGTTGTGGTTATCTTAAAAAAATGTTTGATCATCTTCTTTCTTGTACCTTTTGGTGTGGTGTCGAGGTGAAGTATAAACAGCGGGAGATTGCCAGCTTATGGGCTTCATGTTTCAAGATTCCCATGAACTCTGTTATTACCTCTGTCTACCGTTTACGTGATCGGCCTCTTCCTCTGCTTCCATCGGGTCTGTACATCATTGCTTGTTGTGGTAAACTGTTTGCTGGTAACTTAGTTACATACGAAATCATTTGACATGCTGCGTTCTAATATCTAGTGGTGCTATAACCCCCAATTTAGTCCTGTTTTCTTCATTTCTGATTTTCTTTCTTCTTGATACATTGAGCATTGTTCTCATTTCTGTTGTTGTGATTTTTCTTTTCTATTTTTCTGTCATTGTTCAGGTTTGGCATTGGTAACATAGTTGGTAGGAAGATTGTGTTGTAGAATACTTTCTTAGTAACTATTGATACATGTTTGTTCTTTAGTATTGGTGCCATTTGTCCATGAGTTGGTTTGCCTTATTGCATCTATTTTCAATCTCGTTTTCTGATTTGCCATTTGATATTATACTTTCTAGGTTCTTGAAGCTTTTCACTTGTTTCAGGGGGTGTTCTTGTAGGTGAATCAGTGTTTTTTCTTCTTTGGTTATAGTCATTACCTCTGTTTTATTTATGCTACTTTTTATGTTATATTCCCTACACACTTCGTTTAGACTACTTCTGTGGTCTTGTAATTCTGCTTCTGATTTTGCTATTAGTGCTTGATCATCTGCGATTTGGTGTTCTTTAATGGTTTAATTTGCAGATGGTTCTTCTTCTGTGTTCTGGGTTGGTGTGTGTGTGATTGTGTGGGTGCTTGGTTGTGTGTGAGAGGGAATGAGAGATTGAGTGAGTGTGTGAGTGAGAGAGGGTAAAAAAGAGTGAGTGAGTGAGTGACATAGTGTGCGTGAGTGACAGAGTGTGTCTGTGTGTATGAGGGAAAGAGAGTGAAGGTGAGAGAGTAAGTGAGTTAGTGTGTGTATGTGCGCACACACACATATGGGTGTGCATGTAAGGAAAAATAAAAAAGAGGTTATGCATAATCACATTCAATGTTATTCCATACATTTTGTGTATTTTCATCTTTCATGTGTATATTTTTTATGCCACTTGATTTCACCATATAAAGTATGAAATTATTGCACTGCTTTATCGGTTTAGCTAACAATATCCTTATTGCATTGCATTAATGTACTTTAAAATATGAAATGTGTATGTGTAGCATATTTCCCCACTTTTGTGTGGATAATCATGGCAGTTGTCAATGTATGCATGTGAAAGTGTGGGAGTCTGTGTATATTGATTTGAGTGAAGCGGAGTGTGCATGCATGCATGATTTAATATATGATTGAATATATATGGGTATGAGAGAGTGAAAGAGAAAGTGAGCATGATTTAGTGATTGTGAGTGTGTATATGTGTGAGTATGTGAATAAATGTGTGTGGGTGTATGACTGTGGATGAGCCACTGAGTGAGCATTTGTGTATTTGCTTGTGTAAAAGTATGTATGTGTTGATTGTCTGTGTGACTTGCTGTATGTTTAAATGAGGCTATATGGGTGTGAGAGAAAGAGTATTATGTGTGTAGGTAGGTAGGTAGTAAGTAAGTAAGTTTGTAATTGTGAGAAATTATATTTGTATGTGAGGGAGTGTGTACTTGTGCGTTATTGAGTGGGTGCATAACTGTGAGAGTTTGGGTAAATGATGTAAGTATGTATACAGTTTTGTGTGTATGTGTTTATGAATGTGCATGTGTACGTGTGTCTGCCTGTCTGTTTCATAACGTGATAATATGCATTGCTTATGATTACACCGTTCATTTGACAATGTATTTTGCCTGTGTGAATGTAACATGCGCGATGATGAACAAAAGATGAGTGAGTGGAAGGTTTGGATGTAAGACTGGCATGCCCAATTTGTGACCTTTTAAAAATAAAGTTTGTTCATTTTTTCGTTCCTTCTCTTCGTCATGCAGTGTTCTTGAGGTCTCTATTTGGCTGATTTCTTTACATATGTTGTCTATATAGGTTATGAACAAGAGAGGGGACAGGACACAACCTTGTCGTACACCAGATCTCATGGTGAAGGGTTACTTCTTAGTTTTTCTATGAGCAGTATTGCTATTTCAGCTTTGTTAAATTATTTATATTGGTGTTTTTGATTACTTTAACAGAGAAATTAAATCCTAGCACTTTTATTAAAAAATATAGTGGGATTATTTCTATTGCTGGTTCAGCACCTCTGCTGACATTGTTCTTTGTCTACCTGCTATAATACATAGCACTTGGTGATATATTTTATCTAATTTATAGTTGTTGCTATTAGTTGAAGAATTGTTCAGCTTCCAATTATAAGTGTTGGTTTAATTTATTTGACCTGTTCCTTTGTTCACAGATGATGACAGTGATGTGGATATAGAGACCGTCACAGATATTGCCTGGTCAGCAGAGATGCCAGAAGACAGTATTCAAAACATCACGTCTGTAAGTGTACCAATCTCAACCAAACCTCTGTTGGGATTTAAGAACACTAATTTTCAAGATGACACACCAAATCCTATTACTAGGTCATATAGAATTAAGAAGATTCCTTCAAAACAATTCGGAAAAATTAGTGTTAGTCAAGCTTTAAGTTTAAAATCACAGACTGAAAATTCAGCGGCCCGTTGTTTTGTCATTCTAGGACAGGAACCAAAGCTACCCAATGAGAAAAAATTAACGAAAGCACAGACACAACCTAAGTACACTCAAGTGCATAACAGTGTGAGGTGTCACATTTCTACAGCTACGTCTGCTACCATGAAAGTCAGATCAACAAAGCGAGCAAGACGTACTTACATAAGAAATCCTGCCGTTCGCGCTATTGATAAAGAAGGTTCATATCAGCATTATTTACACAGACAAATTAAGCAATTGAAATCTAAAATGTTTACATATGCTCTGAATGTAGATCGTCAAATTAGACTTTATCTTTTTGCTTTAGATTCATATATTCCTGATTTTGTTCATGAATTTGCACTCATGAAATCTAAAGTAGGTTCAGATGATTATGAGAGCCAATTTGAGCTGCTGACATCTAAAGCACAATCATGCGCTAGTGATTTGGCTGGGAGATCTCACTTGATAAATTCTATGTTGAATTCATATGCTAATGATTTAGAAATGAAAATTATGTCGCTGAATTGTGAAATAGCTTCATTCACTCATGATTTAGGAATGCAAATTACACTGATGAATTCCACAATAAATTCATTTGATGTTGATTTAACTAGAAAACTTGCCATAATGAATTCAAGATCAAGACCATTTTCTGTTTTTCTGAATGGGGAATATGCGCTGCTGATGCCTGAAAGAGTTCTTGTGTAAACTGTGTTCATTTGTGTGCTTTTATAATTATTTCTAGTGAAGCAGTGTGATTATTTACTAGTGTGATATGAGTGATATTATAAAGTTTATTTTCCATCTCCTGGAAAGTATTAGTCTCAGAATTTAAACTGTATAGCTTTTATGTATATATTGTATTGCATAAATTCCATAACCTGAATGGAGTTTCTTAATGTTTTCTCATCATAATTTCACTGCTTTTTCTCGTATTTTTTTGTTTTGTTTCCATTATAATTATTTAATAATACATAAACTTATGTGTATAATTATCACTTTAAATATATCTGCATGAAAACCTGTTTTGAAATAAGGCAATTTTTAATTGAATGTTATTGGCAACGTTTCCTTGATGGCATGATATTTTTTACTGATTGTGAACTTGAAATGTGTGACTGCTCCCCAAATGAATCATGAATACCCTCATGGTGGTTAATGAGAAGCTGGTGTACCCTGTCAGTGACAAGACACAAGTTGTCACACTGTCTGCGTTTCGTCTTCAAATATTCACATACAGACATGATTATCTGTCCCAATTGGTATGAACTATAAGATGAAGACACACAAACCAAAATGAGTCAATTTAAGTAGTGCTAATGTCTTTTACCAATGTGTATACAAATTGCCCATGTTGGGCCAATATGTTTTTGTGTGTGCTTAGTTTGAAGTTAAAGCTGGGAACTGTAAGGGTTAGCTTAGATAGGTCGTCTCTAAACTGTTTTAGGCCAGTAACATATTTCTCATTATAGATTGACACTTGTTATTATACATGACACCTCTCTTTATAAATGACACTACTCTTGTAGGTGTTATTCCATAATTATGTTACCACTTCTATACCTGTTCACAAACTTTTATTTCTTGGACAGTAATGTTATCTGGCCCCGGGGATTTATCTGCTCTCATGTGTTGTATAGAATCCTTAACTTGGACAGTAATGTTATCTGGCCCCGGGGATTTACCTGCTCTCATGTGTTGTATAGAATCCTCAACTTGGACAGTAATGTTACCTGGCCCCGGGGATTTACCTGCTCTCATGTGTTGTATAGAATCCTCAACTTGGACAGTAGTGTTATCTGGTCCCGGGGATTTACCTGCTCTCATGTGTTGTATAGAATCCTCAACTTGGACAGTAGTGTTATCTGGTCCCGGGGATTTACCTGCTCTCATGTGTTGTATAGAATCCTCAACTTGGACAGTAATGTTATCTGGCCCCGGGGATTTACCTGCTCTCATGTGTTGTATAGAATCCTCAACTTGGACAGTAATGTTACCTGGTCCCGGGGATTTACCTGCTCTCATGTGTTGTATAGAATCCTCAACTTGGACAGTAATGTTATCTGGCCCCGGGGATTTACCTGCTCTCATGTGTTGTATAGAATCCTCAACTTGGACAGTAATGTTACCTGGTCCCGGGGATTTACCTGCTCTCATGTGTTGTATAGAATCCTCAACTTGGACAGTAATGTTATCTGGCCCCGGGGATTTACCTGCTCTCATGTGTTGTATAGAATCCTCAACTTGGACAGTAATGTTATCTGGCCCCGGGGATTTACCTGCTCTCATGTGTTGTATAGAATCCTCAACTTGGACAGTAATGTTATCTGGCCCCGGGGATTTACCTACTCTCATGTGTTGTATAGAATCCTCAACTTGGACAGTAATGTTATCTGGCCCCGGGGATTTACCTACTCTCATGTGTTGTATAGAATCCTCAACTTGGACAGTAATGTTACCCTGGCCCCGGGGATTTACCTGCTCTCATGTGTTGTATAGAATCCTCAACTTGGACAGTAATGTTATCTGGCCCCGGGGATTTACCTGCTCTCATGTGTTGTATAGAATCCTCAACTTGGACAGTAATGTTATCTGGCCCCGGGGATTTACCTGCTCTCATGTGTTGTATAGAATCCTCAACTTGGACAGTAATGTTATCTGGCCCCGGGGATTTACCTCCTCTCATGTGTTGTATAGAATCCTCAACTTGGACAGTAATGTTATCTGGCCCCGGGGATTTACCTACTCTCATGTGTTGTATAGAATCCTCAACTTGGACAGTAATGTTACCTGGCCCCGGGGATTTACCTGCTCTCATGTGTTGTATAGAATCCTCAACTTGGACAGTAATGTTATCTGGCCCCGGGGATTTACCTGCTCTCATGTGTTGTATAGAATCCTCAACTTGGACAGTAATGTTACCTGGCCCCGGGGATTTACCTGCTCTCATGTGTTGTATAGAATCCTCAACTTGGACAGTAATGTTATCTGGCCCTGGGGATTTACCTGCTCTCATGTGTTGTATAGAATCCTCAACTTGGACAGTAATGTTACCTGGCCCCGGGGATTTACCTGCTCTCATGTGTTGTATAGAATCCTCAACTTGGACAGTAATGTTATCTGGCCCCGGGGATTTAACTGCTCTCATGTGTTGTATAGAATCCTCAACTTGGACAGTAATGTTATCTGGCCCTGGGGATTTAACTGCTCTCATGTGTTGTATAGAATCCTCAACTTGGACAGTAATGTTACCTGGCCACGGGGATTTACCTGCTCTCATGTGTTGTATAGAATCCTCAACTTGGACAGTAATGTTATCTGGCCCCGGGGATTTACCTGCTCTCATGTGTTCTATAGCATCCTCAACTTGGACAGTAATGTTATCTGGCCCCAGGGATTTAACTGCTCTCATGTGTTGTATAGAATCCTCAACTTGGACAGTAATGTTACCTGGCCCTGGGGATTTAACTGCTCTCATGTGTTGTATAGAATCCTCAACTTGGACAGTAATGTTATCTGGTCCCGGGGATTTAACTGCTCTCATGTGTTGTATAGAATCCTCAACTTGGACAGTAGTGTTACCTGGCCCCGGGGATTTACCTGCTCTCATGTGTTGTATAGAATCCTCAATCTCTACTTTCAGTATTGGTGATACTTCACATTGGTCATGAGTGTTGTATAGCATCCTCAACTTCTTCTTTTGGTATTGATGATACTTTAATTGATCACAAATGTTTGTTTCTGATGCTTTTCATATACTCTATCCATCTTTATGTCACCATCTCATGTCCATTATTTTACCTTCTTTTGTTTTCAAACAAATAGTTGCTGCATGCTTTCTTATATTTTCAACTTTCATATATTTTTCATTCCCCATAGCCTTTCATATATATATTTCAACTTTCTAATACCTGATAATTTCTGTATCATTTTCTACACAGATTTTATATCTTCTCATTGATTCTCAGTCTCATTTAACCAGACTGCCTTTACTGTCTTACATTTTCAAACTATTTCTCTGTGTATTTTGTTGTATTCATCTTGATTATGTTTACTATCCATACTGTATTTCAGTTATGGGTGATGTTAGTTTTGAAACTAAAAGCTTTGTCAATAAACCTTGAAACATGTCAAATTAAATATTTCATATTGAAATATATTGGCCAGTATGATTGTCATTCTGGTTATGACATTTTTTGTTTTGTGTTTCATGTAAAGATTAACTGCTGAAGTATTCACGAATAAAGAGGCTAAACATTGAATGGGTTTTATAATTTTGTTTTTGGTGCTGTTGTGGTTAACTTAATGGTCTGGCCAAATCAAAATGGGAAATAATGGAGGGTGCAATCTCTGATCATCTTCTCATAATAACTATTCAGGAGAATTGTACATTTAATAAAATAGATGAAAAACCAGTCTTCTTCAACGAGACATATTGTAAGATATTCTAGACAGACGTGGACACATTTTCGTAAATTCAGATAGATGATCATTACTTTAAGATTTTTGTGAAAAATATCACGCAAAATTCAAAGCATTGCTGCCAGACATACACCATATTCTCATATGCTGCTACATATTAATCATGGCTACCAAAGAAAAGTGCAGGAGCTTCGTCAAAGAACCCTCGACAAAGAACCTTGGTAGACATTGACTTGCGCTGCAACACAAGACGAAAGAAAACTAAAATTACACCAAATGAGAAAACATAATTATGAAGGATACAAGGCTATGGGGAATGAAGTT
The DNA here is from genome assembly GCA_014155875.1 of Cepaea nemoralis. Lineage (NCBI taxonomy): Eukaryota > Metazoa > Mollusca > Gastropoda > Stylommatophora > Helicidae > Cepaea > Cepaea nemoralis. The sequence goes on along the minus strand of JACEFZ010028291.1, from coordinate 184,571 downwards.
TAAGAGTTTGATTACAGGCAAATGAAGAATACTGGAAACAATTCTGTTAAAGAAAATCAACCCCCATAATGATAGACACTCAGAACAAATTAAAGGACAGTAAAGAAATAATAGTGTACAGTGCAAACTGATTATGGTGATCTAGGATGTGGCAAATTTATGTCGTGAAGAACAATATTGTATTGTACGTTGTAAATGTCCTCTAAAAAGTACTGGAGAGTTTTGGTCATAGACCATAACTTTATGAAGGGAAAATCCCAACTGCACCTCCCCGCGGTAGAGGACGGGAAACATACTACGGTGTGGCTAACACAGCTCTGAGGGACCGAGTATCCACCGGAATAAGTGGACAACTCTGCAGCTGAGCAGAGCAGGGCACTCACTCCTATGGAGCACCCATTATCGCCGTTTCCCTGATTATCGATAAGACTGCAATGCATGATATTCTCGGCATATGTAAAGAAGGCAGTTTGCCATTGCTTTCCTTCCTAGCAGTGACCATACTGGTCGATGACCGTGGCCATTGTCTCCTAAAAAAGAGATCCTCTATCTACCGTCGTGAAGCTGGAGACCATAACCTACAACTATCTGTTAGCTGCTCTTCAACTTCATCCACCACCTGCACCCATGGCTTCAGTAACCCTGATCGGGGGGCTAAACGGGTACTCCGCCTTGCCCAAGGGTGTCCCGTAGGCTACCGGAGGGAAGGAGGCACCTTACCTCTCCTTTGATAGGGAATACCCCTACCCCGCCACCCTAAGAGGAATAATGTCACCACTAATTGTAAAAGGGGAATAATCTTCAGACGTCCATTTTACAGAGAGCTTCCCTGTGACCATTCGTTATTAAACATGATGTAATAATGTCTGATGGTTGTAGAAATGTGGTTTCTGAGGAGAATGCAAAGAATACCATGGACAGACAGAAAAACCAATGACCAAGTACTACAGGAAACAAATGAAAATCTAAACTGATTAGAGAAATTAGACGTAGACAGTCAACATTTTTTGGGCATGTAATGAGAAGAAATGAATTGTTGAACTTGGTGACAACTTGCAAGATCGAAGGGAAAAGACCGAGAAGTAAATACCTGGATGATTTGGCCACATGGCATGGTCGAGACAGGAACACTGAGCTAATTCACGACTCTGATGATCGAGTGAGATGGCGAGTCATGACCGCCCACGCTTTCCGGCAATGCTCAAGATGGATGGAATAATGTGAATTCTCTTTTGATGAGAACTTTAAAATGAGATAGGGCAGAGTGTCATGACCAGGTACAGATATGGGGCAGAGTGTCACTACCAGGTACAGATATGGGCAGAGTGTCACTACCAGGTACAGATATGGGGCAGAGTGTCACTACCAGGTACAGATATGGGACAGAGTGTCACTACCAGGTACAGATATGGGGCAGAGTGTCACTACCAGGTACAGATATGGGGCAGAGTGTCACTACCAGGTACAGATATGGGGCAGAGTGTCACTACCAGGTACAGATATGGGACAGAGTGTCACTACCAGGTACAGATATGGGGGAAGTGTCATGACCAGAAACAGATGACTTCCTGCACGCTGATATCACAGTTTTGGAGGTCAGCATGCCCAAATGAATAAGAGCGATTGCTCTTAAACTTCCGGTGTGCCGATGCCGAGGTAGTACTGCTTTATTGCATTAGAGCTAATCCACGACTTTGGTGATTGGCCAAAACATGACCGCCCATACTTACCAGCATGGCACATGATGATGATGATAGCTTTGCTTGACTCATCATCAATAAGTGACATGCCGGATGGCGTAGGCGTTCATGACACGCCACAGATCTCGGTCTTTGGTTTCAACTCCGCTGTTGATATTCCTCCATGACACCGTCTAAATCCATCCAGCAACATTTATCTTGTCTGCCTCTGCCTCTCTTCCCTCGATCTTTCCGAATATAACGATGTTCTTCAATGCCACTCTTCTCACCACATGACCAAAACAAAAGCTGTTTGCCCCTTTCTTATTGTTGTATATAATGTTCTAGTTTCTTTAGTCCAGCCTCTTTCAGTCGTTGTTCGTTTCTTTGGCAGTACAAGGAATTCGCAACATTCGTCTCAGGAACCACATCCCTGTTGCTTCCAATCTCTTCCTAATTTGTTCATTTACACTCCAAGATTCACAACCATACAACAAAACACGTTCTATATAATCTGGATAGCACTTCAGCACGCTCTTTCTAACATTCAATGATAGTGACTTATTGCATAAAATTGTCTTCATTTTCTGAAATGCAGCCTTTGCTTAACTACTCAAACAAATTTTAGAATTCTGTCTCTATACTGTTTACTTCATTATTTTTTTCCCTATATAGTGTCATTAGCACTAATTTTATTAAATAGTTTTGAAAAGTCTCATACTTCTGCTGGTCTGAGTGAGACTGCCATGTATGAAGTTTGTAAGGTAATACAGTAATACAGTGCATACCTATTAAGGAGAACGGACCCAAGAAATGGTTCTTCTGATCAGACATCCCTCTTATAAGAGTTTCAAGCATAAGTAATGCACTGACAACGTACAATACAATATCGTTCTTCATCGTATCAACTTCATTCCCTGTGGCCTTGTATTCTTTAAATTATATATTTTTGTTCTGTTTGTGTTCTAAATTTACTTTTCCTTTGTATTGCAGTGCGAGTCAATGTTCTTTAACGAAGCTCCTGTCCTTTTCTTTGGTAGATCAATTCAATTGTCAAAAGCAACGAGAACCAATACTGGAGAAACTGGTCTACGATTTTGATGTCCTGATGTTACAGGAATTGATTGATTGATTGATTTAGGAACCGACATCACAGCACTCGGGGCATTCCCATAAGCGCTCCGTCCCCATCCTCAGAAGCCAGCGAAGAGTTAGGAACTGAATACGAACTCTTTTAAGTGCCCTGGCTATACATGTTACATCAACCCAACTGGGCAGGGAAGACATGGACAGGCTCTGGTGGTCAAGGACGATTTACAGCATTCAATACTGGATATGAGTGGGTGGGGTCAGGAGAGTAAAGAGTTGCAGGGAATGCGGATACAAATCGGACGATACAGCTGGAACCTGATAAATATATATGTGAGTGGGGAATCTTGCATAAGCAGAGAGAGTTGGGACTGGTTGAAAGGTTTAGTGGACACCTCAGGTTCCAGGTATCTGATATGTGGTGATTTCAACGCCCGCGCCAAGGAATGGGACAGGTAGGGAGAGAACAGACAGGGTACTGCTTTTGCAGAGGCATTGCGTGAGACGGATGTTGTCATGTCTAAATGACGGGACACCCACTAGGCTAGCAATGAGACCGGGAGACCCTGACACGGCCATCGACCTGGCGCTTGTATCCCAAGAAACGGCATCAGATATAAAATGGAGCGTCCTTGGAGACCATGGAAGTGACCACCTCCCCTGTTCTATGCTGATACCTAAGTCCAGCACAGTTAGGACTATAAGAGCTCGCAGGGCATTCAGTTATGATCGCGACCACTCTTCGCTCTTGAGGCGTCTTAGATCACAGGGAAGATCTAAACTAACAAGAAGAATCTTTACTCAACCACCATGGTGGAAACGAGGTCGAGAATTCATGGAGGGAAAAGAGGGCGGCCATAAGGAATTGGCAGAGGCTGAAAGGTATAAAAAAAAGTAAAGGTGCAGGATTTTAAACTCCATGCAGCTGAGGCAAAGAGGATTAAGTGGGAACAGTTTATCATTGAAGTCGGTGGGGATGTGACATTGTGAAAATTCTGGAGGCTGCACCGGCAGATGAAGAGACAGGTGATGCCTGGTACACATGGCACCGTTTATGATGATAACAGCCGACCTATGGCAACTGAAAAGGACAAAGGGGAGGCTTTTCTTGCGCGATTTTTAAAACTGACGGATCAGCAAGATAGGGCTATTAGAGATAACATCAGAGAAGCCTTGTCGCGAGTCACTAGGAAGGAGGACTATGAGATTAAAGTGGAGGACATTAGACGGGTACTGAAGCGGGCTAAAGACACAGCGCCAGGTCCGGGTGGGGTGAGGTACTCCCATACGAAGAACATAAATGATGGGGACTTGGAGGAGATGGCTCTTTGTTTCAACCTAAGCATCAATACGGCGGAAATACCTCACGATTGGCTGCATAGCTACCTGGTCCCCCTCCCAAAGCCAGGTAAGGATCACTCCAGACTTAATGAATACCGAATCATAACTCTGCAAAACACGTATGGCAAAGTCCTCAAAAAAAATAGTAGCACGCAGGCTCGAGCAACATTTGGAAAGTCGGAATCTGATTCCACAAGGACTCGGGAGCTACCGGCCGGGAAAGGACACCTGGGCCAATGCTGCAACTTTTGCATTCGATGTATATGAGGGCTTCCAGGATAAAAAGGAGACAGTGGCGGTTGCTCTTGACCTGGAGGATGCGTATAACAGGGTTAGGTATGATCGGTTAATACATACACTGTTGGACATAGAGGTCTAGCCCTTGCCTTTGTTAGATGGGTTGCGGCAGTCCTTTATGAGCGTAGGGTTGCACTGCGCATGGGTTACTGGACTTCTGACCCCTGTACTATTGCACCTGGGTTGCAGCAGGGGTCTGCCTTGTTCCCAGTGCTCTTTGGTGTCTGCACCAGCAAGATCGCAGCTATTGAGACACTGGGTGTGGGTGGAATCTTGGCGTTTGCAGATGATGTGCTGGTGTGCAGACAGGGCATAGACAGGGCCAGTTTGGCGAAAGACTTACAGGTGGCGGTAAACAGGGTGGCGGAGTGGTACATGGACGCAGGGGCCGTTATAAACCCAGACAAGGCATAGGTTGTGTGGTACTCCCTGGATAACCGGATTATCAAGGCAGATCGCCTCAGGTGTTATGTTGAATGGATGTCCTCTTAGTCGAGAGAGTAAATTGAAGTACTTAGGTATCACCTTTGACAGGTGTTTGTCTATTAAGGATCATGTGGAGGCTTTGGTGGTGAAGGCTGGTGGGGGCTGGTGCTGTAGACATTCACTTCCACTAAGACATGACATGGACCGCAACACTCGAACATTATCGGGTGTACGTAAACGCAGCCTGTGTCAATAGCTCTATTAAAAACTGGATGCATTGAGGGCTATAGCAGCAACCGGGGTAGATCAGAGAATGCTGTACATGCTATTTAAGCGGTTAATGATTTCTGTCGTTGGGGCTGCTTACAGTGTCGAGGGGCCGGCTTGAAAGGTTGGAGCGCATACAGAATGCTGCCATGCGGTTAATCCTGGGGTGCACAAAGGACACACCAATTATATGCATGAGGCATATCCTGGCGCTACCAAAAATGACGGATAGGCATAGGGTCCTTCAGGCCAAATGGTACCTCAGAGTTGCCGCAGACAGGGATCACCCGCTGCATGCAGCAATGGATAAGGTTAAGGGTCATAGACTGGGACAAGGCAGGTCCTGGATGGCACATGCAGAACTTTCTATAATTCAGGTGTGTGATCTAGAGACCATCAATCGTGAAAGAGAGTGGGTTGAAGTTCCGGAAGACACGACGGACTGGCACAATGTAATAATAACACGGGTCGTGAGTGCAGAGAATGGGCAGCGGGCAGCACTGAGTTTGAAGTGCAACAGCTGATCCAGAGCAACACACATCAAGGTGACATAGTCATCTACACCGATGGGTCAGTGGTGAGAAACAGACGTAGTGGCTTGGGCAAAGGCTAATTGTATAATTGCAGTGCTAATTGTATTGCAAAGGCTAATAGGTGGGCGAATCTTGAAAATGGAGAGTCTGGCATATGGGACTGCGACCTCCAGCGTGGGAGTGGAGGCAGTAACAACGGCATTCCGGTGGCTGGAGGAGACTACTGCAACACACTGTTGTGTTCATTACGGATTCAAAGAGTATGCTTGGCAGGGTGGAGAGGGGAGTGTTTCGTGTGGAATGGCTCTCGTCGCTTCAGAGGTCATAGATCGTGAGAATTGTATGGATATTTTGCCATGGCCATGCGGGTGTACGAGGGAATGAACAGGCTGATAGGCTAGCAGGGAAGGCACCTCTTGGTGGTATTTTGCCTATGGACAGGGGGGTGGTGGTCGTGCGCTTGTGGGACCATGTGGAGGGGGCGGCGGAACGGATTGAGAACCCATATGTGGAAAGAATGAGATTGCGGGGGATCGGCAGGGGTTCTGGAGAAATATAAAGACTGAGAGGGAAGACCAGGAGAACTTTTGATCAGATGGCGGTGGGAACGATTAGTAGTATGACTCTTCGCTGGCTGTTGAACGAGGGGACGGAGCACGTATGGGAATGTCCTGAGTGCAGTAATGTCGGTTCTTAACTCAACTCAACTCAACATTCTTCAAAAATTAGCATTAATTGTTTTATGAAATTCTCGGGTTATTTATTTTTAGTGTTCCTAAATGGTATCCATGCTCCAACAATTGTAATCCAATAACCGGCTTAGGTATTTTTACTGCGGGACTAAATATAAACAGAAATGGCGGCAGATAGCTTGTCTGTCTTTTAATTTCTTAGAACAAACTGAGAATATCACTAACTTCTGTCTCCTTCAGACTTTCCCAAGGTAATGCCCTTCTTCATCCCTAAATAATGTGTAGATAAATGTGTAATTTGAAGTACATATACTTTTCATAGATTTAATTATTTATGTGTAACAAGTTTCGACGTGAATTGAATTGGCTGCCGTCCCCAGGCAGTGTTGCCATTTTAGTGCTTTTCGTACTAAATTTAGTGCTTTTTCAAGTCATTTAGTGCGAAAACTTTGCGTTTAGCGCGGCCGCGCTAATTTGGTGCTTCACACAATTTTTTGGGTGCTTTTTGGGGTGGGTAAAAATCATTTTGGGGACACTAAAAAGCCGAATTTGAACTGAAGCGAGGGAGTAAAACAGTCTTAGTACATTTCAATATTCAAGTAATTTAACTCCCTTTAATACGATTTAGTTGAAGTGAGTGACTGCAACGTGCAGGCAATATGCAATGCGTTAAAAGATTGTTTAAATAAGAATAGACTTGAGTTGCAAAGACTAGTTGCACTCGCCACTGACAATGCATCTGTCATGACAGGTGTAAAAAATGGAGTATATACAAAATTAAAATCCGTAGTTCCTCGTCTGCTACTAATTAGGTGTGTATGTCATTCCCTTCAGCTGACAGTGTCACAGGCTGCAGCTGCTTGTCTGCCCAGGAACAGAGTTCATGATTAGAGAAACATATAACTGGTTTTCTCACTCAAGTCTTCGTCAAGCAAAGTACAGGACAGGGAGCTTTTTGCTTCAATAAATGATGGACAACATCCGCTGAAGATTGTTCAATTAAGCCAGACACGATGGATGTCCATTCAATCTGCCATTGTCAGAATATTGCAGCAGTGGGTCGAGCTCAGAACTCATTTTGATGTAGCAAGACTCAACGAGCGCTGTTATACAGCAGAACTTCTACATTCTATGTTTAGCGACATGAAAAACTATGTGTATCTCATATTTCTCAAGCATATTCTCGGAGAAGTTCAAAGTGTGAATAAGAAATTCGAAGCAGATATACAGGATCCAACAAAACTACTCAGCGATCTTGTCCAGCTCATTGATTCTATCAGTTCAAAGATTGCTATTCCTGGGAAAAAAATAACAGAAAGTTATGCTATTCAAGATTATTTAGATCCTAATCCCAATCTAGGTTATGAGTTTGAGAAAGAAATAGCAGACTACAAGTTTCCCGATGAGAAAGAAATTCGTGGAAGGTGCATCCAGTTTTTAATAGAGCTATTGACACAGCTGCGTTTACGTACACCCGATAATGTTCGAGTGTTGCGGTCCATGTTATGTCTTAGTGGAAGTGAATGTCTACAGCCAATGAAGCCCTGTATATTGGATCTTGCTAAAATGTTTGTAGAAGATGCAGTTACTCTCACCCGCATCGATTTCCAGTGGAGAAAACTTCATCATATGCAGTGGACACAGACCTCTGACACACTTGGACTGTGGGCAGAAATAGCCTCATACAGGGATGCCACCGGTGAAAATCCTTTCCAAGATCTTACAGATTTAGCTTTAACTGTGCTCATTTTACCTCATTCTAATGCGGATGTGGAGCGTATTTTCAGTCAGATGGGAGTTATAAAATCAAAATTGCGGAACAGACTGAGCATCAAGAGTTTGACAGCTATTTTGACTATTAGATATGGAATGAAAAGATATGGCAAATGCTGTCATGATTATAAACTACCTAAGGATATTCTGCGAAAAATTGGATCACAGGAGGCATATACATGTTTCTTTCAATCATCCTCCTTATCCTCATCATCGCAGGAGCAAACACAGCAGGAAATAGCTACAGAAACTGAAGAGGAGTTGTTTGACTGGGATTTGGCAGATCTGGAATAAACTTCATTCTAATATTCAGTGATAATAATAAATTATAATGTGCTACTTTATAACATTTTGAATGAATACCACCACTGCTGGTTTTAGTGATTTCCCAAAAAATAGTATGGCAATTTGGTGCTTTTTTGGCTCAAAAGTAGTTCTGATTGGGATTTGGCGGATCTGGAATAAACTTCATTGTAATATGAAGTGATAATAATAAATTATACTTGCTACCTTGTTACATTTGTAATAAAAACAGTTGGTGCTTTTTTTTTTGGTGCTTCCTAAAATTGTTTGATGCTTTTTAGTGTTTTTTGGGGTTGATTTTGGTACTTTTTCATCAAAGAAAGATGGCAACACTGTCCCCAGGGCAGGTTTGGAGTTATTTTGGTAAATTTTTAAAGCAAAAAGCTGGAAAAAAAATATTCGACAGAGATGACAAAATTAAATTAAACGCAACCATATTAAAATCTCCACGATAGAATAAGCGAACTTATTATTGTTTGGTAAATGAAACGTGTTTTAGAAACCTGCTGGCTAGTAGTAGCATATGTAGAGAATATTTTAAAATTAAAAATGGAGTTTCTTCTACTTATGAAATCATCACAGTTGGATACAGCTTGACAAGACGAATCCAACGTTAACGAAGAGTGTACGTTAATTCTAAGCAGAGTTATGAATTCTTTTGTGTCATAATTTACAACCAGGAAGAAATGAGGGACATTTTGTCACGGCTTAATAAATCGGAAGCTGAGACATTCTGCCTTCTATTACTGTGGTCTTGTTTATTTTTAAATGGACAACATAGTACCGTATATCATTGCGTCTGGAGTGGTGAGGCCTAACTTGACGTATTATCTATTTTTCGATAGGATGTGCTGTGACCTAATTAACAATTAAAAATGGCCGCCAATTTTTTATTATTCGTTAAAAGTATGTCACATCGCTAACAAAATGGACAAGATGTATACTTTATTGTGCATCTTGGTAACAGGAAAGTAAAAGTCACATTCCTCTTCCGATAGAATGTCAACAGGATCGAGATGATCGACTTCATTGCACCGGGTTTTATCCCATATGGCTCAGTCTCTTTCCGCAGGATGACCCGCCGAAAGCGCCGCACAAAGCACGAAACTCTGTAGCTCCAGCAGTGACTCCCAGGAGTCTCCTGAAAAATGCACTCGTGAGCTGAAAAGGCAAATCAGTCAATCCAGCAACAACCGGCCGCCATCGTTCCGAACATGCAGTTCACTGCTACAAACAACCAAGGACAGATGTAAAAGCATTTCACGCGAAACTCACAGCTCACAGTGTCGCACCACGCATTCACTCAGTAGCAGGGCGACGGAACCATATCCTCCTTAGTCGCCTCTTACGACGTGCATGGTAGGCAACAGTGTTACTATTCTTTGCTCCCCCGTATGGGCCCCGGCAACACACGGGCGACTAACACGGGTCACTAGACTGAAGGTCAATAATGACAGAAGCTCAGTGATTGGCTAAGCCACCCAGTGGGGGACACCCGCTAGGCGGATAGGGAGATGCCCATGCGAGCGAAATGTGAAATCAGGATTAGTAGAGCACTATATTCGGTTCTGTGGCAGAGGTGTCGTGGACTCAGTTCATAATTCTGCATCCCGTGCTCTAAATACAGCTGCGGGCGATTTGGATGCAGACCACCTTGCGTTGGCTGTCATAAAATAGTATGAGTACCGGTTGCTCAGAAACCACTGAACGCAAACTTGCCAAGAAATCACAAACAGCCAGAATAATACTGGGGTTGACTGTGACTCCCTGTGAAGGACATGTTTTAGTGGACTATATAACTCCGGGGATGGGGTGGGGGGATAAGGAAGGTAAATGAAACTGTGTTGGACATTGAGGCCATGAGGGGAGAGTGAACCCAGCTGGAAGATGAGACGGTTTTCCAATATCTTACGATTGTGTTCATGAAATGTGCACGATTTGATCCCCGTGACCTGTATGTCGGCCACACAACAGTGGTCAGAACTGTTGAAGTATATGGACAAATACTAGCTAGGCAAGAGAGGCAGAGAAAGAACTATGTGTAAGGCTTAAATAAATACCTGGGCAACATCAACTTCACTAAATTATCAGAAGATAGATTGAAGAGTCATGATCTACTCTCACCAAGGTCTGCCCCAAAACAGACTTCTGAGAATGAAGAAGCAGATTACTACCAAAATCAAACACATTTTTCAAAACAATGTTTTCCAATAGTGAATTTGAATAATGAAGACAAAAACAGTAGGTTGCAATCAATTTCATCATTGGCACCTTGCCGTCTTGACAGACGATAGTTTGTGCTTTAAAAAGGCATAATAACTTTTAACTATTGCGGTAGCGAGTGTGACTGATAAGGCCAATTTGCGCTGTAAATGTCCGTTCACAGTGGGTGCATGTGAACACGTGGTCATTTCCACCATCATGCACCATCTTACGTCTCAAACGCTTGGTGTGTGACTTTTCTGCAATAATTTTCTCCTTTGACTTTATTCCATTTCTGATATTTGCCCTCCATGCAACACGTTCAGCGGCGACTTGCTCCCAATGTGCATTATCAATGCCTGTATCAATCATGTCCCGCTTACACACATCTTTGTATCGTAGTAGAGGCCGACCCTGAGATCTCTTACCCATCTGTAATTCACCAAAAAAGATATCCTTTGGTATTCTACCATCATCCATCCTCCTAAGATGTCCTATCCATCTAAGTCTACGAAGACTGAGCATGGAATAAACTGTCACACAACCTGATCTTTCCAATACTTCAGTATTTGTGATTTTGTCTTGCCACTTAATACCAAGAATTCTTCGCAGACACCGCATATGAAAGCTGTTTAAGTTGTTCTCTTGGTGTGAGTAAGTTGTCCAGGTTTCACTGCCATAGAGAAGAGTACTAAGGACACAGGCTTGATAGACAAGGACTTTTGTTTTGGCAGTAAGCTTCCTGTTCTCCCAGACTCTTTTTCTTAACCTGTTCATTGTTGTTGCTGCCTTACCAATCCGGATGTTGATTTCCTGATCTAGGGATAATTTGCTATTTACCACTGATCCTAGATATGTAAAATGGTCTACTATCTCTAGTTCGGCGTCGTCAATAAAGATTGATGGTACCCCATGTGCACCTTGTGACATAATCTGTGTCTTCTTTTTGCTAATTGTTAAACCAAATTCAGAACAAGCATTGGAGAATGCAGATAGTAGACATTGCAATTCTTCCTCAGAGTGGGTCGTAACTGCAGCATCATCTGCAAAAAGCAACTCTCTGATCAGTACCCTCCTAATTTTGGTCTTAGCCTTCAATCTCTGAGCATTGTAGAGGCCGCCATCTGAGCGTAAGTGAATGTATATACCACCATCCTGATCATGAAATGCATATTTCAGTAGAAGTGAAAAGTATATTCCAAAGAGGGTGGGAGCTAGTACACAACCTTGCTTAACTCCACTCTTGATTTCAAATTCTTCAGAAGTTGCACCATCAAACTTGATTATACCCTTCATGCCTGTGTGGAACGATTCCACAATGGACAGAAGAGTTGGTGGGCAGCCAATCTTCTTTAGTGCCTTGAACAGACCCTCACGACTGACCAAATCAAATGCCTTTGTGAGGTCGATGAAGGCAATAAACAGTGGTTGATTCTGTTCACGGCATTTTTCTTGCATTTGTCGCAATGAGAATATCATATCAGTGGTAGACCGGTTCTGTCGAAAGCCACACTGTGATTCGGGGTAGACTTGATCTCCTAGGACTTGAAGTCTGCGCAGAACAATTCTGGCAAATACTTTTCCAACAATACACAGAAGTGAGATACCCCTATAGTTGTTGCAGTCGCTCCGATCGCCCTTGTTCTTGTACAGTGTTATGATGCTTGAATCTTTGAAATCCTGTGGGACTTGTCCTTCACGCCAGCATAGCTCTATTAGCTGGTGGATCTGTATAGTGAGTGTGTCTTGCCCACTCCTGATAACCTCTATTGGAATCCCATCCTTACCTGGAGCCTTGCCAGATGCAAGTTCATTTATAGCACACTTAACTTCTGTTATGGTGGGAAGTGTGTCCAGGTGGTCAAGAGTTGGTAGAGCCTCTATGGCGTTGAGGGCATCATCCGCTAGTTTGGTCTCACTTGAGTAAAGCTCCAAATAGTGCTCTACCCATCTGTCCATCTGCTGTTTCTTATCAGTGATGATTTCTCCAGTCAAGGTTTTCAATGGTGCACTTCTTTTGATCACTGGACCGCAGGCTTTCTTTATTCCTTCATACATGCTTCTTATGTCTCCCTTATCACTTGCGATTTGAATGGACTCACATAACTTGATCCAATAATCATTTGCACACTGCCTGGCAGCCTTTTGCACATCCTTCCTAGCTTGCCTAAGCTCACTCAGAGTGTTACGCGTTGGTCTTTCCTTGTTTCTTAAGAGAGCTTTCTTCTTCTTATCAATCAAGGGCTGCAGAGTCTCGCTGTTGGCCGCAAACCAGTCCTGCCTCTTATGATCCACAGTGCCGTAAACCCCTACGGCAGTTTTATAAAGAGTTTCCTTAATTTGACCCCACTTTTCATTTACTGTACAATTTTCTGGTGTATCAGTGAAAGCGTCTTCAAGTTGCTGTTGAAACTGAAAGCACTTTTCAGGATCATGAGTGTTAATAATATTAATCCTGAGGCTAGATTTGTGTTTAGCTGTGTAGATTCTCTTTGGTCTCAGTCTAACCCTTGCAACAACCAAAGAATGATCCGTATCACAGTCAGCACTGTGGTAACTACGAGTCAATGATATATGGTTCAGATGTTGTCTCCGTGTGATGATGAAGTCCAGCTGGTGCCAATGGCCGGATCTTGGATGTTTCCATGTGACCTTATGCATCTCTTTTGTTTTAAAAAAGGAGTTTGTAATACATAGGTCATTACTGGTGCAATGCTCCAGCAGCCTTTGCCCATTTTCATTCATGCGACCGATGTTGAATTTTCCAAGGCACACTGGCCATGAACTCAGTCCTTGCCCACACGAGCATTGAAATCACCGAGCATATAAATGTAGTCAGATTTTGGAACTGCCTTGATCACGGAGTCTAACTCCTCATAGAACGAATCCTTCACATCATCAGAGGAATCGAGTGTCGGTGCATATGCAGTAATAATGGTGGCAAACCCACAAGAGGTTGCCAAGCGCAGGGATAATAGTCTTTCATTTCCTCCTGCTGGAATTTCAATCATTCCCAGTAGCGAATTCTTCACTGCAAAGCCCACACCGTGTTGCCTTTTTTCTGCCTGCCCTCTACCCTTCCAGAAAAAGGTGTAGTTGTTTTCCCTGAGTGACCCTTCCTCAGCGAGGCGAGTCTCCTGCAGGCCAGCAATATAAATGTTTAGACGATTGAGTTCGGCATCAATCACAGCCGTTTTTCTCACATCGTCAATATTGGTCAAGTCAGTGGAAAATCCTGGACACATGGTTCTCACGTTCCAGGTTGCAAGCCGTAGCTTGAGGTTTCTATTTTTATTTTTGTTTGTACCTGGTGCATTGGTTTTACAGCCTGCGATTCAGATTTTGTCCTAGCCCCAAGCACCCATTGAAGCAGGCAGGCTGTGGCGGATCAGCACCCAATTGGCTGGGGGCTGCCCAGCTTGAGGCGGGCGGTAGCTGATCAGTGACACCTATAGGTGTCTCCCACCGTCAGAGGCAACGCGTGGCGCCCCATGTCTACGCCAACTGACAAGGACTTATAACCCGTAACAGTTGCCTCTCGCTTTGATTCCGAGACCAGTTAAGACCAGGGATGGAGTTATTGCCTCTCCATAGCACAAAGCCTGGGCTAAAATATAGAGATCATGTGTTGCCCATGCAGCATGATCCCTCTCTCGGCCTGCCTAGTTTACTCCAGAGGAAAGGTAACACCCCTACATCTGGAAGAAGACAAGCTGCAGAAGCTGCCGGATCAGCAAAGCAATGCTCTAACTGTCCGCCTGTCGGAGCTTCGATCCCTGACCAGTCGCCAACCAAGGCTTAGGGCCTGGTCTGCCCTGCCATGACATTTTGTCTTTAGCTTGCATTTCCTCGCACCAGGGTAAGGCTTGGACCCTCCCAATTGCGCTCTTCCGCCCGAAGCCGTTGGCACAATGTGGGGTGTCGGGTTTGGTAAGCGCCGCCCAACGTTCAGCGCTAACAGAAACCAGGTATCAATCAATTTATTATTATGATATATTATGCAATCAATTTATTCCTGGCATATTTCACTGTATTTCATCAGGGGCATAGCGCAGAAATCACTCAGTATAAAATGAAGCAACAGAAACAATAGGTTGCAATCAATTTATTCCTGGCATATTTCACTGTATTTCATCAGGGGCATACCGCAGAAATCACTCAACATAAACTGAAGCAACAAGATACATCCTTCAAGCTGAAATAGACAACACACGTATTCTTTTTAAAAAAAATATGCAAATAATGCTTTTATATTTACTTCAGAATAAAATTTACAAGATCAAGATTACGGCATTTAACTGGCAAAGACAGAAAAGGATGAACCTACACTCACAGGTAAGGCTTTGGTCATTGATGGATCGAGTTCCTGAAGATAACTCATCCTTGATTTAACAAATAATATGATATATATGTTTGCTTTACTTTCTTCTGGCTCCTTTTTAATCAAATGTTTTAGCCTTTTAATGGGATGTCCTCATTAATCAAACAATTCAGTAGCTTGATGGGATATCCTCATTAATCAAACCAATCAGTAACTTTATGTGATATTCTAATTAATCAAACAATTCAATAACTTGATGGGAAATCCTCATTAAGCAAATGTTTCAGGTTTTTGATGGGATATCCACATCGAGCTAATGTTTCTCTCTTTTGATGGGATATCCTCATTGAGCAAATATTTAACTCATTTAATGGTATGTCATCATTAAGGTAATGGTTCACTATTTTGATGAGATATCCTCATTAAGCAAATGTTTCACTCATTTTATCAGATGTTCTCATTAATCAAAAAATTCAGTAACTTGATGGGATATCCTCATTAAACAGATGTTTCATTATTTTTATGGGAAATCCTTATTGAGCAAATGTTTCACTCTTTTGATGGTAAATCCTCATTAAGTACATGTATCATTTGACGGAATATCCTGAATAGGCACATGTGTATTTCGATGGAATATTCTCATTAAGCACATGTGTATTTTGATGGAATATCCTCATTAAGCACATGTGTATTTTGATGGAATATTCTCATTAAGCACATATGTATTTTGATGGGATATCCTCATTAAGCACATGTCATTTGATCGAATATCATCACTAAACAAATGATTCAGCCATTTGATGGGATACAGATTATTGCTGTTTTGCAACCATTGCCAGCATAAAAAATGTGTATGTATTGATCATTATGTAATATTTAATACATATTCTGTCTTCACAGCTAATATGTCATCATCTAGTGCCAAAATGAAGTTAGATCAACTGTTAAAACAAGTTGTTACACAGTCTACTCAGTAAGTTCCTGACATCGGCTCACCTGTGCTCAATGTTTTCTCTCTGTCATGTAAAATGTTTTACGTTCTCTTCTCTTGATGTGCTAAATGTACTCTCTCTCTATCACGTAAAATGTTTTACTTTCTTTTCTTTTGTGCTAAATGTCTTCTCTCTGTTATCAAAAATATGTTAATTTTTGTTCTCTTTTTGTGCTAAACGTCGTCTCTCTGTCATGTAAAATGTTTTACTTTCTCTTCTCTTGTACTCAGTGTACTCTCTCTATCATGTAAAATGTTTCATTTTGTCTTCTCCTGTACCCTTTGATGTTAAATAAGTTGCATCCTTTTCTCTTGTATAAACGTATTGTTTTTATGTTATAAATATTCTAATGTACGTTGTGTATAGTAAAACCAGAACATTATATACAACAATAAGAAAGAGACACATCCTTAACTTGGGACGTAAATATCAAGTACCTCTGAAGTCAGAGTGGGTTCGCCGGAAGGCGAGGGACACCAGTAAAAGGGAAAGCAAACCCACACACAAAATTCAGTCCCTTACTACTTTAAATAGTGTGTAAGGACCACGCTTGAGTTTAAATGAGCGAACTAAAAAGAAAGAAACAAAAAGAAAGAGACAAATAGCTTTCTTTGATCCTATGGTGAGAAGAGAGGCACTGAAGAACATCAAGACAACTGGAAAGATCATAGAAAAAGAGGCAGACACACCAAGATGCTAGATGGACTGAGATTGTGGCATGGAGAGTATCATCCAGAACACCAAAGACTGAGATCTGTGGACAACTGGCAGGGCATATAAAGATGATGATAATAAAAAAAAAAGAGCTGTGGCAGTGGCTCCATGGTCAGCATGCTTGCCTGTGAGCCACGAGGTCATGTGTTCAAATTCCGGCCAGATTTTATAAATTAATCTGGGCTCCAAGGTTGACACAGTCTAAAATGGAAATTTTAGGAAGTAAAGGCAGCTAACTTGTTCATCACATCACCCATAGAGTGTCGGTTGATCTATACAAATATGGGGCTATTTAAGGCGTGTAAAAAAGGATCCTTTACTTACTTACAGTAGGCAGTAAGTAAATGTGATAATTTAATCACATAATCCATTGTGGAAACACTCACTGCTCTCTTATATATCAGTTTTCATTGTCTGAGGTAGAATGAGTCAGGCCAAATTTCCTATATTTCTCATTAATTAGATCTATTTTGAACATTTATCCGGAGTAGTATAAATTCAGCATTTCCTAAATTTTTAATTCATAAGGTCCATTTGGAACATTTTGTCTTAAATAGCTCGAGTTGAATGTCTTTTTACAATAACTTTGTTATGAAGCTTTCATTTTGTATTTGGAACTTACAGAGATGCAACAGATGCCAAGAAGAAGAAAAAGAAGAGACTGCTGAATAAAGATGATGGTGTTACGGTAATATTTTTAATTCAGATATGTAGAACATGCGTCTGAATTATGTAATGCTTTTTTGAATATGGGGTTTTATTATGGTAATCATCTGGCCAAGAACCAACAGGAATAAGTCTCAAAATAGCCAAGTAACTAATCATCAACATTATCCTCATCATCATCATCATCATCATCGACAGGTACCTCTCCTACTGGCATATGCAATCATGCTTCACCACACCACATGGTCTCCAACAGAATATATCACAAAATCTGTCAGGGATCTTTCTTCATATAATGTAACACAACTTCAAAATTTCTGTAGCAAGTATTGGCGGACCTTTATCACTAACTTGAATATTTGCACCTGGTCTTATCATCATGAAACTCTTTGATGTATTTTGTTCATCTATTGATTGTATTATTATTATATTTTTCATTATATATGGGTAAGGCAAACATTCAACGACACATTAAATCATTAAAGAACTCCTATTTGCGGATGATCAAGCATTAATAGCAAATTCAGAAGCAGAGTTACAAGTCCACATAAATGGTCTAAACCAGTGGTTCACAACCTTTTTTGGCCCATGCCCCCCCCCACCATATTTTTAGAACGTCATTTCCCCCCTTTCGTATTTCCTCCCTAATAATTCCCCCTGGCCCCACACAGTATACGTAATAATTGAAGCTAAATTTCATAGCACATACTAAAACAAGTCTAGACATCTACATAAAATGTGATTTGCGGATCTACTTACATTTTAAAATGAATTTCAGAAGGGTGATACGTACAAAACCGTAAAGTATGAAGGGAAAAACAGTATCAAGTAATCGGTTTCCTGTATTAACGCAATCTAGAAATAATCTTAATTCCCCCCCCCTGGAAACCCTAAAATTCCCCCCCCCCCCAAATTCCCCACCGGTTGAGAACCACTGGTCTAAACGAAGTGTGTAAGGAACATAACATGAAAATTAGCATAAGTAAAACAGAGGTAATGACTATAACCAAAGAAGAAAAAACAAAGATTCATCTAGAAAAACACCCCCTGAAACAAGTTGAATTGACATACTTAGGAAGTATCATCATCATCAAATGGCAAATCAGAAGTCAAGATCAATAATGGGTGCAGTAAGGCAAACAAACTCATTGGACAAATGGCCCAATACTAAAGAAAAAACATGTATCAGCAGATACTGAAAAAGCACCCTTCAACACAATCTTCCTACCGTCTCTATGGTACCAATGCCAAACCTGGACAATGCAGAAAAAGAGAAAAGAAAAATTACAATGTAAATGACATTCCTGAGAAGAATAATTAATGTGTCAAGAAGAGAGAAAAAAATCAGAAATGATGAAATCAGGACTAAAGTGGGGGTTATAGCTGCCCTAGATTTCATTTGAAAGCAGCAAATGATTCGGCCATATAACTAGGCTACCAACTGTTAGTATACCACAACAAGAGATGATGTACAGACCAAATGGAACCAGAAGAAGAAGTCGACCATGTAAACGATGGACAATGGGAATAACTGAGTCCATGAGAATCTTGATACATGAAGCCCATAAACAGGCACTCTCCCGCTTTTTATGCTTCACATTGACACCACTAATTACAAGAGGAAAAACATGAGATGAGATGAGAAACACTCTAAAGGCTAAATATAAACAAATGCTAGTTGAGGATACTCAGCTCCGTGGCGAAGGGGTTACGGACACAGTTCATAATCCCGCATACCACGTTCGAAACAGATGTGGGCAATTTGGCAGCAGACCGCCTTGCGTTGGTTTTTTATGAAATGGTATGGGTGTCGGTTGTTAAGAAAGCAATGGCAAACATCTCGATGTAAACTTCCCCAGGAATCATGAACAGCCAACAAATTCTGAGGTTGACTGCTGCATCCTGTAAAGGATATGCAACTAACTTTTAACTAGTTGAAGATACAAAGACATATGTAACAGCATATTTAAGAATACATGAATCTGGATTTAAGCGTGGGTTTGGCAAGGAGAGACTCATGGGAGGAGTATGACATGGTTGCAACCAGCATGTTACTGAAACAATCAGCATCTACACTATACATTTTCTGTGGGAGACGAAGCACCTGTGGCTTTGTCTGCTGTTTTATGATGCCCATTTTTGAATCAATCAGTCCATGTTTTCCCCCCAGCTAGATGCTTTTCAGTTGGCCCAGTGGTAATGTGTTTGAATTACATCAAAACAAATTTTAAAAAATTTACCTAGTCTTAAGCGAAAAACTATGAAAAAAATGTTGGACAGAGATGACAAAATGAAATTCAATGCAACCGTATTCAGATTACTGTGATAGCTATAAGCAAAATTATTAATTTTTAAATAAATGAATTGTGTTTTAGAAACCGGTTGTGTCGCAAAAAAAAAAAAAACAGGTATCAGGAAACGTCATGGGAATTAAAGATGGTCAGCATACGGACCACATGACCCCTTGAGTGCTTATTGGTCTGTAAATCTATGGGTCTAGCACCATATTCCCAACATGCTGTAAGGCCTGTAAAAGGATTCTTTTACCCTTTAAAAAAAAATTACAGCTGAGTTGTCTACTATTGATAGACTTTTGTTTTTGTAAAGTTGTTAATTTGTTTAAAATTTTGTTCACGAAAGCAGCTAGAATCTCTGCGAAAGGCTGAAGGCCTCGAAGGCTTGCACAAAGAGAAAGATACTACAGTTGAGGCCAATACGTATGACCCAGATGACAACAGTGAGAAAGGCAATAAACATCGACAAAGACAGCGTGAGAAAAGTCAGTAATTTGTGTAAGAGAGAAAGAGATTTGTTGTGTATGAGAGAGAGAGAGAGAGGGAGAGAGAGAGAGAGAGAGAGAGAGAGATTTGTTGTGTGTGCTAGACATGTTTGACTATAGATTGAAACATTTAACTGAATGGTAAATTTGGACCAGAATAAGGAGTTCTTAAAAAGCCATTGTCTTTATAATGGATGGGAGTTGCAGTAGACCGGTGGCTAGCATGTTTGCCTGTTGGTCATGTGGTGTTGTGTTTGAATCCTCCTTCCTGGAAGGTTAACACGGTCAACAAATGCCTGAAGAAGTCAGATGTGTCGGCTGAAAGGTGCAAATATCACAGCTCTGCTGTAAACAGGCACAACGTAATAATGTCTAAACCAATATTCCAGATGAACGCAGCAGAAGAAGAAGAATCCTTGAGGCAGAGATTTAAAAACAGAAACATTAACCTGGACTTCTGCTTAAAATGTGTACCAGGAAATATTGGAAAAGTAAAGTGACTGCTATGATATTGATCACGAGACCTAATGGGCATCAGTTGGTCGATACAATATGGATGTTTAGCACCGTATACCCAATGCACTTCATGACATAGAAAACGAGTCCGTCACCTTTACTTACAGAGAAAAGATATATAGATAGTACACAAACAAAGAAACGGACTGAACATGTATTGCCTGGCATATTCTGCTGTGGGAGCCATGGTGGTGTAGTGGCTAGATGCTCACCTGCTGGTCAGGTGGTCAAGGGTTCAAATTCTCATCGTGGCTGATATTTAAAATTGACCTGGGCTTACAGGTTGACCCACTTAAATGGGTACCAGGAAATGTCTTGGGAGGTAAAGGCTGTCGGTGTGATCATCGCCACTCGAGTACCGATTGGTCTGTATAAATATGGGTCTAGCCTCATATGCTCAATACACCATAAACGGGTCCTTTGCTTGACTTTTGTACGATATATATTAATTTTATCATGAAGTAGTTTCCTGCTATGGGTCTGTCATGCAATAGCGCCAACACATTTTGTAATTCGGAAAATAAGGAGGAATAGGTGGCCAACCCTTCCCTCACTTTTGCCAGTGATGAGCCCCAGCATTGAACCAATGTCCGACCATGCTCATGGCATTACCAGTGCAGTTCGCTATCAACTTCGCTAGCACGCCGACCATATTTTGCCGTAACCTGTCAGAAATAATGTTAGTTAATTGCATATCCTTTACAGCATTCTTTGGCTGTTTGTAATTTCTTAGCAAGTTTACTTTCTGTAGTTTGCCTGTGCTTTCTGAATCACCGACACTTGGACCATTGTATGAAAACCAAAGCAAGGCAGTTTGCTACCAAATTGCCCACAGCTGTGTTTTCGAATGTGGTATGTGAGATTACGAATTGTGCCCACAACCACTTCGCCACAGAGCCGGTAGAAATAAAGTAAAGTGAAAACATGAAAACAAACCTGGTTAGTTTAAATACAAACACAAACAGACACTGACAGTCAAAAATGTTCTTCACTGTTCGTGTTACCAACGTTTGAGTGCTAGTGTTTGTATATTTTTGCATATGGTTGTATATGTTTGCATGTGTTTGTATATGTTTACATATGTTTGTGTATGATTGCATATGTTTGTATATGGTTGTATCTGTTTGCATGTGTTTGTATATGTTTACATATGTTTGTGTATGATTGCACATGTTTGTATATGTTTGTATATCAATCAGATTCATTATTTCACATTTGTTGTTGGTGGTGACGTTTGCTGGCCTTGAACTTAAGCATAGTCCATACACGTGCTATCACTTCTAGTGCACTGGACTGATTTTAGCGGGTAGATTAGATTTCCCTGTTACTAGCCTCTCTCACCATCAGGCTAACTCCCTCTGACTTCAGAGGTACTTGTAATTTTACATCCCCAAGTCAAGGGCGAGAGGTGTTGGGGTTGAACTGGCTACCTCAGCATCAGCACACCAGCTCTTTAAGAATGAGTGCTCTTATCCAATCAGCCATGCGCGACTGCCGCTTGATGACACATGCCATGCAAATAATTGTGGAATCTATTGCTTGGTTTCTTGATTTGAACGCTGCATTGGAGGACTGAGCACACGTGGGAATGCCCAATGTGCAGTACGTCATTCAACATAACATAACATAACATAGCATAACATTGCATAGCATAACATAACATAACATAGCATAGTGTAACATAACATAACATAGTGTAACATAGCATAGCATAACATAACATAGTGTAACATAATATAACATAACATAACAGCATAACATAATAACATAGCATAACATAGCTTAGTGTAACATAACACAGCATAGTGTAACATAACATAGCATAACAACATAGCATAGTGTAACATAGCATAACATAACAACATAGTATATTGTAACATAATATAACATAACATAACATAATATAGTATAACATAACATAACTTAACATATATGTCTCAAGACAGATATCACCTTTGAAGTGTAAAGTATTAGATCTTCACATAATGAGATTATGCGGCCGGTTTCCCTCCTTACTACCTTTCAAATGATGAAGTTATAAAAATGTACTATCATAATTGCATGTCAGACAAATCCATAGAGATAGATCTGCTCCTGAGAATTTCTATGAGTGTGTGACAATTGACCACTCAGAGTTCAATGTTGCTTCACCAGTCTTCTTACCCCGCACCAGTTCTTCAAGTTTTTCAACTCCGTTTGACCCCACTGTCTTTCATCCTGCCATTTAAATCAGCAGTTTTACCAAAATATTTAGCGGAATTCAAGATGTCCATTCAGTCCATTGATGGACAGCCCACAATATTCTCAGAACCTGCCTTTTCATTATTGATCCCAACATGACCTGGGCATGACTCTTATGCAAAGAGTGAGGAAGAAGATACAACCTGAAATAGGGTTTCTTGTAGAAGAAAAGGGTACAGTAAATGCTGTGTATATGCTGCGAACAGTTATTGAACGTGCTATAGAAGTAAACAAGGATATACATCTTTGCTTTATTGACTATACAAAAGCTTTTGATAGAGTTAGACATGTCAACATGGTGGATATGCTTGCAGATCTACAAATTGATGGGAAAGACATTAGACTTATAAAAAACATATATTGGAAACAACAAGCTGCAATAAGGATTGATAATGAAGTTGGACAGTATCAGCCAATTAAGAGAGGTGTTAGGCAGGGATGTGTGATGTCTCCAGATCTTTTTTCACTATACAGTGAAAATATTTTCAGAAATGTAGAGGATATAAATGGAATCAGCATTGGAGGACGAAACATCAATAACATTAGATATGCAGATGATACAGTATTAATTGCAGACAATGCGCAGGACCTGCAACAATTAGTAGATGCGGTTGTTGTACACAGTGAGCAACTGGGGTTAGAATTAAATTGTAAAAAGACTCAGGTTATGGTCGTCACTAGGAAGGAGGAAGTGCCACAATGTAATATACAAGTAAATGGAAATATTCTTCAACAAGTGAATCGGTACAATTATCTTGGAACAGTCATAACATCTGATGGGAGATGCCTTGAAGAGATTAGAACAAGAATCGCCATGGCGAAAGTAGCCTTTAGCAAGATGAAAAACATTCTGACCAATAAAAAGATGTCAATTGAAACGAGAAAAAGAGTGTTGAGGGGATACATAGAGCCTGTTCTTTTGTATGGATGTGAAACTTGGACAATGAGCAGTCAAGCTGAAAAGCATCTGATGGCTGCAGAAATGTGGTTTCTGAGGAAAATGCAAAGAATACCATGGACAGACAGAAAAACCAATGACCAAGTACTACAGGAGACAAATGAACATCGTAAACTGATTAGAGAAATTAGACGTAGACAGTCAAAATTTTTTGGACATGTTATGAGAAGAAATGGATTGGAGAACTTAGTGACAACTGGCAAGATCGAGGGGAACAGACCAAGAGGAAGACCAAGAGGAAAATACCTGGATGGCTTGGCCACATGGCATGGACGAGACAGGAACACTGAGCTGATCCACGACACTGGTGATCGAGTGAAATGGCGAGTCATGACCGCCCACGCTTTCCGGCATGGCACATGATTGATTGATTGATGACCTGGCACGAAAGCAAAAGCAGTAGTTCTAATCGTGGATTTCTGTATTGACTTAAACCACTGCCTATGCATATAACTAGATTGGATCTTGTTAATCACATTCATTGAATCATTCAGTGTGTATAGTCCTGTGTTTACAACCAATGCCAGAACCTCGATCGCAAGGCTTATGGTAGTTATCAATATAGCACCAATGGACTTGCCACCTTTTCTTCCCAGACAATTTCTGAACAATTACCCAGTACCCATTTTATGAAGCTGGCTCGAAACCCAAGACGTGCTGATCAGAAAATGTATTCTAGTTAGTCGTGGTTCCAACTTCACGGCAACAGGTCATCCCCATTATGCTCCGTTCCTGTGCCAGTGAATATCACACACAATGCTCCTCACTGCCCAATGTGCAAAAGTGGAACAGGCAGGAGTCTCGGCAAGCCAACAGCCTGCACAGGTACACTGCATAATGCCGCTGCCAGAATGCCAACACAACAGTCCTCCATGAAAAAGACGGTTCATCATCGATGGGATCAGCGGTCATCAGAAAGACTTCATTGACCCAGTTTTCATCCCACATGGCTCACTCTCTTTCCGCAGGGCGACCTGCCAAAAGCGCAGCACAAAGCACGAACTCCGTAGCTCCAGTGGCAACTCTCAGGAGTCTCCTGAAAATTGTACTTCTGACCCGAAAAGGCAAACCAGTCAATTCAGTGATAGCCGGCCCTTGTTCTGAACATGCATTTCACTGTGCAAACAACAGTGGACAGATGTAAAAGCATTCCACGCAAATTTCATAGCTCACAGTGTCCCCCATGCACTCACTCAGTAGCAGGGCATCAGGACTATGTACTACCAGTCCAACATGAGGAAAAATGCTATTGCAAACCGTAGCCACAAGCATAAACACACCACAGGCCTTAACGGTTCAATGTCTAACAGCCATGTTGTTGACCGGAAGTTCTTCCATTGCTAAGGATTGAGCCCATACCACTGTCTTGTTAAGCAAGTGTACTAAGAAATTATGATCCCCGTGCCTTTAAGGGAATAGTAAATATTTCTTTTAGTATGAAAGTTGTAAAGGTAATTCGTGGACACTGCCTATCTTTACTGTTTAACAGCTGCAGTGTTCACAAACACATGAATATTAGTACTTAAAACTGCTGTGTAAATTCATTCTTTCGTTCTTTGTTTTCAGGCAAAAATGCAATTCTGGATGAAGACAAGCAGAATGTTGATATACTCAATGAATCCTCACTAGTAACTGAAAAGAAAAAGACAAGAAAAAAGAAAGCAGTGGAAGTTAATGAAGATGAAACCGAAATGTAAGTAAAATTTCATTTATTTGCCACGTTGAAGTTGTAAGTCATGTTGAAGTTTGTGTACAACATAAGTAAAAATGTTATGATTATAAAAGTAGTTTTTCTTCTAGCAAAGTTTGGAGTGAACAGACGTTAAACATGAATGAATAGTAAAGCCATATTTCATATGCTACCACAATGCATGGTAATTTTTTAAAAATTTTTTAAAATATAGAATTTGCACGAGAATAAAATGTTTAGATTGAAACATGTCATAGCACAATATTTATATTTCAGTATGTTCTTCTTAAGCAATTAGAAAAGATATCAAACTTCTGAAGCCCCGGGAAGGTTAACCCGGTCAACAAATGCCCGCAGAAGTCGGATGTGTCGGCCTAACGGTGCAAGAACGCAGCTCTGCTGTAAACAGGCACAACGCAATCACATCCGAAAAAAAACTCCGGATGAACGCAGAAGAAGAAGAAACTTCTGAAGAATGGAAAAGCTGATGGTCCATATAGTATCCCAGCAGAAGCTATTAAAGCCAATACAAACAACCCAATTGTAACACTTCACAAACTGTTTAGCAGAGTCTGGGACACTGAAACATTATCTGCCTTGGTCATATTGCACATAATATAGCAAAACATTGAACTGAACTCACCACTTTATATTAGATTTGTGGCCTTCAACAGCATTGATTGGGGATCTCTTTGGACTGATTTGCACTATGCGATCCCACAGAAAATCATTAACTTAAAGAGGCTACATATAAAGAAATGAAATTCAGAGTCCTTCATGAGGGAAAACTAACAGATACATTTGAAATAAGAACAGGAGAGACAGAGGTGTTGTTTACCACATCTATTATTGGTCTATAAAAATGTTTGACTAGCACCGTATGCTCAATACGTCTCAGTACGTTCAATACGCGGGAGTCTTCGTGGTGAAGTGGTCAAGCCACTTAACTCAGGCTCCGAAGGTTGTGGGTTCGATTCCGGGCCGCATCCTTCAGTTCACGAGTTAAATTTTTCGGAGACTCTTGTGGGTCGTCACTAGAGCTATGGAGTGCTTTGTGCGACGCTTTCCGCTCTGCGGAAAGAGACTGAGCCATATGGGATAAAACCTGGTGCAATGAAGTCGACCCTGTCGACTTTTAAGTGACTTTAAGCTCAATACGTCTCATGGCATATAAATGGATTGTTTAGCTAATTACTTACTTACACAATGGCATGAACAACTAGATGTGTTTCTTGTTATTTTAATGACTTCAGTGGTTTCCTAATGCCAGACACTTAATATGTATGCCTAATATATATATATATGCCTTTTGTTACTTTACTGTTTTCAGAAAATCCCCATTGTCCACTACTTAATGGTCCAATACCTTGTGACCTAATACCTTGTGATGAGATAGCCTAGCATATGTTGTGGAAGCCTTACACTTTACATCATGCCAGCAGCATACCCCATAGGATTACCTCTACCATTTTTAAAATTATGCACTTATTCCTATGGGAAAAACATATGGAAAGCTGAATTGTAATGTCAGGATGGACATATTGATTCTGATATCTATTTTACAGGCACATTATGCAAAGCCAGTCCCTCAGTGAGCAGACAGAAAAAACCCCAAGACCTACACCACGGAAGGTCTGTTATATTATTGTCTTGCTGCTTATTGTATTGGGCAGGCATTAGCATGGTAGCATGGTGATGAGTGCGTTGGGTTAACCAATTACAAATTCACTTGGCAACAGTGGCAGAGTTGTCTCCCTGACAAGATTGCTCTCCCCTGTGTGTTCCAAGGCCCTTAAGAAAAGTTAAGAATAGTAACACTACTGGCTACCTCAACATATAGAAAACTTTACCTGCAAAATCCAACTACTCATGAACAAGCCTACAAAGACCTTGGTTTGAGTTATTGAAGATTTATACTCTAATGGGAGATGAAAGGAATAATAATAAGAAGAAGAAAGTTCTGGAATTAAACTATGCTTGAAAAATTGCTGCCAGAGATTTTCCTGGATAAGTAAGGAGTTCAACTTTCTCTTTTCCCATCAGTTTTGACAGTTGTCAGTAGGTTTTCAAGTTTATTTCTCATAACGCTTCCAGAAAAGTTAGTCTAATTTCTATAATCAATTTATGGCTTTCATGAAATGCACTGGTTATTTAAAGCAATGCCATGAAATACACTGGTTGTTTACATGGATGCCTTGAAATTCACTGGTTGTTTACAGGGATATCATAAAATACACTGGTTGTTTACAGGGATATCATAAAATACATTGGTTGTTTAAAGGGATATCCCATAAAATACACTTGTTATGTACAGGATGCCGGCTCCCTGGCCAAGGGGTTAGCAACTTTCTCCGTAAACCCAAATACTCTCAGGGTTGACGTGAGTGCATGAGAATTGGAAGCGATTCGATTCGCACCAGTGACTTATGAGAGTATGGAGCCGGTCGCTCAGAAAGCCGTGGCGTGCTGATGAGCGTAATCTAGCCTAGGAATCAACATACAGATGAAAGATGCTGATGTTGACAGCAATATCCTGAAACAGGATGGAAACGCGGAAAAAAAATGTACAGGGATATCCAATAAAATACATTGGTTGTTTAATGGGATATCATAAAATACACTGGTTATGTAAAGAGATGACATGAAATAAACTTTTTGTGTAAAGGGATGACATGAAATATACTGTGTGTAAATTGATGTCATGAAATACACTGGTTGTTTATAGAGATGTCATGAAAAATTATGTTTAAATCCTCATGTCTTGAGGAATAATAGTTGTTTAAAGGGAGGCCTTGAAGTACCCTGGTTAGTCTCAGGGGTTTGATTGTTATTTTTATAGTTAGACCAAAAATGATTTCCAGCATGGTACTGGATGTAAATTCAGATGAGAAAATGTACAAGAATGTACATAAGCAATACTGACTAGCATGTGTACTTGACTTCTCTGCTGTTGAAAACTGAGCTACAGCTGGTTTTGTCAGACAAAAATCACAGCAATATTCAATCACTTGGGCTTCCATCACAATTTTAGTGATGCTCTTTCAGTTGAAGGTGCACAAAATGAAATTCAGCAACTAATTCAGGAAAATTCTCGCCCGGGTGATGTGATTATCTACACGGATGGGTCAGTGTTGAGAGGTAGGAGAAGTGCCTGGGGGTTCTTGGCAAAAACTAATGGTCGGCGTTTGGTGCAGGAGAGCCTGGCGTATGATAACACTACATCTAGCTTAAGAATGGAGGTGGAGGCGGTCAGTGCAGCTTTCCGCTGGATAGAAAACACGATACATACACACATTGTGATTGTAACTGACTCAGAAAGCATGCTGAGAAGGGTGAGAACAGGTAGGCTTCGTGCGGAGTGGCTTGCTTCGCTTCAGAGGTCACGGGTAGTAAGCATCACCTGGATCTTTTCTCCTGGGCATGCCGGTGTGCTGGGGAATGAACAGGCGGACAGATTGGCTGGCTCGGCAAAATTTGGTGGAATATTGATGCATGACAAGGCAGACGTGGTTGCGGCCTTGTGGGAGCACGTGTACACCTCGGAGGAGCAGATGGAGCACCATGGTCTGGTAAGAATGAGACAACGAGGTGTGACGAGGGGATCTGGCCGACGCTCGGCGCTCGGAGGAAAGGCGAGACGGACATATAATCAGATTGCTACTGGAACTATTAGTGTTGGAACTCTTTGCTGGCTGCTGAGGATGGAGACGGAGTGCTTATGGGAATGTCCCGAATGCTGTGATGTCGGTTCCTAAATCAATCAATCAATCAATCAAAAATGAAACAAAGAAACTACATACTTAGCTACTTACAACATTAAGGTAGTTATTAGCACAAGTGTAAAGAGAACATGAGAATTAAAATGGTATATGGAGTCTATGCTGTTGCATGCATGTAAAATATGGACAATAAACAGAGAAGCTGAGGAACATCTGATGGCAGTAAAAGTGTGTTTTGTGAGGAAAATGCAAAGAATACCCAGGATGGACAGAAAACAAAAAATTCAATCCTTCAAGAAGAAGAAAGATTAGGGAAATTAGACGTAGACAGTCAAGATTTGTTGGGTATGTTAGGAGAAGAAGTAAATGTAAAAACTTAGTGACAAATGCCAAACTTGATGGGAAAAGAGCAAAGGAAAACAAAGCTATAAATACCTGGATGTCTCGGCCACACAGCATAACTGAGACAAAAACACTGATGTGTTCTGAGACTGGTGAGCATGTACAATAGTGAACCATGTACAATAGTGAACTATGATCACTGACATTTATTTACATGGCACATGATGATGATGATAAGAAAGAATGCTTAGGACATTAAAGTAGTCTGTAAGAGTTAAGACTGCAATAATTAAAGATGTATAAAGAGATATTTCTTTGCCAGGGTCTTGGACATACACCCATTTGTAAGTCTTGCAACATTCTTTATTTCCATTTGAAGCATTTTCTTTCTTTGTTTCTTCAAAAAAATAACAGATGAAGTCTCCAACAAAAGATGCTCACAGAAATATTGAATTTAAGACAGAGGAAACTGTTCCACCTGTCACTGTGCAGAAGAAGATGAAGAAAAGTAAACCTAAGGATGAAAGCATTGAAGATACACAGCAAGAAGAAACACATGATACCAGTAAAGATGAAATCAGTCTTGTGAAAGCAAAAACCAAGAAGAAGAAAGTAGTAAATCCTGAAACAGAAGACAAAGAAGAAAAAAACATTATGGAAAAGGAGAAAGACACAAGCGATCCTGTCAAGGGAAAAATTAAAAAGAAGAAAACACCAAGAACAGAAGAAAATATAACTAGTGCAGTACAATTCATAGAGCTGAGAGAAGATCCAGTTACACCAACCAAAACAAAGACAAAAAGAACAAAAACTCCACAACCAGAACAAGAAGAACCAGAAAATGAGGAGCATATAAAAACAGAAGCAGAGGTTTTAAAACCTAAACCAAGGAAGAAAAAGAAGGCTGTTATTAGTACTGATGAAAGGAAGGAGGAAGATGAGCAACCAGTGATTAAGGTATCTAATCTATTTTTCGTTTTGCAACTTTGTGTTTATTTAATATCTAATCCATGTTTCTGATGATAATTATTAATGAAAATAATTACAGAAGCGAATGAAACAATTATTTTGCATAATTGTTCGCGAAAGCTCTGTTACTCACCCATTTCATATGTGAGGATAAATAAGTAAGTCGGTCACAAAATAGTATATAATGAAAACTATATGAGATGTGAATTTGAAAATTATATATAATTGTATCCCTCGATCAGGAAATCAACATCAGGATTGGCAAGGCAGCAACAACAATGAACATGCTAGCAAAAAGAGTCTGGGAGAACAGGAAGCTTACTGCCAAAACAAAAGTCTTCATCTACCAAGCCTGTGTCCTTAGTACTCTTCTTTATGGCAGTGAAACCTGGACAACTTACTCACGCCAAGAGAAACGTTTAAACAGCTTTCATATGCGGTGTCTGCGAAGAATACTTGGTATTAAGTGGCAAGACAAAATCACAAATACTGAAGTATTGGAAAGATCAGGTTGTGTGACGGTGTATTCCATGCTCAGTCTTCGTAGACTTAGATGGATAGGACACGTTAGGAGGATGGATGATGGTAGAATATCAAAGGACATCTTTTTTGGTGAATTACAGACGGGTAGGAGATCTCAGGGTCGGCCTCTACTACGATACAAAGATGTGTGTAAGCGGGACATGATTGATACAGGCATTGATAATGCACATTGGGAGCACGTCGCCGCTGAACGTGTTGCATGGAGGGCAACTATCAGAAACGGAATAAAGACAAAGGAGAAAATGATTGCAGATAAAGCACACACAGAGCGTGAAAGACGTAAGATGGTGCAAAATGGTGGAAATGACCATGTTTTCACATGCACCTACTGTGGGCAAACATTTGCAGCAAGAATTGGCCTTACCAGCCACACTCGCCACCACCATGGATCGTAGTTATTAAGCCTTTTTAAAGCACAATGTACCAAACTATCGTCTGTCAAGACGGAAAGGTGCCAATGAATATAATTGTATTTATATCTCTCCTCATTTCTCAATACAGTCTCTGCAAACATTGATGCATTTAATCCTTTGTTTTATCAGTCCTCCAATACCTGCCCCATAGAAGTCTTTGGGCAACTGCCTTAGCCTTGTTCAAACCTCATGCTCAACTTGGGTGTCTTGTACTTCACATGTTTCCCATGATGCCATGCTAGCAGTGCAACATGTCCCAGTGTCAATGATTATATTTCGCCACATATCCTCTGTGCTCTTGGCAAGTCATATGTCTTTATTCTACTCCACACTCTGTTCAGAAATACTTTATTTCAAATAGTGACTTCTTGACACTTTTTGAGCCTGCAATAAGCTGGCCCAAGAAGATTCTCTGATTTTTCTCTGATAAATGTTTGCTTCTTTGCCCACTATCTGTGACTTCTCAAGTGTGATTTGCATGAATTGAAGCATGTGAGTCAGTGATTGACCACACCAATACTACCTATTCTCTGGTTCCTAAAGGCTGTCTTGTGTTCACATAATCTTTTTCCTAATGTGCAATCTGTTTATCTTCTCATAGGGGCATTCCATTTATCTTAATGATGATTGCCGTTTATTTTGGAGATAGAGTAAATAGAATTGTGCTGTACTTGTCAATGTTTCTTCTGATTCCATTTGGTCTGTAGTAACATGTAGATACCCTTTTAACCTTTAAAATGTGTTCATTGCGTGTATGAACATTCTTTGTTTATAGGACACCATAATATCTACACCTGAAAAAGTTACAACACCCAGGAAGAAAAAGAAGAAAGCCTTGAAATCAGCAGGTATCTAATTATCTTAATTAGTCATATAGTGTATTATTGGAGCCACAGCGGCATAGGGACTTACTTATGTGAACCTCAGTAATTTGTTTTGCACATTGGAATTTGATATATGTTCTTTATGTGTTATTCCTTCCTTCCTTCCTTCCTTCCTTCCTTCCTTCCTTCCTTCCTTCCTTCCTTCCTTCCTTCCTTCCTTCCTTCCTCTATGATGAGAAAGGTGAAGACAGTTATGCTTTGGGTAGAGTAGCAGGCTTTCATTCAGCAATACAAAATACAGAGCATCCAGGATTTTTTTCCCAGGACCTGCCGGTGTGGAAGGAAATGAGCAGGTGGACAGATTGGCTGGGTCTGCAATGCTCGGTGAGGTATTCATGCTTAATAAGGCAGATGTGTTTGGGGCCCTTTGGGATCATGTGTATAGTGCAGAAGATCAGATATATGATCACTGCCTGGAGAGTGACCAGAGGATCTGGTTGACACTCAGGACTCTGAGGAAAGGCCAGGCGGACACATATTCAGACTGCTACTGGTGCCATTAGAGTTAGAACTCTTTTCTGGCTGTTGAAGATGAGGGCGGAGCACGTATGATAATATCCAGAGTGTCGATGTCAGGTCTTGACTCAGTTCAACTCCAAGGATATATCTAAAGTATGGCTTGAGTTTCTTTTTAATTGTTATTCCGTCTTTATCCCACATTGAAGCATAGGACCTCACACAACTCACGCCAAGCCAAGCTATATTTTGCTTTCTCCTGCACACCCCTCCATGTCCTCCCTATATTAATATTCATCTCTGTCTCTAATTCTCTTCTCCATCTATATTTAGGTCTTCCTCTATTTCATTTGCCCTGTGAGTTCTAGAGGAAGGACTTTCTAGCTTCCAATTGACAGATTTTCTCAGTGTTTTCTATCCAATGCCAGTGTCTTTCCCTCACCTCTTGATTCTCAGGAATCCATTTAGTTCTCTCTTTAAGCTCAGCATTAGTGATTGTATGATACCATTTCAGTCCTTATTTTCTGCATAGGCACAGGTTAATGAATATATTTAGTCCATTAGTAGTTGTTTGTGTCATTGAGGAGCGGCTGCCTGAGTTCCAATCCTCAGTAAGGTGTAGATGTTTTTTCTGTCGGAAGCAAAGAGAAAACCCTAATCTGCACAGTTCGCGCCGACAGCACTAGCCAGGTGGCCTTAATTCCTCAGCCTCAAGAGCCTCAAACCCCCAGCCCCCAACCACCTGTCCTACACTGCAAGTTAATATAGATAGTAGATGACAGTTTTTGGTATGTTTTGACAGTTTGTGTCGTTCTGCATGTTTCTGATACATACAGCTATTGAATTTATTGCTTGATCTCTATTGTCTGATGATGACTATTATACATTTCATTCAAAATTTTATTGAACATTTGCAACTAAAAATAATCATCATATTTCTAACATTAGACGATGAAACAGCAGAGGTGCCTGAAGAGGCTGTATCTCCAGAAAGACCACGAGAGATTGAGGACCTTGGTGAGGTGCTGGCATTGATGATACATCGCACAGATAAACTAAAAAGTGACTTCAGGATTCTTCACCCGGTTGTAAGGGTTCATGTTGTCAATGAAGAGACAGGGCAGTATATCCAGAAACAACACCCGTAAGTCATGCTTGTTACTACCATGGCAATTATAAGTAAATTGTAATGTTTTGCACACAGTATTTTAAATGGAGTGGTAGTAATACTTGTGAAAATAAGTAAAAGTATTTTAAATGGAGTGGTAGTAATACTTGTGAAAATAAGCCCAATTGACTACTGTTTTTTGCATAGAATCAAAGAAGCTCTGTATAGAGAGCTAGAAGAATACCAACATTTAGATGGCTGAATTCTACCAATGGTCTATTAAAAAGTTAGCTGCAAATCTTTACAGGATTCTCAGTCAACCCAATCATTTTTTGGCTGTTTGTGATTTCTTGCCGAGTTTACATTCAAGTTTGCCTTTGCTTTCTGAAAGCCTGGCACTCATATCATTGTATGAAAACTAACGTAAGTTGGTCTGTTGCCAAATCGCTTGTAGCTGTGTTTCAAATGGTGTATGCAGGATTACGAATTGCATCGGTATCCCCTTTGCCACAGAGGCAGCAATGATATATTACACAAGCACATATCAATGCAGTACAGGTCACACATTTCACTCAACATTGACAAATTAAACTCCCATTTGCTTAATGGCAAGTTTAGACCAGCAGTCTTGTCCAAATATGGGGGGGGGGGAGACATGACAAATACTTAAATATAATTATTCACTTGACAATGACCCTTAGGTATACAAATATGCTATTGACAGTTTGTCAAGGCAGCACTTTGGTAAACCTTCTTCTTCTTCTTCTTCTTCTTCTTCTTCTTCTTCTTCTTCTTCTTCTTCTTCTTCTTCTTCTTCTTCTTCTTCTTCTTCTTCTTTCACCATCTTTACACACACTATTTTCTCAGTTGCCCAGGTACAAGCAGACATTTTAGTTCAAATATGGAATTGTGAAAAAGGGTCACTTAACAGTCAAAACAATTTGCAACAAAGTATAAAAGGTGGGCATTTACAGGAAAGAGTAACAAGCATAATAAGATTTGCCTGGACTGGAACTGACAGTGGAAAACAGAGGTGGAGAGATGAACGAGAAGCTGGAGAAGAACATTTCAAGAAGTCAAAGATAGTTAGCTAGTTAGTTAGTTAGTTAGTTAGTTAGTTAATTAGCCAACAAATCATCCTCATTACACATTGAACCATTCAGCCCATAAATACTGGGATCCCCTCAGTAAATCCCGCAGCGTGTAGCAGCTCACGATACCAGTTCTGTGTTGGTTTAATAATCTGCTTTGGCTACCTGCATAGTGCTCTTTTCTGTCCTTACCTCTTTTAACTTGCTGTTCTCACAGTCTGATCATGGTTGTAAATTCACAGTCTGATCATGGTTGTAAATTCACAGTCTGATCATGGTTGTAAATTCACAGTCTGATCATGGTTGTAAATTCACAGTCTGATCATGGTTGTAAATTCACAGTCTGATCATGTTTGTAAATTCACAGTCATCACTTGACAAAGAGGTTGACTAATGTCAGTGTTTAAAAGTTAGTTGCATATCCTTCACAGCATATCCTTTACAGCATATCCTTTACAGCATATCCTTTACAGCATATCCTTTACATATCCTTTACAGCATATCCTTTACTGCATATCCTTTACAGCATATCCTTTACATATCCTTTACAGCATATCCTTTACAGCATATCCTTTACATATCCTTTACAGCATATCCTTACAGCATATCCTTTACAGCATATCCTTTACAGCATATTCTTTACATATCCTTTACAGCATATCCTTTACATATCCTTTACAGCATATCCTTTACAGCATATCCTTTACAGCATATCCTTTACAGCATATCCTTTACAGCATATCCTTTACAGCATATCCTTTACATATCCTTTACAGCATATCCTTTACATATCCTTTACAGCATATCCTTTACAGCATATCCTTTACAGCATATCCTTTACAGCATATCATTTACATATCCTTTACAGCATATCTTTTACAGCATATCCTTTACAGCATATCCTTTACAGTCAACCCCATCATATTTTGACTGTTTGTGATTTCTTGACAAGTTTACATGTGATAGTTTGCCATTGCTTTCTGAGCCATGTATTGTAAGCGAAGAAAATAGTGCAGAAGAAACTTGATGGACCACGGATGTGGCAGCTCTATCATTCACATTGAGTACACAGTACAATAATGCCATTTGTAATCATTTTATATAAACTAAGACTGGTTAGGAAGAACACTACCGCTGGAAGCAAACATTGAAATATTGTTATCGAGAAGCACATAAAGAAAAAAGTTACAACAGAAACATTATTTTTTTCGCTCGCTCGTTTTAAACTCAAGCGTAGTCCATACCCCCTATTTATAGTAGCGATGAACTGATTTTTGCTTTCTCTATTAACAGTGCCCCTCGCCATCAGGTGAACCCACTCTGACATCAGAGGTACTTGTAATTTACGTCCCCAAGTCAAGGAGACGGATCAACATTTGAGTCCAGCTGTCCGGTGTAGGGGTTGAACCCCTAACCTTGGCATCAGCACACCGGATGTTTAAGAAGATGTGTTCCTATCCATTCGACCATGCTGACCTGCACAGAAACATTTAAATGTAGCAGTCTTACATTGATCCATACCCCCACCCACACACACACACACACCCACACACGCACGCATGCACGCACACACGCGCGTGCAAATTTGTTGACATCACAACTTTGAATGTTGGTTTTCAGCGACCGAGCAGTGACCTCGTATTTCGAAACGTCTAATGAAGCAGTCAAGACCATTTTGCCTATGATGACACAGCCCTTTGACTTTAAGGAGCGAAAGTCAGTAACTTATTTAGTAATGCTCTGCCATGCTTGTTTCTTTGAAAATATTTGTAACTGATACTCATGTTATCATATGTCCTAGATTATTCAGCTGTATTCATTCCTTTCAAAATATATCCAGCATTTTATCATATGTTATCATCTGTCAAATATTATTCAGCCTGTTTTCATCTCTTTCAAAGTGTCTCATGGGGGAAGTGGTACATTGTCTCCCTCAGATCTGCTACAGTTCACTGTGTGGACAGCATCATTTTTACAAAGTAACAAAAACGAGTGGTATTACCCACACCCCCATGACCTTGGGATTTGTAATACTCATCCAGGCTTCTCAGATAAGGACCCTTGTGCACATTAAAAATTCTTCAGTAGTTAAACACTGAAACAAGCAGATTAAATAGAGCACTGCTTAGACTAAATTTCAAAGCTAGAAAATCTACGCACAAGAGAATGTGTATCGATTGAGTGATTCCGGCATACATACAGCTAGATCCTCGCTGGTGCTACATAGGTTAGAACTCTGTACTGATAATTCACCTTGTGGGATCTATGGGAGAGGCACTTATGGAAGTGATGCCTCTAGAAACCAAACCAAATTACAGTGCAGCAAAATATATGTTAGCCGTTAAAACGTTTTTATCTCCAGCAGTAATTTTGAGGTCTCCATGGTGAAGTGGTGAAGCCATCCACCTCATGCTGTGAAGGTCATGGGTTTGTGTTTGAACTGCATTGTTCAAACCATGTGTGCAATGTTTTCTGAGTTCTGTTCTTCATGCGGTGTTGTTGCGATTTCTGTTTCGCTGGTTTCTTTTTATATGTTGTCTAAACAGCTTATGAACAAGAGGAGGAACAAGACACAGCCTTGTCGTACTCCGGATCTTATGGTGAAGAGTTCTGAGTTTTCTCCATTTGTTCTTACTGTGCATTTACTGTTGTTATATAAGCTTCTTCGTAAGTTTGTTAGATGTGCACTCACTCCATATCTTTTAAGGATTTCCCACAGCTTTTTTCTATCTATTCGATCAAATGCCTTTTCTTGGTCGACAAAGGCTAAGTAGAGAGTTTAAATATATTTGCTTGATGTTTCT
Source organism: Cepaea nemoralis (assembly GCA_014155875.1). NCBI lineage: Eukaryota > Metazoa > Mollusca > Gastropoda > Stylommatophora > Helicidae > Cepaea > Cepaea nemoralis. The sequence goes on along the minus strand of JACEFZ010028291.1, from coordinate 146,763 downwards.
TTCATTTGTCTAAGAGCAAAGATGGCAGCTCGGTTATCAGCATTGTTTTTTTTTAACAGTAAGGTTAGGATCAGCTAGTCTCTCTCAGGAGGGGTGAAAAGCGAAAATTGGTAGCCTGCCGATGACCCACAGACTACACAAGTCAACCTCACCTTCCTATGGTGTAGACCGGGAATCTATGACCACAAGGTCATGGGCCAAGAGGCTTTGGCTCGCCAGGGGGGACGGACTCCCCTTGGTCAGATTTTCCTGTCCTAAATCTTAAACTGGCCTAGCAAGCCGGCAGGGGATTTTTCCTACTGCTCAAATAAAAAGAAAGAAACATAATTGGACAGCATTTCTTTGTAAACTGCAAAATATTAAAACATGGGTAAAGTCAGTTATCGGTGATCGAGTGAAATGGCAAATCATGGCCACCCACGCTTTCCGGCATGACACGTGATTGATTGATTGAAAGTTATGTTATGATGTGGTGTTGTGCTGAAGTTAGTAGAGACTGCAGTGACTTGGAGATAGTTGCAAGAAGTCAACACAAAATGAAAGTCAGTCACACTTTTCAACTGTATATTTTCTTAGGAGATGCAGAGGAATCATCATGTCTGCTGCATAGACAAAAAGAACCTTCTTAGATGCGTAAAATACACAATTCTGGATTATGAAGTTTGATATAAATGTAGTTTCAGCCTTCCTTCCTTCCTTCCTTCCTTCCTTCCTTCCTTCCTTCCTTCCTTCCTTCCTTCCTTCCTTCCTTCCTTCCTTCCTTCCTTCCTCCCTCCCTTCCTCCCTCCCTCCCTCCCTACCTCCCTTCCTTCCTTCCTTCCTTCCTTCCTTCCTTCCTCCCTCCCTCCCTTCCTCCCTCCCTCCCTTCCTGCTGTCCCCTGCACTCTTTCTTTCTTTCTTTCTTTCTTTCTTTCTTTCATTCTTTCTTTCTTTCTTTCTTTCTATCTTCCTTTCTTCCTTTCCTTCCTTCTTCCTTCCTTCCTTCCTTCCTCCACTTCTCTTATGCCAAGATTGTAAAGAAGTACACAAAACCTTAGGGTCTTGTATGTGTGACAATAATTACACGTCACTTTTATCGATAATATGAACAATGACCATGGTGACAGCCCATGATGCACCTCAACCTGAACATGATGAAGTTGCATTGTGCTTTAGGTTGACAATTCCATTTTCTGAATGACGTTGTATGTGATTTCAGGTCCACCATTCCAGTGTGGGAAGATTTGCTTGTTTTCAATGAAAACTTCAACTATTTTGTCCAGCCTGATCCCAAAGTTCTCTTGTTATTTGAGGTACAGTTCTTTCTAACAATAAACTCATGTCTTTATTATTTGAGTTTATGAATGCTCACAGTTTAGGTCAACCTCGGAGCTGTTTAAAAAAAATGGTATAGGATCTGTATGCATGACTTGAGGCATAGTGGGTTTACAGGGCTAAAAGACAAGAGTTTTGACTTCATTGCACCAGGTTTCATCCCATATGGCGCTGCCTCTTTCTGCGGATCTATCTGTCAAAAGTGTTGCATAAAGCATGAATTTCAGTGACGACCCTCAGGAATCACTGAAAAAATTACACTCATGAACTGAATGATGGAGGCCAGAATCGAACCCACATCCCTCAGAGTGCGAGGCAGGCCACTGAACAACTACGCCATGGAGGCTGGCATATTGGGTATATGGTGCTAGTCCCATGTTTTCTATAGATGGTGGGTGATGTGAATATCACTCCACCTGCCTTTACTTCCCAGGACATGTCCTGGTCCCATGTTAGGCTGGTCGACCTGTCTTGGCTGTGTGTGGACGTTGATTGAGACTGCGGTGTATTAAAGGTGGAGCCAGTCCCTACTGCTGTTGGGATGGGAAGTGTTAGGCTGGTCAACCTGTCTTGGTTGTGTGTAGACGTTGATTGAGACTGGTGTATTAAAGGTGGAGTCAGTCCCATAGATACTGCTGTTGGGATGGGAAGTGTCAGGCTGGTCGACCTGTCTTGGTTGTGTGTGGACGTTGATTGAGACTGCGGTGTATTAAAGGTGTAGTCAGTCCCATAGATACTGCTGTTGGGATGGGAAGTGTTAGGCTGGTCAACCTGTCTTGGTTGTGTGTGGACGTTGATTGAGACTGGTGTATTAAAGGTGGAGTCAGTCCCATAGATACTGCTGTTGGGATGGGAAGTGTCAGGCTGGTCGACCTGTCTTGGTTGTGTGTGGACGTTGATTGAGACTGTGGTGTATTAAAGGTGGAGTCAGTCCCATAGATACTGCTGTTGTTAGGCTATGCCATAAAAGAAGGGGTGGCCATTTCCCTTCCTGGCCTCTTGTCATTTCCAGACAAATCCCAGAAAGTTCTGAAAATTGTCATCATCATCATGTGCCATGTCGATAAGCGCTGGTGGTAATTTTTTGCCATCTCACTCAATCACCAGAGTCGTGGATCAGCTCTGTGTTCTTGTCTTGACTATGCCACGCGGCCAAGCCATCCAAGTATTTATTTCTCTGTCTTCTTATTGTTCTCTTCCCCTCAATCTTGCCAGTTGCCACCAAGTTCTCCAATTTATTTCTTCCCATAACGTGCCCAAAATATTTTGACTTCTACGTCTAATGACTCTAATCAGTTTACGATTTTCATTAGTTTTTGGTACCCATTTTTGTGAGGCTGGGTCAACTCTATAGCCATCTTGGTAGGAAAAATAACCCTGCTTCTGCTGGAAATTATACACGGGACATTCGTCCATGATTTTGGGGCGTAAATTACAAGTACCTCAGAAGTCGGTGTGGGTTTGCGTGATGGCAAGGGACACTTGTAATAGGGAAAGCTAATCCACACACAAACATCAGTTCAGCTAACTAGAAGTAGTAGTAAGTGTATGGACATGTTCAAAGCCAGTGAATGAAACAACAAACCTGAGGCCACTTCAACATCCATGCTCCAACTGTCCATAACTGCAGTTAACTTTTGCACACCACCAGTACTTGCACATGATTCTCAGCTTACACGCATTTTATGCTCTCCATACTTCTCACTTAGTTAACTCACCTTTATTCAGTCATCTCTGCACCAGATACTCAGTGGCACTTAGCACTTAGTGTCCCTCACCATCAGGTAAACCCACTCTGACTTCTGAGGTATGTGTAATTTTCATCTCTAAGCCAAGGACGAGAAGTCAACATTTTAATCCAACTGACTGGTTTAGGGGTTAACTCACTACATTTGCATCGGCACACTGAAAGTTTAAAAGCTAGTGTTCTTATCAATTCGGCCATGCTGACCTCCAAATCAATCAATCGATCAATCAATCAGTAGCATGTCCTTTGCAGAACCTCGCTGCCATAACAACCCTCCGGAAAACTGCGACCTTCCAATGGGGATTTAAAAACATGATCAATGGGTCAATAGGCAAGCAAGATAGCCATTGCTCCCAAATTATAATAGATTTAGTATGGTGTAACTGAACAGCCCAGAGTTTTTATGTGATTATTCATGTTGCTTTATTTCTGGGTGTGTCATGATTTATAATGGGAACTGTTGTTTTCTCTCTCTCTCTCATCTGCCAGCTGTTGGACTTTGTGAGCATGAACACTGCCAGCAACCAGTTCTCTAGTCACAAAGAAGAAGGCGGTTGGCACAAAATAGCATGGGCTTTCCTGAAGGTGAGTGGCAGTTTGTTCTCTCTCTCTCTCTCTCTCTCTCTCTCTCTCTCTCTCTCTCTCTCTCTCTCTCTCTCTCTCTCTCTCTCTCTCTCTCTCTCTCTCTCTCTCTCTCTCTCACTCTCTGCCTTTGATAATTATAGTTGCCATGTCAAAAATTAGTTTTAGTGAGTCATGTATTATTGATGATTGCACATTTTCCATTGTGTTTATGTATATTGTTCCTTTGTTGTCGTCGTCTAAGATTAGCTTCATAAGCGATGTATGAATGAAATAATGTATGAGAACAGAGAAGATAAGAAGGGCACAATGTCAGATGGGCCTGCATGCCCAATTCATAACCCTTTGAAAATAAAGTTTGTTTGTTTGTTCGTCCATTCTCTGTTTCTGCCCTCTGTCTCTCTCTCTTTCTCTCTCTCTCTCTCTCTCTCTCTCTCTCTCTCTCTCTCTCTCTCTCTCTCTCTCTCTCTCTCTCTCTCCCTCTCTCTCTCTCTCTCTCTCTCCCTCTCTCTCTCTCTCTCTGTTTTTCCCCTCTCTCTTTCTGCTACCTCCTCTCTCTCTCTCTCTCTCTCTCTCTCTCTCTCTCTCTCTCTCTCTCTCTTTCTCTCTCTCGCTCTCTTTTTCTACCCTCCCCTCTCTCACTCTCTGTTTCTGCCTCCTTCCCCCTCTCTCTCTCACTCTGTTTCTTCCCCCACCTCTCTCCACTCTCTCTCTCTCTCTCTCTCTCTCTCTCTCTCTCTCTCTCTCTCTCTCTCTCTGTTTCTCCCCCTCTTCTCTCTCTCTGTTTCTGTCCTCTACTCTCTCTCTCTCTCTCTCTCTCTCTCTCTCTCTCTCACTCTGTTTCTTCCCCCACCTATCTCCACTCTCTCTCTCTCTCTCTCTCTCTCTCTCTCTCTCTCTCTCTCTCTCTCTCCTCTTCTCTCTCTCTCTGTGTTTCTCCCCTCTTCTCTCTCTCTCTCTCTCTCTCTCTCTCTCTCTCTCTCTCTCTCTCTGTCTCTCTCTGTCTGTGTGTGTCTGTTTCTGCCCCCCCCCCCCTCCCCCCAGTCGCAAAATTGGCGGGGATGACTGCAAGGATGCTACTACACTGCTCCTATCTTATTACCTATCTTGTTCTTACATTTAGTTCTGTCTCCTCAGGACTTCTACATATACTTTCTTTCTGTAACTGACTCCCAACAGTACCAAGACAGACAGAACAAAGTCAAACTATTAACAGCACTTCATTGAGGTACTGGTTCAACAGTTGAACAACAGAAAAACACCCACACAATACGGAGACAAATATATCAGACAAATAGTTGGCTATTGGAAGGTAGCCTTGTAGGACGAGGTGAGCTAGCCCAGTAATAACATTCATCGTGGACACCAGAAGCGTCAGTTGTCTCATGTTTGTATTGTCTGGGAGGAGAGACACTGTTCACCTTGGTTGTGTTTCTGATCCTCCCTAGATATTAAATTGGCAGTCTACCTCAGCTCTCAGTAAATACATAATAGATAGTAAATTGGCAGTTTACTTTAGCTCTCAGTAAATACATAATAGATATTAAACTGGCAGTTTACCTCAGCTTTCAGTAAATATATAATAGATAGTAATTTGGCAGTTTATCTCCATCCATATCCATCCATCCATCCATCATGTGCCATGCCGATAAGCATGGGCGGTCATGTTTTGCCATCTCACTCGACCACCAGAGTCATGAATCAGCTTTGTGTTTCTGTCTCGACCATGCCACGTGGCCAAGCCACCCAGGTATTTTTACTTCTCAGTCTTCTCCTTGGTCTCTTCCCTTCAATCTTGCCAGTTGTCACCAAGTTCTCCAATTCATTTCTTCTCATAACATGCCCACAAAATTTTGACTGTCTACATCTAATGACTCTAATCAGTTTACATCAGATGTTTTTCAGCTTTGTCTATCTCAGCTCTCAGTAAACACATAATAGATATTAAATTGGTAGTTTACCTCAGCTCTCAGTAAATAGATAATAGATATTAAATAGGTAGGTTAAAAAATGGAAATTAAAATCATCGTTTGTGGCATAGTGCTATATGCCAGTGAGTATCTGATGTGCAGATGATTGAATGAAAGGCAAGTTGACCTAAGTCAAAAGTGTGGCGAGCATAGATTACATGCAGGTTGAGAATCATTTGTAAGTACTTCGTGACTGTGTGTAAGGTACTCAGGATTACAGACCATTGGAGTTTGAATGTTGAAGTGGAGACATTGCCCAGCCGATTATAATATAGCAAGTGACTTGTGTTGCTTTTATTTTATGATAGCTTTATGTATTGTGAATGTGTAAAAATCAAGTGAGATAGATTATAGATATATATTCAATTTATTCATTGGTGTTTCCTGTTGTTTATAAGTGCAGTGATGTCGGTTCTTAACTCATCTTAACTCAACTCAACTTTTGAAAAAACAAAAAAACTTTGATGCTTCATAGGTTTCTAGTTTTGTCATGTTAATATTAGAATTGCTTGATAAAATCTGCTTTTTTCAATAATTGCTTGCTTGTTTTATTTCTGAAGGTGTTGGGCAAGAATGAGAAAGTAAACGTTGGCAACAAAATCAGATTGCAGTTGTTCATGCCAACTAACAAAATCCTGCATCCCACCCCAGGACAACCTCAGGTTTGATTTATTAACTTTTTCTGTCTTCATTCAGCTTTTCAGGGTAGTGCGTAACACCTACTTATGTATGTCTCTAACTTAGAGGTGGGGATCTCCATGGTGAAGTGGTCAACTTCACACCTACTTATGTATGTCTCTAACTTATAGGTGGGGATCTCCATGGTGAAGTGGTCAACTTCACACCTACTTATGTATGTCTCTAACTTATAGGTGGGGATCTCCATGGTGAAGTGGTCAACTTCACACCTACTTATGTATGTCTCTAACGTAGAGGTGGGGATCTCCATGGTGAAGTGGTCAACTTCACACCTACTTATGTATGTCTCTAACTTAGAGGTGGGGATCTCCATGGTGAAGTGGTCAACTTCACACCTACTTATGTATGTCTCTAACATAGAGGTGGGGATCTCCATGGTGAAGTGGTCAACTTCACACCTACTTATGTATGTCTCTAACTTAGAGGTGGGGATCTCCATGGTGAAGTGGTCAACTTCACACCTACTTATGTATGTCTCTAACTTAGAGGTGGGGATCTCCATGGTGAAGTGGTCAACTTCACACCTACTTATGTATGTCTCTAACTTAGAGGTGGGGATCTCCAGGGTGAAGTGGTCAACTTCACACCTACTTATGTATGTCTCTAACTCATAGGTGGGGATCTCCATGGTGAAGTGGTCAACTTCACACCTACTTATGTGTGTCTCTAACTTAGAGGTGGGGATCTCCATGGTGAAGTGGTCAACTTCACACCTACTTATGTATGTCTCTAACTTAGAGGTGGGGATCTCCATGGTGAAGTGGTCAACTTCACACCTACTTATGTATGTCTCTAACTTAGAGGTGGGGATCTCTATAGTGAAGTGGTCAACTTCACACCTACTTATGTATGTCTGTAACTCAGAGGTGGGGATCTCCATGGTGAAGTGGTCAACTTCACACCTACTTATGTATGTCTCTAACTTAGAGGTGGGGATCTCCATGGTGAAGTGGTCAACTTCAACCTACTTATGTATGTCTCTAACTCAAACTCAGAGGTGGGGATCTCCAGCAAACACTACCTGCGACTATGTGTTCTTAATGTTTCAGCTCAAGTATTATTAATTTATTCACTTCGTACGATACATAGCTCTGCAGTATGCCTCTGATGAGATGTAGTGAAGTGTGCCAGGCAATAAGTAATACAACTTAGTGTTTGTTGCTTCTGTTTTTAAATGTTATTTCTGAGTGACTGAGTAAGGAACAAGGGACCATCATGCCTAATAGTCTTTTAGCAAAAATTAATGTTAAGTTTGACTGGAAAGCACAAGAAACGCACACATTTAAATATTAAATTATATATGCTCGCTTTAAACTCTAGTTCATACACATACTTCCACTGCATTGGACTAATGTTTGCGTATCAATTAGCTTTCCCAAATACCAGTGTCATAGATGCAGTGAAATATGCCAGGCAAGAAATCATGCAACATATTGTTTGTGAATTCTGTGGTTACATTCGCTAAGGGAATACATTGTTTTAAATTTATAAAGAGGCGACAGTCCCATTTGTCAAACGAACCAGACCTCCATGAAACGTAGCCTCTAATCCACTCCACCACTTTCAGTTATTAATGCAATGCACCACTAAAGATAATTTGAATCATGTTTGCCTCAGTGGCTGCATCATGAATGATTTCAATGTCTCATGGGCACTCGTCAGAGGCCCACAAGGGAAGCAAAGAATATTAACACTGTAATCTACAATGTACATCATATGAAGCGACTACAGAGTGTTGGTGTGAGACTGATTACCTCGACCTGTAGAAAACTTTAGCAACAAAATCTAACCATTCATGAACAAATCTGCAAAGTACATGGCTTTAGTATGTTAAGGCCCTATGCTCCATTGGGAGATGAAAGGAAGAAGAACAAGGAGAAGAAGAAATACAGATTAATTGGATATACTGCCCTGATTTGGTTTGGGTTAAACAGTAATGAAACAGCTAATATTCAGGCTTTGAGGACACCAGCTGCGGGTATGTTGAGGATAAATGGAGAACAGATAATATTTATCATATAAAAATCACTTACCTCTTGCTGAAACAGAATTGAATGAATCAACATCTCCGGCGATTAGAATCTAATATCACTCATGGCAGTAGCAGACAGAATCACATGCTGGGACAACATAGGTGTCTTTACAATATTTGTTCTGTAAGACTAATCTACATTCATATACCAAGGGAGAGTAATCACATATTTAAGTGCAGTAAGTAAAGGGTATTATGTAAAAAAGATATGGAAATGTAGTATATGGCCAATAGATTGGAAGAGAACTATCTTCATTCCAATAACAAAACAGGGCAAGTTGAAATTATGCACCAACTATAGAACTGTTGCCCTGATCAGTCATGCAAGTAAAATTCTACTAAAATCATAATTGGAAGACTTCAGAAGAAAATGGAAGAAGAAATTAACGTGGTTCAAGTGGGATTTAGACAAGGAGGAGGAAAAAGAGATCACATACTCAGCATGCGTTTAATAATAGAGAACTGTAGAGAATTTAATATAAACCTTTCTCATGTTTTGTGGATTATTCAGAGGCATTAGACTGTGTACAACATCAGAAACTTTTGGAAATCATGAGGAAAATGTGCTTTCCATCACATGTAGTACAATTCATAAAAATGCTCTATCCAGACCAACAAGTAGCTGTTAGAATAGAGGGTAAGACATAAGATTGGTTTGACATCACGCAAGGAGTCCATCAGAGATGTGTGCTGTTCCCCTATTTGTTTAACCTGTATGACGAAAATATGAGAAATGTCAGAGATGATATAACCAAGGAGCAATATGATGCTATAAACATCAGTGGTCATGAAATACCAGAGATTTGATATGCTGATGAAACAGTATTACTATCCACATCACAGAATAGTGTAGAAAAACTAATAACCTCAACCCAATTGAAAAGTGATAATCACAACTTATATCTTAACATAGCAAAAACAAAGATATTGCAAACAGATAAAACTAATATGGAGAAAGAAATTTATGTTAATGAGGAAAAATTGGAGGTGGTGGAAAATTTTGATTATCTTGGGTCATTAATTATCCAACAATGGTGACACAATTAAAGAAATTAAAAGATGGATATCTATTGCTCTTCAAAAACTAAAATAACTGAGTAAGTTGTGGCATGGGACAGATTAGAACTACAAAAATTTAGATATGCATGCATCTTTCCCATTGCAACATACACCTGTGAGACCTGGATACTTACTAAACAAGCTGAAAAGCACATAAATACCTTTGAATATAAATGTTATAGATGGGTTCTAAGAATATCTCGGATACAGAAAAGAACGAATGCATCCATATAACAAGATCTGAATATTGAAAAAGGTTGGCTACTAAAGACGATAAAACAAAGAAAATTGAAATATTTTGGTCACTTGAAATGTCATAAATGTTTGGAGAGAACAATCATGAAAGGGAATATGCCTGGGAAGAGAGGAAGAGGAAGGCCAAAGAGAAGATGGGTGCAGGATGTGGGGAATGATCTCCAGATGGGTGTATCGGACGCAGGACATCTTGCTTATGACCGAGAAGTTTTCCGGAAGGTTGTTATGGGAGCGAGGTTCTGCAAAGGACATGCTACTGAATGAATGAATGAATGAATGAATGAATTAAAGGGCCCTGTTACACAGATTTGGCCCTTGGCCATTTGGTGCCAGACTCATATATTTATAGACCAATCAGCACTGAATGGGTGATGTGGTCAGTGTCGTGCTGGCCACCTTTACTTCCCAAGGCATTTTCTGGTACCCATTTTAGATTGTGTTGTTCTAGAAGCTTAGGTCAGTTTTACAAGTCTGCCCCGATGCGGACTTAAGCCCATGACCACCAGGTGAGCATCTAGCCACTATGCTACCATGACTCCAAATCACATAAGGCTATACTCTTTTATTACTTTTTAATTTTTTAATTACTTTTTACAAGCTTTTTCTCCCATACACAACAGTGATGTATTTACAAGTTGCATTGTATGTTTTCCTTTACATTTGTGAATACTACAAACAATTTTGTCTACACATATAATAATATTACATTCATGGCATGGTGCAATTACCTACACATTATTTGATGATGATGATGATGATGGAGTGAACATGAATATAGTCTAATCGCTGTACATTCCATATAATTAGTAAGTTTGTGTGATCATACTTTCATATAAAATTCAGATGGGTATTGCTAGATGGGTATGATCACATGCATCTCCATCTGTTTTTCTACTCAGAATCTGCATGGTGTAACATTCCCACTCCCTGATCTTCACGGAGCTTCCAGATTGACCCTTCCTAAAAAGGGATACAAGGAAAGATAACTGGCATCATTTTGACCACATCACCCATGGAGGGTCAGTCAATATAAATACGGGGCTAGCACCATATACCCAATACATCTCAAGTTGTGGAGAAGAATCTTTTACAATTAAAACAATGCTGTAGACAGACAAGGCGAATGGATACTAAGAAATGTTCATTTAAGTGAAGATGACTGGCATGATTTTGAGCACATCACCCATGGAGTGCCAGTTGGCTAGCACTTTATATCTATACAACTCAAGAAGTGGAAAAGAGCTGTTTAAAAAAAAATACTGTCAGAAGTAATGGTGAATGGTGCAATGTTGATCATTGGTCTATATAATTTTTATTTTTTAAAATTGGTCTATATAATTATGGGAGTTATCGTCATGTTCACAGTGCACACCAGTGCATAGAAAACAATCCTATACATTTATGAAACTCTTATGTATTCTTTATAGGTTGTATGCAGTTGTCATATCTTGTGCTGTCAACGTATTTCTGTTTCTCTGTCCAGGTATACACGTGGTGGAAGTCAGCACACAGAACTCCATATCCTTCCACCCTGTATGTCACCCTGAAAAGTGTACAGTCACCCGGGGAAGTCTCAGGAGCCATGAGATCAATGTTTGCTACACAACAGGTTTGTAATCGCATGTCCACATGCATGTCAGGAGCCATGAGATCAATGTTTGCTACACAACAGGTTTGTAATCGCATGTCCACATGCATGTCAGGAGCCATGAGATCAATGTTTGCTACACAACAGGTTTGTAATCGCATGTCCACATGCATGTATATGTAAGATAGCTCCTTGTCTGACCTAGGGATGGAGTTGAGAGGGATTCATTGTCTAACCCAGCCTTATACGAGGGATTCCTTGTCAGATCTAGGGATGGAGATGAGATGGATTCCTTGTCTAACCCAGCCTTTTAAGAGGGATTCCTTGTCTGACCTAGGGATGGAGTTGAGAGGGATTCCTTGTCTAACCTAGGAATGGAGATGAGATGTATTGCTTGTCTAACCCAACTATGGAGATGAGATGAATTCCTTGACTAACCCAGCCATGGAGATGAGATGAATTCCTTGTCTGACCCAGCCATGGAGATGAGATGAATTCCTTGTCTGACCCAGTCATGGAGATGAGATGGATTCCTTGTGTAATCCAGCCATGGAGATGAGGTGGATTCCTTGTCTGACCGAGGAATGAAGATGAGATGGATTCCTTGTCTGAGCTAGGGATAGATATGAGATGGATTCCTTGTCTGACCTAGGGATGGAGATGAGATGGATTCCTTGTCTGACCGAGGGATAAAGATGAGATGGATTCCTTGTCTGACCTAGGGATGGATTTGAGATGGATTCCTTGTCCAACCTAGGGATGGAGATGAGATGGATTCCTTGTCTGACCCAACTATGGAGATGAGATGAATTCCTTGACTAACCCAGCCATGGAGATGAGATGAATTCCTTGACTAACCCAGCCATGGAGATGAGATGAATTCCTTGACTAACCCAGCCATGGAGATGAGATGAATTCCTTGTCTGACCCAGCCATGGAGATGAGATGGATTCCTTGTGTAATCTAGCCATGGATATGAGAGGGATTCCTTGTCTGATCTAGCCATGGAGATGAGAGTGATTCCTTGTCTGACCCAGCATGGAGATGAGAGTGATTCCTTGTCTAATTGAGCCATAAAGATGAGAGTGATTCATTGACTGAGCCAGCCATGGAGTTGAGAGGGAGGTTGGAGCGCTGATGTGTCAGAGTCAGGGTTTATATTGACCAACACCTCTGTTCTCCCCACGTTGGATGATGCCGTGTCACCGCAGCATCCTCTGTTTTCCATATTTATATTTTGTAAAGCTGCCGTTTGTTGTCACTCACTTGTTGTCTTTTTATTTGTTAAGGTTTAGTTCAACTTCTGAATGGTCTTCACCGACTGTTTTTGCATCTATTCATTTATTCAGTTGCACATTAATACAAGGGCTGAAATCACACAGCTCGGTGAATCCATCAGATTGTCTTACTACAATCTTACATTCTTATTACATTAGTGCAACATCAATATGAAACAATCTCTGCGGAAAAAAAAATGTCTGAATTTACTCAAATCAGTTCAGATCCTATTCTTAGCCTAACTGAATCATACAAATATGAAAGGACTTTGGACACAGACTTATATTGAGCTGAAGAATAGGAGAGTTACTGAGAATAGGAGACAGTGAAGGGACTTGATCAGATGACTTCAGCATCAGACTTCAGACTAAGTGACCTGATAAATAGATGAAACAGACTTATATTGAACTGAAGAGAGTTGCTGAGAAAGGAAACAGTGGAGGGACATGATTACATGACTTCAACATCAGACATCGGACCGAGTGACCTGATCTATTGATGATACAGACTTATATTGAACTGAAGAGAGTTGCTGAGAAAGGAAACAGTGGAGGGACATGATTACATGACTTCAACATCAGACTTCTGACTGAGTGATCTCATAAATAGATGACACAGACTTATATTGAGCTGAAGAGAGTTGCTGAGAAAGGAAACAGTGGAGGGATATGATTACACGACTTCAGCAGCAGACTTCGGACTGAGTGATCTCATAAATTAATGACACAGACTTATATTGAGCTGAAGAGAGTTGCTTAGATAGGAGACAATGGGAGGATATAATCGGATGACTTCAACATGAGACTTCGGACTGAGTGACCTCGTGAATAAACGAATCCTACTGAAATTATATTGTCTATGTCCTTTAAATGACAAGTAATAAAAACATTCTCTATTGTGAAAACCACTGAGAGACCGTGATGATGATGTAAAACCTAAAGGACCCTTATGACACACGTAACGGCACAACATTCATATGGTTGTAGCACCATAGTTTTATAGAACAATTGACATTTGATGAGAGATGTCGCCACAATTACTGTGACTGCCTTTACTTCCATAGTTTTATAGAACAATTGACATTTGATGAGAGATGTCGCCACAATCACTGTGACTGCCTTTACTTCGGAAGACATTTCCTGGTACCCAATTTAGGCTGGGTTGACCCAGGAGTCCAGGACATTTTAAAAATCCACCCCTGTGAGGGTTTAACATCATGACTGCCTAGCTGGCAGGTGAGCATCTGGCCACAATGCTACTGAAACTTCCAAGATGATAATCCAGGCATATATTTTAACAATATCCTTCTTGTATTCTTTTTTCATATGTATCTTTCTTTCTCCCTCCTTTTCTTCCTTCCTGTTTTCCTGCCTCAATACATTCCTTCACCTCCTTTTCTTTTCTTGCTACCTCCCTTATATTATACCAGCCGCCCATTCTTTCTTTCCTCCTTTTCTCAACCTTTTATTATACCTGCCTTTCTTTCCTGTTTTCATATATTTCTTGCAAACTCCCATATATTATACCTGCCATCCGTTATTTATTCCCCCATTTTCTGACTTACTCCGTTATATTATACTTGCCATCCCTTGTTTCTTTCCTCCTGTTCTCACTTCCTCCTCTATATTATACCTGGTGTCCTTTCTCCCTACTTACCTTTCTCCCCTACTTACCTTTCTCCCCTACTACTTATCTTTCTTATCTCTGTCCCATTGGTTGTAGAGTGTATAATGCCCTTAATGTTGATGTTCATTGTTATCTGTTGCCACACATCTGATATGTTATTTATGTGTATTCCATTTATATACTGCTTCTCAAATTCAAGGAACTGGGTCAGATGTCATACAAGGACTTAAAGTCTATGAACTGGACGGGCAAAGAAAAAGCACAGATCCGCGGACGTTCACTGACAACGTGGACACGTCTTCTTGGTCAGCTGTGCCGTATTCCCAACACCCTCACTCTGACGCTGAAGGCCGGGAAGAAAGGATGCTATATTGTCAAGTTTTCTAACGATGGCAGGTATGAGGTTATGGTATATTTCGTCTTTATTTAATTAAATGTCTGTGATGGTACATTTTATCTTGGACCATTTCAGTTTTATACGATTACATATCAATATTGATACATTCTAGTTTAATATTATAAAATGCGGCATATGCTATTTTTTTTAGCTTTTGTTGTAAATATCTGAATTGATAAATTTTTAATTAAATGATTATACTAATACATTTTAGCTTTATATTAAAAGGCTACATTGATACATTTTATCATTTTATTGAATATATGCATTGATAAATGTTAACTTTATATAAAAAAGATGCATTGATACATTTTAACTTTATATAAAAAAATGCATTGATACATTTTAACTCTATATTAAAAAAGATACATTGATACATTATAGCTTGACATGAAATATCTGCATTCATTCAATAACACACATCTAAGACTTTGTGTGTGTGTGCGTGCGTGCGTTCGCGTATTTTAGACTCAAGTGCAGTCCATACATGTACTACTACTTATAGTACACAGGATTCCCGGGAAGGTTAACCCGGTCAACAAATGCCCGCAGAAGTCGGGTGTGTCGGCCTAACGGCGCAAGAACGCAGCTCTGCTGTAAACAGGCACAATGCAATCACGTCCAAAAAAAAGAAACTCCAGGATGAACGCAGAAGAAGAAGAAGAAATACACAGGATTTATTTTTGCTTTCCCTATTACCCTCACCATCAGGCAAGCCTACTCTGACTTCTGAGGTACTTCTAATTTACATCTCCAAATCAAGGACATTTTAGTCCAACTGACCGGTGTAAGGGTTGAACCCGCTACCTTGTCATCTGCATACCATTAATTTAAGAGCCACCACTCTTATCCATGCTGACCTCCGAATATGTTAAAAGTTAAAAATTAGACGTGATTTGGCATCGACTGTTAATACCTAGTAAAAGTATTGGCGTGAAGTCTATTAATAGTAACAGATTACCATTAGATAGCATTTGACAAGGAACTTTGCTGTAGGAGGTGGGTGCGGATATGGTAAGCTGGGCTGGGGAATATGGTAAGCTGTTGGACAGGCTAGTTTTTTTACAGCATTGTGCAGGAGATTGTGACTTCTTCCCCTGGAAATAAAGATGGACTATAGCAGTATTGTGCAGGAGATTGTGACTTCTTCCCCTGGAAATAAAGATGGACTATGGCAGCATGAGTAATGTCATAATAGTGTAATAATGGATGTGAGAATAGTTTTCGGAAATGATTCAGTATAATTCATATAAAAACAGTTGGATCAGAGGACAAGTGGATGACCTTAGTCATGAGAAGATTTTTGATAGAACAAGGAACAAATGAAGATGGCATGAGTAAACATAATTTGGACAATACATTTTAAGTGAACTGTTGTAAGGAATCATATGAATGGACAGATCATTCTTCACTGTTCATAATTTTACTGGAAATTAATGTTGGAACCTGAGGACTGTGTTATGCACTCTATACTATATGCTACCTTCTTTGAGAATGGAGTTTCATTTTGATTGTTTTCATTAAACTCTTCTACCCTTTATAGCCTTATCCTGGTGCGAGGAAATACAGCTTTATATTACATGTCATGGCAGAGTAGACCAGGCCCTAAGCCTTGATCAGCAACTGGTCTAGCATCGAAACTCCTATGCGAACATTTATTGCATGGCTTGGCTGATCCGGCAGCTTCTGCAGCTTTTCTTGCTCCAGATGTATTGGTATTACCTTTTGTCTGGTGTAAATTAGGTATGCAGTGAGAGAGATTGTGCTGCATGGGCAACGCATGGTCTCTACAATTCACCCCAGGCTTTGTGCTATAGAGAGGTATAACTCCATCCACGGTCTACTTGTAGTTATTATGCATTTTTTGAAGCACAATAAAACAAACTATTGTCTGTTAAGATGACCAGATGCCATACACAGGTGTCTACACTTTAAAAACGATTTATGACAGTTTTGAGGACCTCATCTGACAATACCTATGATGTGGTTGGTTGTGAATTCTCTGGAAGACTCACTTTTAACTCTTTAACTCCTATACACTGATGTTCAGGTTGTCTGAGCCATGAAAAGGGTTTGCATATATCGGAGCAAGGGAGGTGGCGAGACTCTTCTCTCGGCATGGTGCCAAAATGCCATCTGCACGGTAATGTGTTGGAGAATTCTTGTTCCCCTCTCCAAAGCTCTGAAACCATCTGGTGTGTGCAAGACCCGGACAGGAACTCCATATTTGTAGAGAGGCAGATTAGAATGCAACCAGGTCAGGATTCAGCACAGTACATATTAGACCTAAAGATTAGGTCCGGGTTGGTCATATTTCATCCACAAGTTTGAGGTCAGCAGACTCCAACTCAACACTCAAGGCATCATTGGGACAAGATCATTTTCAAGTTTCATTTTACAAAACTAGGTTAGTCCGACTAGTAAGAGAAAATCTAATCCTGCCAATACTAGGTACTGAATCCCAGATCACGGGTTTGGTGAGTCAGTGCACTAATCACAACCAATGGATCTTGTTTAATTGAGATGGCTTGTATTGGTGATTTGAAAACCGTGAAAGACAAGTACAGACATGCATTGCATTTTTCAGTATGCATGCGACCCAGTGTATCTGATTTTATAATAATCTCTGTCACATCTGCCTTGTTTAAGTGATAACTGTTTCTTCTACAGAAGTTTAGCTTGTGCCTGTCATGACGGATCGGATCACCCAATTTTTGTTTATGAGGTGGGTGTTATAATATACTGCATGTCTGTAATAAACAAGGGGCGGTCAATAAGTAATGCCTCATAATTTTTAATTTCATTCAGTTGACGGAAAATAAGATGACATTCACATTGAAATAAAGCCCTAAGTTTGTAATTCAAAAATGTATTTCTCAGTGTAGTCTCCGTTATTCGTTATAGTTTTTGTCCACCACAAGGGCATGTATCCCCACACGGTAAAAATTTTTGTCTTTTTTCCTAAACCACTGGCGTACAGTGTGTTTAAGGGTCTCGGTGTCCTCAAAATGATGTCCATGAAGATCTTCTTTCAGTGGTACAAACAGATGGAAGTCTGATGGTTCTAAATTGGGACTGTAAGGGGGATGTGGTAATAATGTCCGGTGAAATTCTGCAATAGTGTGATCTTTGAATGGATAATGTCGTTGAAGACGCCCTCTAAGCTTCTTAAAAGTTTCACTGTAATGATCAGCATTCACCCTGTTTCGCTGTTCCAAGAAGTCGAGAATAATCACACCTTTCTCATCCCAAAAAACTTTCCCTACAGATGGTAACATTTTGAACATTTTTCTTGTCGTCAATGTTATGTGATGCCATTTCATTGACTATCTCTTGGATTCTGGTTCAAAGAAATCAACCCAAGTCTCATCACTTGTCACAATATTCAATAAAAACCCTTCTCCTTCAGTTTCATAACGGTGCAGGAGGTTGATGGCTGTGGTTTTCCGTGTTTTTTTATGTATGTCTGTCAACATTCTGTGTACCCACCGTGCACAAACCCTTGAATAACCCAGGGCTCTAATGGTGGTCCTGGCACTGCCTATGCTAATGAACTACATGGAACAAAGTTCATCCAGTATTACCCAGCAGTCACCACGAATGATGTCATCAACTCGATGAAACTTGTGTGGAGTCAATGCAGTTGATGGATGGCCAGTCCGCTCTGCATCAGCCAGTGAGGATGGACCTACTTCAGCTTTGTCACAGTGATGTACCCAACGTCGGAGAGTGCTAACATACACTGTTGAATCTCCATAAACAATACTCAAGTGTTCGTGGATGTGAATTGGGGTCTGGCCTTCAGCATTGAGAAATTCTATGACATTATGTTGCCATAACCAAACTTCTGTGTGGCCATTTTTAAACCGTTAATGTTGCACAATCTATGACTGAAACAGGTTGGTAGTGATACACAGTGCAGAAGAGTGTTTGGGGAATCCTGCCAAAGTAATAAATTGCAAACCTATAAAGTATGTACATAGATAAAAATTGGAGACATTACTTCTTGATTGTCCCTCCTATCATCATTAAGCACCATCTCTGCATTAGAGGTTGGCTTTAATCAGTCTTCCACACCCGGGAAGGTTAACCCGGTCAAAAAATGCCCGCAGAAGTCGGATGTGTCGGCCTAACGGCGTAAGAACGCAGCTCTGCTGTAAACAGGCACAACGCAGTCACGTCCACACAAAAAAAATCCGGATGAACGCAGAAAAAGAAGAAGAAGTCTTCCACACCCTCTGTCAGAACGAATGAACAAACTATTTTCTTAACCCTTTAAAAATAAAGTTTGTTCGTTTTGTCCTGCACCTTCATGATGCTATCGAAAAAAGGAGTTTATTCCTGCCAAGCTGCGATCAGGGTCCGAATAAAAACGGTATGACTGAGACGTTCGACAAATGGAAAAAAACACACAGATATAGGCAAATATTTTGACCCAAATCTTCATAATTGGAACAACAAAAATGAAACAATAAAAAGTATAAACAACAGACAACACAAAGGTTTACTTCCATGAACAGAGTCCAGCCCAAGGAACTGGCCGAGGAATCAAAGTTTCATGGATTGGACTCTGTTCCTGATATGTCGTTCATATGTTAATCTGTTCCCAATCTACCTGCACTGTAGCAGGTTTGTGCCTGTCTTAGTTTGATTTCTGCCCTTCAACCTGCCTGACTTGGCAGGGTTATAGTGGCAAGCAAGCTCCTCTACTATGATGTGGGCACATGGGATGGAAGAAAGAAACCACCACAAGGAATTAGTCTTTGAAAGTATAAAATACATTAAAGGTTAAAAGTTAAGAGAGGGGAGAGGATCAACTTATTTGCACCAGTGTTTACCCATTTGTCTCCGTCTCTCTCTGCAGTATGGCAGGTGGCTTGTTGAGAGCATCGCATAGAACACTAACTTCGTAGTTTCAGCAATGACCCCCTGCACCTCCAACAAAAAATTATACTTGCAGTCTGAGTGACACAGTCCAAAAATGAACCCATGACTTTCAGAGAGCATGGCAGAGTGGTTGGCCTCTTCGCCATGGAAAGCCCCACTTAACTGTTGCCTCTTAAATGGGAATGAAACAGTTGGAGAAACTGACTCAGAAGACAAAGACAAGGCGAAATATCTTTATTAAAAAATGTAAAGAAAAAAAAAACAAGGAAAAATGTAGTGCTAGCTTCATATTTTATTAGACCAGTCGTGAAGGGTTGACGTATATTCATGAACTGTGCAGTAATTGTTCCCTGTAGTGAAATGATGTGGAGAATATGTCAGGGGCAAACTTCAGGAGAAGACAAACTGAAGTCACATCTAATCATCTAGGTTTAAGGTTACAAAACATAAGTTTCATATCAGGAAGAAGGTAAAGTGTTAAGACCGGACCATCACATTTATGTAGGCCTGAGTGCAGGGGGGAACAGGTAGCCAGCCTTTCTCTTCCCTAGTGAATGATGAGCACAGGCATCCAAATCTCATCTGGTCATTCTCATGCCATTGTAAGTGCAACTTCCTAATGTTTTCACCTCCATGCCTGTGGTTTGAGGTAAGATAACTTTATATGATTTTTAAAATTGTTTTATTTTCTTAGTAACCATTTTTGAATATTATAAATTTTACATAATTTTCAGATTCCTTCTGGAGTGCTTAGAGGTCAGTTTCAAGGTCACTTTGGTATTGTGTACAGTCTGAGCTGGAACAAAAGTGACACACTCCTGCTCTCAGCTTCCAATGATGGCACTGCCAGGTTTGTTTTTGTAAACAAATGTTTATTCTTCTTCTGCCCTTGATCCCCCATCGGGGCATGGGCCATCAACCAACCTATACCAGGCTGTCCTATCATTTGCTATCTCTTGCAGCTCCCCCCATGTCCTCCCAATTTTGTTCATCTCTGTCTGCAATTCTCTCTGTTTTGTTGGGTCTCCTGCTATTTTGTTCACCTTGAGGTGAAGAGAGTGTCTAGTTATTTAGTCCTCAGGTTTTCTTACAGTGTGGCCTTTCCAGCGCCAACATCTTTTCCTCAACTGATTCACCGGAATTTGTTTAGTTCTGTCCGTGAGTTCTACATTTGGTTATTCTGTTATACCATTTTAGTATTCTGCGCAGGCAACAATTAGTGAATGTTTGTAATTATTCGTAATTCTTTTAGTCATTTTCCATGTTTCTAACCTGTACAGTAGTACCGATTTAGCACTGGAGTTAAAAATTGTTAAGTTTGGTGCTAAGTCAAGATTTGACCTACACAAACTTTCTAGTATTTGTTCCTTATTAGAACCTAATCTAACATAGTGGTGGTTGTGGATATACCATGTCTCCAACTGGCTACCAAGATCACATATAAATCACAATCAAGTCAGTCAGTCTGTAGACTGGTGTTGAAGTCATCTGTTCATGTTATTCCAATGCTGGCACTCTTGGGTGATGTACGAGGGGAGGTCAATAAGTAAGTGACAAATGGCTGTAGAAAAGTTAAAATATGATAACACCTTTAAACTAGTTAATTTTTATATATAACATTGTCCCTTTATTTCTCAACATAATTTCCACCAACATTGATGCACTTATCCCATCGTTTTATCAGTCCTCACAAACTGGCTGCATAGAACTGCATGCTATGTTTTCTAAATCACGTTTTCATTTCACATTCAACTTCGGCGTCATTCGCGAAATGTCTTCCGCCAAGGTGGGTTTTCAGTGGACCAACAAGGTGGAAATCGCTAGGAGCTAAGAACTTCCTACCTTCCTTTTGTCCACAAAAAATGCACAACAGCATGTTGCTCTTTGGTTGTACACACCGTAAGTACAGTCCCCATTTTGTTTATGCGCATGAGACACCTAGCACTACCTTATGAACAGGAATATAAAGTTCGATGTTGCTGTCACCTAATGACACCTGTAGAAAACACCACCTATATTTACCTGCCACGCCACAGAACTGTGTGACTTACTTATTGCCCTATATCTGGCAGTAGAATATCTGAGTTCCCCAAATAGGGAACACAATGTTCAGTTTTTGTGCTGCAGTGCATGATGACATCAAGAATTCATGTTAAGTTAAGGGTAAAATTGTATCTTCAAAGGGTCACAAATTGGGCTTGCAGATCCATCTTACATTCAGCGCTTCTAATAACTCATCTTTCGCACACCAGTTATCCAACTTGAATGTTATATTTACATTTTTTAAAAATAACATTGTAAAATGAATTTTGTAAACAGAAACCAAAGATAAACAGTTCATTTTTCGACGTTATGAGACAGGCAGGCATACACACATATATATATAGACAGACACACACACATATATAGACAGACACACATACATACACACATACATTCACACATACATACACACATACAAACATACTGGCTGAGAGCTGGCAAACTTTACCTACATATACATGGGGTGAGGATGCTGGTGTATGAACACAGCAATCAACCATTCAAGTAACTGAGCTCAGTGAATGTATTCATATATATATATATATATATATATATATATATATATATATATATATATATATATATATATATATATAACAGTTTACAAAAGGTGTGTCGATCTTTAGGAGTAATTCAAAATAAATACATTCTTAAATTAATTTCATATTGTCAAATTTCTGGATCACTTACCTGTGTTGCAACATTTTAGCTTGCATGATATTTATGAAATTCAATCTTACCTTTAAATCTGATCACTGTTAAAGCCCAGAATTTATATTCCTGTGCCCACTTTAGTTGACATTTTAGTACCTCTGAAGTCGGAGTGGGTTTGCCTGATGGCGAGGGACACTGTTAATAGGTAAAGCTAATCTACATGCAGAATTCGATGCAGCACTACTAGAAGTGGTGTGTATGGACTACGCTTGAGTTCAAAGTGAGTGACCGCAACAACAACAAAAAAAAAAGTTGACATTTAACCTCCATGACGTGGGCAGAATATCCATCAAAGGTCTTTGCTCTTCAGACATTAAATGGATCTTACAGATTCCATACTCATATGTACACAAACAGCTCACACATGTCGTGACTGTAATAGACTCACATAGTACAATGAGAAAGGTGAAGACAGGCATGCTTTGAGCAGAGTTGCAGGCTTCCATTCAACAATCAACAATAGAGAGCATCTGCTGGATGTTTTCCCTAGGATATGCTGGTGTGGTGGGAAACGAGCAGGCGGACAGATTGGCTGGCTCTGCACCGCTCGTCTGGTATTGGTGTTTGATAAGGCAGACAGGGCCCTTATGGATCTTGTGTTTAGTGCAGAAGAACAGATAGATCATCACGGACTGGAGAGAGCAGTGCTGCAGAGAGTGGCCAAAGGATCTGACCGACAGTCAGTCACCAGAGGATAGGCCAGATGGACATATAATGTGATTTCTGCTAGTATCATTAGTATTGGGACTCTTCACTGGCTGTTGCAGATAAAAACAGAGCATGTATGGAAATACCCCGAGTGCTGTGATGCCAGTTGTTGACTCAACCCAATTCAACTCAGCTCATTTATATGAAGTGAGATGTGCATGTCAATAAATATTGTGACATATGCCTGGGTCATTGACATTGAGGTGAGTGACCTTTGTAGCGAGACTACGAGAATAACAACTAGCCCTGGGTAATAATGGTAAGGGTGAGTGCAGACCCCCCAGGGTGGATGGGGGGAGAGACAGGGTATTTCTGTGGGAAGTCATGGGACTCCAGGACAGTTGATGTTTTGGCGCCGAGCGGATCAGTGGTCGAAGAAGTGGGAGCTTAGACTGGCTGCGGGTCAGATCTTTTGTTGTGTTGTTCTCCCAGTTGTGAATGCTGGCCTAAAACCCAGTGGGGGTTGGATAGTTAATGGAGTCCTGAACCCAGAGTGAGTTGAATAGTTAGTGGAGGCTAGACCCTGTGTGTGGGTGTATTGTGTGAAATCCAGCCGTGGATAGTAGCTGGATTACCTGTCTGGTGGATTTGATATGAAGCAGGTTTGAGAAGGCAGTGATGTGTGCTGGTTAAGTTGTGAGGAGGATATTTATATTCTATGGATTATATTGTTTCTGGATGTAGAGTTGTGTTCCGTTTGTCCGTGTTCTTTCTGCAATAAAGGAGTATGTGCTCCAACTCAATCTTGTTTAATGACTGGTGAATGTGCACTGCGGGGGTGAGTTATATTGTAAGACAGTTAGATAGCTCAATTGACACACCAGGAGTACCGTTACCTAGACAACGACCATATCACGCACTTATCATCTAGAACTTCGTGATAATTGTTGTTATTGTTCTAATCAGAATTGCCTTATTTCTGCCTGATTTCAGAAGGGAGATTTACATTTCAACAAATATTGCTATTGCTTTAATCAGACTTGCCTTATTTGTGCTTGATTTCTGAAGGGAAATTTGCATTTCAATAAATATTGTTATTGCTCTACTCTGAATTGCCTTATTTCTGCCTGGTTTCAGAGTTTGGGATATCCAGAGATTTGGTGAGAGCCAGACACGGCTTCTACCTCACCCAGGGTTTGTGTATACAGCTGAATTTCATCCCCGTGTGGACAGTATCATTGCATCGGGCTGCTATGATGAGGTGGTTCGCGTATGGGATATTAGTTCACCTGAGGATCATAATGTGGTAAGTTAGCTATTTGTTGTAATAATTCTGAAATAATGTAAGTTAGCTATGTGTTGTAATAATTTTGAAATAATGTGGTAAGTTAGCTAGTTGTAATAATTCCGAAACAATTTGGTAAGTTAGCTGTGTTATAACAATTCTGAAATTATGTGGTAAGTTAGCTGGGTCTTGTTACAGTTCTGAAAAGTTAGTTTATCACATTTAATTTTTATGCTAAGTAAAATCAAAAGACAGATTGTAACATTAAATTTTGCACCTCACAAAACCAATTTATATATTTACACTATTATAATTTCAGGACTCAGAAAATCAAATTAAAGATTTACAACATTATAATTTTAAACTTCACATATCAAATGAAAGATTTATAACATAAATTTAGGCTTCACAAAATCAAATGAAAGGTTTATAACATTATAATTTTAGGCACCACAAAATCAAATGAAAAATTTGTAACATTATGATTGTAGGCCTCACAAAATCAAATAAAAAGTTACCTCACTAAATGAACAGCTTTAAAATTGAGTTGTTTTATGGGTCCATAAAGTTTACTAATAAAAGTGTTTATTTTTCATCCAAATGCTGTCTAAATTTACAATAAACTTCCCATACAATGTTTACTTCCATTGCACGACGTACTGGACTAGTGAATTAAAGACTTTACATACATATACAAACAACTGAACTTAAACTTGCCAAGAGATCACAACAGCAAAAGATGCTGATGTTGACTGCAACATCCTGTAAAGGATATGCAACTAACTAACCATCTAACATACATATACAGCTTGGCAGCTTGTGGAAGATGTTGAGTATGAAAGAGCCAGGATTAAAGCTAGCATCATGGAGCTTGTATATACAGGGTTCTTTAGTTCACTAACTGTTTTTTCTTCTGTGTAAAATCATCATCATCATGTGCCATGCTGGTAAGTGTGGACGGCCATGTTTCACCATCTCACACAATCACCAGAGTCGTGGACCAGCTCTGTGGCCAAGACATCCAGATATTTACCTCTCAGCCTTCCCCTTGTTCTTTTAAAAAAACTAACCTGGACTCCCATATTGACCCATCCTATCATGGGTACCAGGAAATGTCTTGGAAGGTAAAGGTGGCCTGCACAATATTGAGCACATCACCCCTAGCATAGAAGGTAAAGGTGGCCTGCACAATATTGAGCACATCACCCCTAGCGTGGAAGGTAAAGGTGGCCTGCCTGCACAATATTGACCACATCACCCCTAGCATGGAAGGTAAAGGTGGCCTGCCTGCACAATATTGACCACATCACCCCTAGCATGGAAGGTAAAGGTGGCCTGCACAATATTGAGCACATCACCTCTAGCATGCCGACTGGTTTATAAAAATGTGGGTTACACAAGGCATGTTAATGAGTCCTTAACTTATTTAATTACATGCTTGCTTGCTTTACACACTTACTTACTTACTTACTGACTTGCTTACTTGCTTGCTTGCTTGCTTACTTACTTAATTATGTTACTTACTTAATTACTTTACTTACTTAATTACTTTACTTAGTTATATACTTTACTTACTTACTTACTTACTTACTTACTTACTTACTTACTTACTTACTTATTTACTTACTTACTTACTTACTTACTTACTTACTTACTTACTTACCTTACTTACTTACATACTTACTTACTTACTTACTTACTTACTTACTTACTTACTTACGTACTTACTTACTTACTTGTTTTACTTACTTACTTACTTTACTTACTTAATTTATTTACTTACTTACTTACTTACTTACTTTACTTACTTAATTTACTTACTTACTTACTTACTTACTTACTTACTTACTTACTTACGTACTTACTTACTTACTTGTTTTACTTACTTAATTACTTTACTTACTTAATTACTTTACTTACTTAATTACTTTACTTAATTACTTTACTTACTTAATTACTTTACTTACTTACATACTTTACTTACTTACTTACTTACTTACTTACTTACTTTACTTACTTAATTTATTTATTTACTTACTTACTTACTTACTTACTTACTTACTTACTTACTTACTTTACTTACTTACTTTACTTACTTACTTACTTTACTTACTTAATTTATTTACTTACTTATTTACTTACTTACTTATTTACTTACTTACTTACTTACTTACTAACTTACTTTCTTACTTACTTACTTGCTAACATACTACTTGCTAAATTTACTTACTTACTTAGTCACTTACTTACTTTACTTACTTACTTACTTAATTACTTTACTTACTTAGTTACTTTACTTACTTGCTTACAAGCTCTGTAGGCTGGTTCATTATTTTATGATCTTCATTTCCATCAGAGTAAGCTGCTGGATATATGTAAACAATTCTAAATAACCATTTTAGTTGCTTGAAACAATCATGCAGACATTGTGCTGTAATGACCTTTATGTGAATAAACCTGATAATAACAAGTCACAGAAGACACAGTGGGTAAATTATAGTTGTTTTTGATTTCAATCAAAGTTTAAGGTTTTATGTAAATAATTTTAAATAACCAATTTGGTTGCTTGAAACAGTGATGCAGACATTGTGCTGTAGCAGAGGTCTGCATGGCTGATTGGATAAGAGTGTTGGCTTTTAAACTTCCTGTGTGCTGATGGTTAGGTAGCGGGTTCAACCCCTACACCGATCAGTTGGACTAAAATGTTGATTTCTCGTCCTTGACTTGGGGGGAATCAATTACAAGTACCTCAGAAGTTAGAGTCAGTTTGCTTGATGGTGAGGGGCACTGGTAATAAAGAAAGCTAGCCCACATCCACAAAATCTGTCCAGAGTGGACTACACTCAAGTTCAAAGCGAGTGGATGAAAAACAAAATTGGGCTGTATTATCCTTTATGTGAATAAACATGCTAATATAGATCACAGAATTGTGCTATATTATCCTTTATGTGAATAAACATGCTAATATAGATCACAGAATTGTGCTATATTATCCTTTATGTGAATAAACATGCTAATATAGATCACAAAATTGTGCTGTATTATCCTTTATGTGAATAAACATGCTAATATATATCACAAAAGACACAGTGAGTACATTATAGTTGTGTGTTGAATACATTCCTTCCAGCTGCAGCAAGAGATGGAGGAGCATCATGGGCACATCAACTCCATTTGCTTTGACACTGATGATGGGCAGAAGATGTACTCAGCTGACAGTGTTGGGACAATTATCATCTGGAACTGTTACGTGTCGGACCAGTCGTCCAGAAAGCGTGAGTACAACTTTGAATTAATTTATCCTTGAATTAATTCAAAGCAACGTATTCCCTCAGTGAATTTAAACACAGAGCCAAAAACAATATGTTGCATGATTTATTGCCTGGCATATTTCACTGCATCTTGTCAGGTGCATACTGAAGAGTGAATAAATGAATATTACCTTGAATTAATGTTAATAATATACAACTATGAAGTATAGGGCAGCTTCACAAAATACAGTTATGGAAAACAAAGGCTGCTGCAGCAACAAGTACAGCTTTGCCGCAGTTTAACCCACTTCATTCAAATTGTAACAGTGAATTAATGTTGAAAATAAGCCTAAAGTAACTTTAAACAATTCAAAACAGTGTATTCTCTTAGTGAATTTAAACAGTTAATCAGACTTCAGGAATCCCTGTGTAGTCGAAAGGCTATAAAACTCTTTCCTCATCAATTTCTCAACACCTCTAAACTATGGTCATAACGTGGACTGAGAAAAAGTGTTTCATAAACTTTTTTCAATGAACAATTAATTGATTCCAGCTGGAATTTTACAAGCAGAAAAGGTTTGTGTTAAATTTGAAATTACTATGGGAATAACAGATGCTCCAAAATTGAACAATACTTGTGTTTTAATACTTTCAGCTGAAGTATAATTCATTTATTCACTGCATATGATATGTAACAGCAGTATATACCTGGCAAGATGCAGTAAAATATGCCAGGCAATAAATTGTGCAACATATTGTTTGTAGCTTCTGTGTGTGAACAAAAACTAAAGTTGAAAACATGTTTAAATTATAACTTTTAAAATCATCCAAGGCCCATAATGAAAGCAAGGAACAGTAACTCTGTACCGTGCCAAGAGGTGACTAATGAGAGTTGGCATAACATTGGCTACCTCATCCCATAGAAAAATGTATTTGTAAAATCCAGCCAATCATGAACAAGTCTATGAAGGGCTTGGCTTGTGGTTGGTTGAGGGCCTGTGTTCCATTTAGACGTGTAAACAATACAAAATACCACAAAGTAATGCAGCTTTACAGAACAGTTATAGAAAATATAGGACATTGTGGGCAGCTGCTATTTGCAGTTCGCTCAGTTACAGGACTATTAATTTGAGCCAGGGATGGACCCTAATATAATTTCTCCTTTAGGTTGAATGGGGTAGAGTTAATGGTACTAATGGTAGGATCAAATAGGATTGAATCAGTGTTGTGGCGATTAGCCCTCATAAGCTAACAAATGCACAAAATACAACATATAAACTTGGGGAAGACACTTCAGTGACTACATTAAGGCATAATAACTGAATGAGAAGAATGGACAGATTGAAAAAAAAAAAGAGAACAATGAAAAGAAAATTTTATTCTTTAATTTTCTGTTCACTGTTGTCATAAAAATAACATTAATATAAATTAGAAAATGAATGTTATCTTATTTTGGCAACATCTCAGATTTCTTGAGGGACTGGACAAAATATATGGAAATCAAAGACCCAGAATTGAGGGATACTCCGATTAACTTCATAAAAATGCATCCTAGTGGACGGCGACTCCTGGTGCATGGACGTAACAATGCAATATTCATGTTTGATCTTAGAGTGTGAGTATAGACTTTCTCCATCCATTTCTCTTTCTATGTTTCACTGTTTCTTTCAATTTCTCTTTATTCTTTTTTCTCACTGACTATTTCTCTTACTGCCACTTTCTCCTTTTTTCTTATATTTATCAGTTTCTCCGCTTTCTAATTATTTCTCTGTTTCATTCTGTCTTGTTTTATTTCATCATCTCTCTTTCTATGTTATCCATCTCTATTTTCTCCTTCTTTTCTCTCTCTTCTCCTCATCTTCATCTCTCTCTCTCTTTTCCTGGGACCCTTTGAAATTAAAGTTTGTTCGTTTTCTTTCTCTGAGACTCTTTCTTTCTCCTGTCTCTGTTTCCATCTCTACTCAAACACACCCCCCCCCCCCCCCCCCCCCACACACACACACACACACAGAGAGAGAGAGAGAGAGAGAGAGAGAGAGAGAGAGAGAGAGAGAGAGAGAGAGAGAGAGAGAGAGAGAGAGAGAGAGACTGGTATCTTCCAAAGACGTACCAGTCGAAAGTAAACGATCCCGTTTCACACCATGGGCCATACAGGTATATGCTGTATTGACCCTTTCTTGTTAGACCTTTATTGTTAGCACTTGATGGGCGCTGCCTATACTTCTCAGGAAATTTTTTGGTACCAGTTTTAGGCTGGATGAACATGGGATCCCATGTAAGTGGAAAAAATCCCTGCCTCTAGGAATCAAACATTTAATGTTTGGGCTGGCAGGCAAATATCCTAGCCACTGAATACTGCAGCTTCCCTGCCAAAAAGACTGAACACTTATATTTTCCACCAAAGTGACAATATCAGGAGCTATCCTGGCATAGTGGTTAGTGTGATAACCTATCAACACAATGATTTATGGCTTGGTTCTCAGGGTAAGGCAGTACAGTTCTGAGTTTGACTCGGTCTGGAAAAATGGTATGAGAAAGGTGAAGACCGGCATGCTTTGGCCAAAGTGGCAGGTTTCAATTCAGCAATCAGAAATAGAGAGCATCTGTTGGATGTTTCCCCCAGGACATGCTGGTGTGGTGGGAAACAAGCAGGCAGACAGATTGGCTGGATCTGTACCATTCGGTGGGGTATTGGTGCATGATAAGGCAGATGGCTCAGAGACCTTTGGAAGTGTGTGTATAGTGCAGAAGAACAGATAGATCATCACGACTTGAAGAGAATGGTGCTGCAGGGAGTGACCAGAGGATCTGGCCAACACTCAGGACTCCGAGGAAAGACCAAACGAACACATAATCAAACTCCTACTGGGACCATTAGTATTGGGACTCTTCACTTCCTGTTGAAGATGAGAACAGAGCGTGTATGGGAATATCCCAAGTGCTGTGATGTTGGTTCTGGACTCAACTCAACTCATGGAAAGATGGTATGGATAATTGCCAGAATCTACCAGGCATTTTGTGGAAAGGAAGACATTTCCTGCTACTCATCTTAGGCTCAGCTCCCAGGTCCACCCAGGTTAACATGGGTTCCAGGAAATGTCTTGGGAAGTCAAGGCAGCCTGTGTGATACTGTCCACATGACCCAGTGAGTTCATCTGTTATTATTTAGGTCCTGCACCGTATGCCTGACGCACCTTGAGGTATGTAAATAGGTCCTTTACTTATTGTAAAAATAATAAATTAAGTTGCATGTCCTTCACAGGACGTAGCAGTCAACCCCAGCATTTTCGCTGTTCGTGATTCCTGGGCAAATTTTACGATCAGTAGTTTGCCATTGCTTTCTGAACGACCGGCTCCTATACCTTTTTCGAAAAAACCAGCACCGCTGTGTTTCGAACCCGGGTATACGGGCTCACAAACCGCGTTCGCAAGCCCTTAGCCACAGAGACCGACCTTACTGTACTTATGCGAAAAAGTAAAACCTTTTCTTCAGGCTGACATACCCAAAGAAAGTTTGTTAGTCGACAGATCATCCTCATTGCACATTGAACTATACAGTCCATAAGTGCTCGGATCCCCTCCTCAGCAAATCCTGCAGCATGTAGTGGCTAACGACACCAGTTCTGTGTTGGTTTATTAATCTTATTTGACTTCCGGCATAGTGCTTTTGTCCGGCCATACCTCTTTTAGCTTGTTGTTCTTCTAGTCTGGCCATGGTTGTAGATTCACAGTCATCACTTGGTTCTCGCAAACGTTTACTTCTCATAGAGCATTCATTATATCAACCTGGTCCATGGCTCGTCTGGCCTCCACAAACCCTCTGCAAGCCTGTCCTGTCAGTCTGCTCATTTCCTTGTAAACATGCATGCCCTAGTGTGAAAATGATAGAAATCTTTGCCAGCCATGACCGCCTCAGAGACACCACCCACTGTCTTTCTGACCCAACCCATTGCTATCTTCCTAAGCATACTCATTTAGTCACTAATGAAGCATGCCCGAGTGAAGGTCTGTATCTCGAGCCATGTTATTGCTTTACTTACTGCCATGCTTTCCATAGTCAGACTACTTGTGGTCAAGGCAAAAGCACCAGCATCTTCCTTCACAATTCTCCCTCCAGCCTGAGCCATAAAGGCCCTAGAAACTTCTTATGCGCCTAACACTGACCCATCCGTGTTATTCCAAGATCAAAGCATGTACTTCCGCCTCCACAACAGCTGGATTTTCTTGCCAGTATTTTCTTGCCAGTATTTTCTGTCTAGTAGGATGCAAACTGAAAAGGACGTACAGAACTCTGATGGCACTTGTACCTACTCCTCACTAGGTTCTAAGTCCTCAAGTGAACACAACGCAAAAAAAAACAATGTTCCATTGTGTGTGCTTATCCAATTAAAAGCCATGGTGGCATAGTAGTGAGAGCATTTGCCTGCAAATACAGTGGTCCAGGTTCTGTTCCCAACAGAGGAATCACTATCATCCTGTGCCCTGCCAACTGGCATCGACATTTCTGCATCTCCACTAATGTGGATCCTAGGTGTTTTGATTGATGCTACTCCTCCACGCCACCATCCCAGGCCATCCTGCATCATTTCTCTCTGCCTGCCCCTTCTTCTTTTACCACTGATCTTTCCATGTGTCTTGTTTTTCAATGCCTCTCTTAAACTGTAACCTAGCCTCTTTAAAATGGATACCAGACTACATTTCAGAATTTTCTGAGAATTGTTTGACAAGGAAGGACAGTGAGCAAAGGCACTGACTATATCACCCCATATCTGGCCTACTTTTTGACAAGGCCTAACATTTCACACACCAATGCCAGTATGTGCTCTATATATCTGCCTTGACCTGTTATATGTTGTTTAACATGAAGACGTTGTATCTGTTGTCTAACACTGCAGTCAGCGGGTCATGCAGAAGTACTTTGGTGCCGAGAATCTCAAAGAAAAAATCTGCAGCACAATCACTCCCTGTGGCAGTTTTGTGTTCTCTGGCAGTGAAGATGGCAAGCTGTATGCATGGAACACAGACACAGGTGGGATATCATTTGTGTTCGTATTGTAGGATGTCATCTGTATTGTGGGATGTTCGTATTGTGGGATGTTCATATTATAGGGTGTCATCCATTCTGTATTGTGGGATATTTGTATTGTGGGATGTTCGTATTGTGAGATGTCGTCTGTATTGTGGGATCTTCGTATTATGGGATGTCGTCTGTATTGTGGGATGTTCGTATTATGGGATGCCATCTGTATTGTGGGATGTTCATATTATGGGATGTCAACTGTATTGTGGGATGTTTGTATTATGGGATGCCATCTGTATTGTGGGATGCCATCTGTATTGTGGGATATTTGTATTGTGGGATGTCATCTGTATTGTGGGATGTTCGTATTATGGGATGTCATCTGTATTGTAGGATGTTTGTATTATGGGATGCCATCTGTATTGTAGGATATTTGTATTGTGGGATGTCATCTGTATTGTAGGATATTTGTATTGTGGGATGCCATCTGTATTGTGGGATATTTGTATTGTGGGATGTTCATATTATGGGATGTCATCTGTATTGGGGGATGTTCGTATTATGGGATGTCATCTGTATTGTGGGATATTTGTATTATGGGATGCCATCTGTATTGTAGGATATTTGTATTGTGGGATGTCATCTGTATTGTGGGATGTCATCTGTATTGTGGGATCTTCATATTATGGGATGTCATCTGTATTGTGGGATCTTCATATTATGGGATGTCATCTGTATTGTGGGATGTTTGTATTATGGGATGCCATTTGTATTGTGGGATGTCATCTGTATTGTGGGGTGTTCGTATTATGGGATGTTTGTATTATGGGATGCCATCTGTATTGTGGGATCTTCGTATTATGGGATGTCATCTGCATTGTGTGATGTTTGTATTATGGGATGCCATCTGTATTGTAGGATGTTCGTATTATGGGATGCCATCTGTATTGTGGGATATTTGTATTGTGGGATGTCATCTGTATTTGTATTGTTTTGTGCTATCTGGGAGTGAAGATGGCAAGCTCTATGCATGGAACACAGACACAAGTGGGATCTCATCTGTAATCATATTGTGTTCTCAGACACTGTTGTTTACCCACTAACTTATTCATTCTACTCAGATAAGTTTCCCCCATTGCCAGAATTGCCCCTGTATTACCGGGGCATATTAGGGAAGCCACCAAAAGAAAAATGTTTAACAGGCAGGAGGATTGATTTCATTGCACCAGGTGTTATCCCATATGGCTCAGTCTCTTTCTACAGAGCAGCCTGCTGAAAGTGTTGCACAAAGCATGAACTCCATAGCTCCAGTGATGACCCCCATGAGTCTCTGAGAAAATGGCACCCGCTAACCGAACAATATAGCCTGGAATCGAAGCTACAACCGTCTTAGTTTGAGGCAGGTGGTGAAAGCACTTCACCACGAAGACTCCCTAGGGAAGCAAAGAGTAGTAATGCTTAACCCACCATAAAAATTGTAGGAGGTGACCATGGAGGGCTGGTGTGAGACTGGTTACCTGATGCCATAGAGAACTTTAGCTGTACAGTCCAGCCAATCATGAACAAGTCTAGAGAGGTGTGAGTTGGTCAAGGGCCTGTGCTCCTTTGGGAGGTGAAAGGCGGCAGATGAGAAGAAGAACTCCCCAGATCAATCTTTCCATTGACACCAAGCGGATGGTCATCATCATCATCATGTGCCATGCTGATAAGCGTGGGCGGCCATGCCTCACCATCTCACTCGATCACCAGAGTTGTGGATCAGCTCAGTGTTCTTGTCTTGACCATGCCACATGGCCAAGCCATCCAGGTATTTACTTCTCTGCCTTCTTCTTGTTTTTTTTTCCCCTCAATCTTGCCAGTTGTGACCAAGTTCTCCAATTTATTTCTTCTCATAATGGTACTGCACCCTTTGGAAATCCCTGAGGTAGACTAATAGTGTCATATCATCATCAGGGGATCAGCATGGCCAAGTGGAGCAGGGTGCTCTGTTTTAAACATCCAGTGTGCTGATGCTGAGGTAGCATGCTCAGCCCCTACACAGACCAGCTGACTAAAATATCAGCTTTTTGTCCGTGACTTGGGGACGTAAATTACAAGTATCTCTGAAGTCAGAGTGGGTTTGCCTGATGGCAAGGGACACTGCAGTAGGGAAAGCTAATCCACTCGTAAAAACCAGTCCAGTGCACAAGTGGTAGTAGCATGTGTATGGACTACACTTGAGTTCTAAGTGAGTAAGTGGAAAAAATAAAATATCATCATAATTTTCTGTGTCTTAATCCCATCTAGGGGTCATAGGGGTGCCAGGATGCACTTGTAAGTAGTCAGTGCCTTCCATTTCTTTCTTGCTACATACAAGTGACAAACTACTGAACATAAACTTGCCAAGAGATCACAAACAGCAAAAGAAAAATTGCTGGGGGTGACTGTAACAAGCTGTAAAATTATATACAACTAACTAACTAACTAACATACAAGTGAGGCAGTAAGTACAGGACCCTGGTCCATGCTTTGATGTGTATTGGGTATATGGTGCTACCTCCATATTTAATAGAACAATTAGTATTTGATGGGTCATGTGGGCAGTATCATGCTGGTCATCTTTACTCTTCTAGACATTTTCTAGTACTCATTTTAGGCTGGGTGGACCTGGCATCCCTGGTCAATTTGGATAACACCCCAGTCTGGAGGGGTCATCAAACAGGTGATGGACAAGCATGCTAGCCACTACACTACTGTGACTGCCAAGTATGGCAGGAGCTGTATTGAAATTATTTACAACAGAGAGATGAAAGTGCTGAATATTGATCATTGTTGGATTAAGAGCTCATAAATGAGATGATTTTCCAAAAGAAGACGGGTGATGTGTACACCAGAGCAAGATTTTAAAGCAGTGACAGAAATATCCACTCATGTGGTCGGGGCTGTTTAAATGGATATAAACTGGTTTATGGATGTTCATGAGATTTTCATGGACATGATCCACTAGCTTCCTGTTGGTTGACAATATATGCCATACAGCATCTTTTGTAGATGATGGCATAAATTAGGCTGCAGCATTTGCTTGTGAATGCTTCCATAGTTTAAAACGTGTACTTCAGCAAGGTAACCGAAGGGATCTGATAACAAACCAACATGTTTTGCATATAGTGTGGGAGTATTGTGTATTGCTTAAAGCAAATGCTGTGTGGACTGGAAGTGCTTTTGACAAGTATGTCCTTTTATTTGGCATAAATTCTGTGTACCTAAAAGAAGATTCTGCATCCTGGGTGGACTGTCTGTCTTTAACATGTTTTCTATTGTCCTAGGGTTCACTGTATATTTTTGTATTGCAGACACTATATACTCTTAATAAATAAGACACATGCTCCCACAGCTGGTCTATTAAAAATAACAAAACCAGTCCAGAAACAGAAACCTGCTGTTTATCTGTGATGTACTAGGACTGTCACATTTTGTAGGCCTAATACATGGTTCCTGAGATCAATGTTGAAAATTCCTTGGACTGCCAGTGTAACTAAAAACGATTGCATGAAAGAGGCTAATGAAACTAGAACATTATATACAACAATAAGAAAGCGACACACAGTTTTCTTTGGTCATGTGATGAGAAGAGAGGCATTGGAGAACATCGTGACAACTTGAAAGATCGAGAGGAAGAGAGGCAGAGGTAGATCAAGAGAAATAATGCTGGATGGACTGAGACGGTGGCATTGAGGAATATCAGCAGAGTTGATCCAGAAAACCAAAGACTGAGATCTGTGGAGAGTCATGAATGCCTATGCCAGCTGGCAGGGCACATGATGATGATGATGATGGTGGATGCATGAAGGAATAGGTGGCCAGACTTTCCCTCACTTAGTGGCTGACAAACGCAGGTCTCGAACCCTGGCCCGACTCTGACCATGACATTAGCATAGCTTCCTAACGATTACACTAACATGCCCACTCAACTGTGGTGTGCTGATGCCGATGTAAGGGCTTCAACCACTACACCGGACAGTTGGACTAAAATGTTGACTTCTCGTCCTTGACTTGTGGCATGTAAATTATAAGTACCTCAGAAGTCAGAGTGGGTTCACCTGATAGAGAAGGATACTGGTAATAGGGAAAGCTAATCCACACGCAGAATGCAGTCCAGTGCTTAGTGTGTTTGGACTATGCTTGGGTTAAAAGCGAGCGAGTGAAAAAAAAAAAAAAATATATATATATATTATATTTTATTTATTAATCTATTTTCCTTGAATTTGCACACAGGTGACCAGATGGCAGTTTACACACAGCTGAACTACCAGTCCCCTGTCACTGATGTCCACTATCATCCCAGGGACCACATGCTGGCTTTGTGCTCTCTGGGTGGCAACCATCCAGTTTATGTCTACAGATATGACCCTCTCAGTGAGTCAGATTTATTTGTGTTTACAAAAACCATCCAGTTTATGTCTACACATATGACCCTCTCAGTGAGTCAGATTTATTTGTTTATGTGTACAACAACCATCCCATGTATGTTTACAGATATGACCTCAGTGATTCAGATTTATGTGTTTGTGTTTAAAATAACCATTTTATGTTTACAGATATAATCCTCTCTGTGAATTAATTTGATCTACTTGTGCTTACAACTAGTCATTTGTATCTATTTCCATTTATAAGATGTGTTTATGTGTAAATATATGATCCTCCCAGTGAATCAGATTTATGTTTGTTTTTATTTTTTGTTTACAGGTAAGATTGTTTCAGTAGGTCTCTGTATTGATAACATCTATTTTATATTTACAGATACAATCCGAGTCAGATTTATGCATTCTGTTTATAATAATTATCTAGTTTATGTTTACAGATAAATAAAAACATAATTTAAAAAAATGAGCTTTATTTTCAAAGGATTACAAATTGGGCACGTCGACCCGTTTTACATTCAGCTCTTCCAATCACTCATCTTTTGTTCATCAACTGTGCATGTTACATTCACATAGGAAAAAAAACATTGTCAAATGAATGTGAGTCTGATTTGTCTGTTTGTAGTTATGTCAACAACCAAGTTTATGTTTACATATATAATTCCCTCAGTGACTCAGATTTATCTGTGTCTATTTCCAGTGTTTGTTTACAGATAAAATATTTTCATTGAGTCATATTTATCTACTTATGTTTATGCCAGCCATCAAGTTTATGTTTACACATATAATATTTTCATTGAGTTATATTTACCTACTTATATTTATGTCAGTCATCTAGTTTATGATTACATATATGATCCTCTCAGTAAGTCACATTTATGTGGTTGTATTTATGCTAACCATGAAATTTATATTTGATTAATAGCATAAATATTGTTTTAGTCAGATATGACTGAGCTACCGGATTACAGTAGACGGCAGTCCCTGATTTCTGAACATTGGCAGTGCACACCAAACCTGACACCCCACATTGTGCCAGTGACTTTGGGTGGAGGAGTGCAATTGGGAGGGTACAAGTCTTATCCTGGTTCTAGAAAATGCAACCTAAAAATTAAATGTCATGGCAGGGCAGACCAGTCTCTAAGTCTTGGTTGGCATCTGTGGTATACAATCAAAGCTTCGACATGTGGACAAATAGAGCATTGCTGTGCTGATCCAGCAGCTTCTGCAGCTTTTCTTATTTCAGATGTATTGGTGTTACCTTTCCTCTGAAGTAAACTAGGCAGGCAGAGAGAGAGATCATGATTCATGGGCAACACATGGTCTCTTCAGTTCAGCCCAGGCTTTGTGCTATGTTTGAAGCACAATGTAAAAACTATTCTGTTAAGATGACAAGTTGCCAAAATAGAGAAATATATCTGCTCATGGCTCATGCACTGAGCCAATAAATGTACGTGTTCCTCTACTAAAAATATGTGCAGCAGCACACATGCCTTAATCTAGCTTAGAAGGAACATGTCTCCCAGTGTGCTTGCAAATGAGTACCTATCTTTCTTCTTACATTTTGTAGTTTTGTTTATGTTCTTAAACTTTTTCAGTTGCCCAAGCGGACACAGGCTCGCCTCGACCTATGTCTCCACAGGAGACAACTGACATTGAAGAAGTGGAAACAGCCAGATCTAGGTATGTCTTCTGTGAGTCTTACCTCTTTCTGTCTCAGGCAGCGATTACTCTAACTCTTTCTATACAAAACACTAGTTATTCTAGATCTTTCTGTATTAACCAGTAGTAGCTTTAATTCCATCTATCAATGGGAGCAGTCTCGGCTGGCAAAGATTAGTTTCATCTTTGTGCCAGGGCATGCGGGAGTACAAGGGAATGAGCGGACTGACAAGCTCGCAGGTGACGCTACTGCGGAGGCGGACGCGCTATGGACCAGGCTGACATTTTGAATGCTCTACGAGAAGAAAGACTTGTGCGAGAACCAAGTGATGACTGTGAATCTACAACCATGGCCAGACTGCGAGAACAGCAAATTAAAAGAGGGGTGGCCAAACAAGAACACTACACAGGAAGCCAAAGAAGACTGATAAACCAACACAGAACTGGTGTCGTTAGCCACTACACGCTGTGGGATTTGCTGAGGAGGGGATCCGAGCACTTATGGACTGAATGGTTCGATGTGCAATGAGGATGATCTGTTGACTAACTATAACTATATATAACTATTAATTCCATCTATGTTAATCAGAAGTTACTTTATTTCCATCTATACTAACCAATTTAATTTCTTCTATGCTAATCAGAAGTTACTTTCATTCCTTTTACTTTAATCCACTATCTGAAGAAAAATCTGTGATGGCACATAGGATTGTATGTCTTATGTCATCACAAGTTTATGATTTTGCCTTCATGAAAATAATGTTAATTTTCACATGTTTGTGTGGCAGTACTTTCAAAGATGGGAGCAGAACAAAAGTCATGTCTAAGGAAGAATTTCAAACACATGAGAAAGTTCGATACCAGAAGGTCTTGAAAAAATTAGAAACTGCTACAGTAAGTAATGTTTGATTATATCACTTGATATCACTATGTTGTCTTATAGTGTGCTCTCGTGGGTTTTATTTTTGGTGTTATACTAAGCCAAGTGTAGATACTAACAAGAAGACAGAAAGATCACAGAAAATAAGCTGCTTTGTTCACATCAAAGGTCACGTGTAATAGATAGAATTTACTGGGGTTAAACTAACATTCCTCTCAGCATTTATTTGACAATATGTATGTGTTGAATGTGAGACTTTGGTTAATAGTATGTCCACATATATTCTTTGTTACCAATGGGAAGCAGGCTAAGCAAAGATCGAGATTGAAGGATCACATGTCACATAAAGTGATAGCAAAAAGCAGCAAGTACACACCAAAACAGTGTGAGACATTGAAGTAAAACCAAGAGAATGCAACAATACACTGTTTAAAAGTAGTAGACGGACTGGTAATTAAATGTCATTGTCTTTTCATCAATCAGTCAATCAATGAATGAAGTGTTTCTTCACAATGAAGATTAGCTGCAATACATTTTCTGTCTCTTCTCCTCTGTTGTGTTTTTACCCTTATGTGGTAGAGGAGCTTGTGTGTTCCAATGACTCCAAGAATTATGCTACCTATTGGTAGAGTCTCTCTTGCTGGACATGTCAATGGATAGGGACCAGATGAAGTGAGACACAACCTGCTGCCTTGTTGCTAGACTGGGGACAGTCACTGGAAATGATTGGGACCAGATGAAGTGAGACACAACCCTGCTGCTTTGTCGCTAGATTGGGGACAAAGGAAATGATTGGGACCAGATGAAGTGAGACACAAACTTGCTGCCTTGTAGGTAGACTGGAGACATTCACTGGAAATGATTGGGACCAGATGAAGTGAGACACAAACCTGCTGCCTTGTCGGTAGACTGGGGACAGTCAAAGGCCAGGAAAAGCAAACACAAAAAATGCTTGTTGAAATTGAATGTACTGAACCAGAAGCTTCATGGAATAGGGCAACGTAACTCTCTTTTTGGTGACATGTGACTTTTGGTTTGACATATTGCTGATCATTAACTTTCAATGTTATCTTCTCACTTGTATTGCTGTCTGCCTCTAGTTCACTGTTTCATTATTCTGGATGACATTATTGATTGTGTCATTATACTGTATGACATAGTTAACTGTTTTATTATTCTCATTACCAGATGCAGATGAGCCAGATGCCCGGGATGGTTCTTCCAGAAACGGCCTATAGTCCACGGATGGACACACTTAGTCGTTCCAGCATGTACTCACCCAGAAGGCTTCCATATGATACAGACTATTCACCGACTCCTCGGATGTCCGTAAGTTTGTCTCTTCTGTTTGTTCTTGAAGATTGAATGTGTCAGGGAAAGAGGGAGAATATACTGGTTGGGTTGGCTGAATGACCCAGAAGACACTCAATGGTTAAACTTATCAAGAAGCTCAAAACAATGTTTTCCTGTAGTGAATTTGAATAACGAAGACACAAACAATAGATTGCACGATCTATTGCCTGGCATATTTCGCTGCATCTTGTCAGTCCTTTCGCGTGTTGTTTAACACACAAAATACTCGCTTGTTAAACTTTGCAGAAGCAATTATGATCAATCAACACAAGCCAGAATTGTGCAAACAGAAAGACATGTTAGTCAGCTTAAAATTACCGTGGTAGATAATTGACATTACTGTGCGAAATTGTGTATATTTCAACTTGAAGGATTTATCTAGTTAATTTACTTTACGTTGTGTGATTTCTGCAGTATGTATCTGACGAGATGCAGCGAAATATACCAGGCAATAAATTGTGCAATCTATTGTTTGTGTCTTCGTTATTCAAATTATCAAGAAGCGATAAGAAAGATGGGTGTTGTTGGATATGATCACATGTGAGGCATGGCATGGCACATCATGATGTGATGATGTTGATGATGATGATGATAACCCATACATGACTTTGTTGAGTAGAAAAATAATAAGAGGAGATCAAACATGGTGTGTTGTAGAAAATGGCATAGCATGGAATATCATGATGTGATGATGATGATGATAACCCACACATCACTTTATTGGATAGAAAAATAAGAAGAGGAGGAGACTTAACTGTCTTTAGTCTTCTTTGTTGTGTATCATGCTCTGAAGGTTCTGAGTTTTCTTTTGGACTTTATGGTTCACTCCTTGGGATGGTCGCTGGAACTATGGAGTTCATGCAGTGTACAATGCTGGACCGAACCATATGGGATAATAGGTGGCGCAATGTAGTCAACCTCTTGCCTTTAAACCTCATATTTTAACCCCTTTAAACCTTTTTAGAGAATATTATTTACAGTTTGAATTTCTGTTTATGTGATTTCATAACTGATTTAACTGACTCAGTGCTAAACAAAAAGTAAGATCGGACCAAACATCTTACATGGTTAAATGGACAATTATTATAATGTCAATTTTCATTCACTGAGCATTGGAATTGTGGAAGATACCACAAAACAAAGCAAATAACATGATGAACCATAAAACAAAACAAATAACACAATGACGATAGTATGATGATATATCATCCTTGTGTCCAAATTTAAGGTCTTTTTTGGCAATATATTATCCTTAAGCACTGAATCAGTTAACTATTTATTCATGCCTGCTAATGTGGTTATCCATGTGAAATGATTACAGGGAGTTCCTCCTGGGGTGTTGTCTCCTCATGCACCTCCGGGTAGCGGCACACAATTAGCTGGACAAATCTCTGCCCACAGA
Source organism: Cepaea nemoralis (assembly GCA_014155875.1). NCBI lineage: Eukaryota > Metazoa > Mollusca > Gastropoda > Stylommatophora > Helicidae > Cepaea > Cepaea nemoralis. The sequence continues at coordinate 104,671 of JACEFZ010028291.1, read as the reverse complement.
GGCTACATGAGGGCCGGCGATGGAGACTGGCGGCCAGGATTCTCAGAAGGTCAGGGTTGTCATGTTTCTATAGGTTTATCATGGGTTGACCCTCTAGAGATGTCCTTCGTATTAATTTGGGACAAAAATAGAAATTCAAGCTTAAAAGGTTTAACCAGATTTTATCCATTATTAAAGTAATTCAAGTATTTAGACATATAGATAATAACATCAGGTGGAAGATATATTAGAGAGATAAAGAGCAGAATAGGCAATCAAAACCTGCATTGTAGAAAATGAATAACATCTTATGTAAAATCCCCGTCATTGGAGTTATTAAAAGAACGCTTGCTTGTTACGTAGAAGCAGTTTTAATGTATGGCTGTCATTTATGGACAGTTAGTAAACAAGCAACAACAAAAATTCCCCTGAGTCCCTCAAAGATGGGGTTTTTCAGATAGTTGCTGAAAATTCAGTTGGCAGCCAACATTTGTAATCTAATTGTTACGGAAGAGGCCAAAATACAAATACAACTTATCACAAACATGAGACAAAGGCAGTTATCATATGTTGACCACATAAGAAGAGAAACACTGGAATATGTTGTGGCAACTGGAAAGATTGATGGAAATAGACATAGCAAACGATAATGACACAGAAAGGTGTCAGCTCACAAAATGATAATGATTCTGAAGGTTGCAAGATGTGGAGATGCACTAAAACTATGTGAGAGCACTAAAACTCAGTGAGAGCACTAAATACTGTATGTGAGAGCACTAAAACTCTGTGAGAGCTCTACAACTGTATGGGAGAGCACTAAATTATATGTGAAAGCACTAAAACTGTATGGGAGAGCACTAAAACTGTATTGGAGAGCACTAAAACTCTGTGAGAGCATTAAAAACTATATGTGAGATCACTAAATACTGTAAGTGAGAGTACTAAATACTGTATGTGAGCACACTAAATACTGTAAGTGAGAGTACTAAATACCATGCTACTTTCGGTTTCAGTAAGGAGATCTGGTGCCAGAAGTCAAAGCCCAACTTTCTATGGCAGACCTCCACATCTTTCTTTGAATACGGTAAGTCTCTCTCTCTCTCTCTCTCTCTCTCTCTCTCTCTCTCTCTCTCTCTCTCTCTCTCTCTCTCTCTCTCTCTCTCTCTCTCTCTCTCTCTCTGTCTGTGTCTCTCCCTCTCTCTGTGTCTCTCTCCTTCTTTGTCTCCCCCGCCCTCTCAATCTCTAGCTTTAATCTGATGTTTTGATGATGAATCCTCAAACATGTTTTTAAAATGTTAAAATGATCTGCAGTTACTTAGTTCTACAAGTTTTAGAAAATGAAATTATTTACAGACTTCTTTCTTTTTTATTCTCCCCTCTAAATTTGATCCAAGCCCTATAAAGTATAAATAATTTATCTGATTACTATAGTATCTCTTGATAGTACCATCTCTCTCTAATACCATCTCTCATTGCTACCATTTCCAAATGCTACCATCTCCCAGTGCTACTATCTCTCTGTGTTACTATCTCTCTGTGTTACTACTGTCTCTCTGTGTTACTACTGTCTCTCTGTGTTACTATCTCTCTGTTGTACTATCTCTCTGTGGTACTACCTCTCTGTGTTACTACTATCTCTCAGTGGTACTACCTCTCTATGTTACTATCTCTCTGTGCTACTATCTCTCAGTGCTACAATCTATCAGTGCTACTACTTGTATATCCCAGTGTTACCATCTCTCAGTGCTACCATCTCCCAGTGCTACTGTCTCTCAGTGCTACCATCTCTCAGTGCTACTATCTCCCAGTGCTAGTATCTCCCAGTGCTACCATCTCCCAGTGCTACCATCTCACAGTGTTACCATCTCTCAATGCTACCATCTCTCAATGCTACCATCTCTCATTGCTACCATCTCCCAGTGCTACCATCTCCCAGTGCTACCATCTCCCAGTGCTACCATCTCCCAGTGCTACTGTCTCTCAGCGCTACCATCTCAGCGCTACCATCTCTCAGCGCTACTATCTCTCAGTGCTAGTATCTCCCAGTGCTACCATCTCCCAGTGCTACCATCTCCCAGTGCTACCATCTCCCAGTGTTACCATCTCCCAATGCTACCATCTCCCAGTGTTACCATCTCTCATTGCTACCATCTCTCAGCGCTACCATCTCCCAGTGCTACCATCTCTCAATGCTACCATCTCTCATTGCTACCATCTCCCAGTGCTACCATCTCTCAGTGCTACCATCTCCCTGTGCTACAATCTCTAAGTGCAACTATGTCTCAGTGCTACCATCTCTCTGTGCTACTATCTATCAGTACTACCATCTCTCAGTGTACCATCTCTCAATGCTACCTTCTCCCGATCTCTCTATGCCACCATTTCTTGTGCCATAATATCTTGGTGCTACCATCTGTCAGTGCCATCATCTCTTGTTATCACCATCTCTCCGTGCCACCATCTCTTGTTATCACCATCTGTCAGTGCCATCATCTCTTATTATCACCATCTCTCAGTGCCACCATCTCTTGAGGCTACTAACTCTTGGTTCTTCAATCACAATTATCATCACTTGTGCCATCATCTCTTTGGTGCTACCATCTTAGTGTCATCATCTCTTGGTTCTACATTCTTTCAATGCCATCATCTCTTGTTATCACCATCTCTCAGTGCCACCATCTCTTGGTGCTACCATCTTAGTGTCATCATCTCTTGGTTCTACATTCTCTCAATGCCATTATCTCTTGTGCCATCATCTCTTGGTTATTCCATGTCTCAGTGCCATTATCTTTTGTTGCTACCATCTCTTGGTTCTACATTCTCTCAGTGCCATTATCTCATGTGCTATCATCTCTTTTTTATTCCATGTGCCATTGTCTCTTGTTGCTACCATCACTTGGTTCTACAACTATTCTGCCACCTTCTCCTGTACCATCACCTCTTTGTGCTGCCATCTTTCAGTGTTGCCACTTGTAAGTTCTGCCATACTTCAATAATCTCATTACCATGCACAAATTAAAGCTTAACATCTAATCTAGAGTTGTAACCATAAAACACCATAAATCATGTATATATTATAGCATCTTATTTGGAGACAGGCTTCATTAATGTTAAAAGAAACACGTATTTATCTTGGTTTCAGTCGCTAAGTAAACCACAGTTCACATTTGAGCCTCCTGTTGGAACACCTTCTAGACATAAACAGGTAAGTAAACAGTTTCATTGTCACATCAATATTAAGTTAATAGTTAACGTTGAAGATTAACATAATCCACAATCCTGCACACCGCGTTCAAAACACAGCTGCAGGTAATTTGGAAACAGACTGCCTTGCGCTGGTTTTCAGTCTATGGCATGAGTGCCAGTTGTTCAGAAAGGACAAGCAAATAACTATTAGTATAGTGCATGTTGTTTCAAAACCAACTGGGGGAACTGGGTGTAAGTTGCTTTAGGAGCCTTATTCCAGTGGAGGACAGAAGAAGAAGACAGCAAATGTTGCATGTTTGAAAGTGTTTTGATCATGTTTTTTTTTCATTGTGTTTTCAGCGTCATTAACAATGTAAAACAAGGGTTTAAAAGGCCTGAAGATCAGCTTCATTACACCGGTTTTTTTTTCTCCCGTATGGCTCTGTCTCTTTCTGTAGGTTAACCTACAGAAAGTGTTGCGCAAAGCACAAATTCCGTAGCTCCAGTGATGACCCCCAGGTGTCGCTGAGAAAATTGCACTTGTGAACTGAATGACATAGTCCAGAATTGAACCCACAACTTTTGCAGCATTGAGACAGGTGGCGTAGCCACTTCACCACAGAGACTCCCTGTCATTCATCATCATCATCATCATCATCCACTTTTGCCGCCAAGCTTCGTGGAGAGGAATAATTGACGTTTCAGCACCCGGTGGGTGGCACAACAACAACATTATCCCTGTCATAAACTATTATTATAGTACATGTTGTTTCAAAACCAACTGGGGGAGTTGGGAGACAGCTGCTTCACTACCCACACTCCAGTTGGGGATACAGGACAGAAGAAGGCAGTAAATGTTGCATGTTTAACAGTTTTTCGATCATGTTATTTTCATCGTGGCATAAATTTTCAGTGTTATTAACTATTTAAAAACAAAGGCAAGAGGATTGCACCGGGTTTCTCCCATATGGCTCAGTCTCTTTCCGCAGGGTGGCCTGCCTAAAGCATCGCAGAAAGCACACACTCCGTAGCTCTAGCAACAGCCTCCAGAAGTCTCCAAGAAAACTGCATTCGTGAACCAAATGACATAGCTATTTTGTTTATGCTTTTTCCATTGTGGTTATCATGCCTCTTGAATTTCTGCTGTGAAATCTTCTGCCACTGAAAGAGGTAAAGCACACAGGAATAACAACAGTAACAAGCAAACTAAACATATGCTGAGCAGAGGAAATGACTTTGGCCTACACCCACTCTGTGAGCCACTGTAGTGCCGGGGCTAGCATGCTTGCCTACACCTACTCTGTGAGCCACTGTAATGCCGGGGCTAGTATGCTTGCCTACACCCACTCTGTGAGCCACTGTAGTGCCGGGGCTAGCACGCTTGCCTACACCCACTCTGTGAGCCACTGTAGTTCTGGGGCTACCACACTTGCCTACACCCACTGTGTGAACCACTGTTGTGTCGGGGCTAGCACGCTTGCCTACACCCACTTTGTGAGCCACTGTAGCACCGCGGCTAGCACACTTGCCAGCCCACACTGTTGTCATGGGTTCGAGTTCACACCAAAGTATGTTTTTACATTCTACCTAAGCTCCCAATTCAATCCAGCTAAAATGAGTACCATGAAATGTCTTGGAGGAAAAGGCAGCTGGAATGATGCTCACCACATCACCTCTGGCGTGTTGATTGATCTACACAAATATCTGGCTAGCACTATATACCCAGCACACCTCCAGGTGTGTAAAACAGGTCCTTTATGTACTTAATTTACACCCACTCAGTTTGAAGACACACTCTCTGGAGATGTTAACAACTTCAAGTTGACTGCTGCTTTCTGTAAATATGTTCAGGTTGACATTTGGCACCGGTGCGTGGTATTGTAGTGGTTGGCTCGCTACACTGGAAATAACATGAGTGTTGTCGGACAAGAGTTGTCTTTTTAACGCATGCTTGCTTTGAACTCAAGCGTAGTCCATACACACTATCCATACACACATACTTATAGTAGTGCTGGACTGAATTTTGCATGTGGATTAGCTTTCCCTATTGAGAGTGTCCCTCACCATCAAGAGAATCCACTTCATATGTACTTGTAATTTATGTCCCCAAGTCAAGGATGAGTCCAACTGTCTGGTGTTAGGGTTGAACCGCTTACCTCGGCATCAGCACACTGGATGTTTAAGAACATACGTTCTTATCCATTCAGCCATGCTGATCTCCAGACAAGAGTTTGATGCCAGCTCTCAACATTCGCCATGGGAGGTAAAGACTGGACACCCATTCCCTGGGCACTCAGGCCTACAGAATGTGAGGGTCCAAACCCTTCACATATTCACAGCTGGCTTTTGCTACAGGACTTTGTTGTTGTTTTTGTTTTGACATTTGAAGGTGTATGAAGAAGTAGAAGAAGAAAGCATTACAAATAGATACCTAACGGGAATGCAAATCCTTATGTAGAAAATAAGAAGCATGGAACAAGTTCCATAATATCAATCACGGCATCAAGCAAAATTCTGTTAAATGATGTGAATAAACCAAACCCAACATATTACTAACAGGTGGTCAGCATGGCCGAATAGATATCACATGCTCTTAAACTTCCGATGTGCTGGTGCCGATGTAGCGGGTTCAACCCCTACACCGGTCAGTTGAACTAACATGTTGACTTCTTGTTCTTGACTTCGGGAAGTAAATTACAAGTACCTCAGAAGTGAATTCGCCAAATAGTGAGGGAAATTGGTAATTGGGAAAGCTAATCCACACGTTAAAAATCACTAGAAGTAGTGGCACATGTATGGAGAAAGCATGAGTTCAAAGCGAGTGGGAAAGAAAAATTATTACCTACAGACATACCTCATATGTAACCCAGAAAACATTAACAGGCTATGGTAAGGTTCTGAATTTTTTTCGTAACATATTGTTTTCACATTTGTGAAGTGTCACCTACTTGTTTTGTTTAACATAACAGTAATACCTCCATATTTGCGAAGTGTCACATACTTGTTTTTGTTTACCATCACAGTAATACCTTCACATTTGTGAAGTGTCGCATATTTGTTTTGTTTAACATCACAGTAATACCTTCACATTTATGAAGTGTCACCTACTTGTTTTGTTTAACATAACAGTAATACCCTCACATCTGCAACTTCATTTCAGGTGGTAGCCATTTATGACTACCGGGCACAGCGATCTGATGAGCTGAACTTGTACAAGGGAGATGTCATCACTCTGTTGTATAAAGACAATGACAGTTGGTGGATGGGAGAGCTGCCTGATGGGCAGCAGGGCTTCTTTCCATCAAACTATGTCACAGAGGATGGTATGTTGTCTTTATTGCTTGGGGTCCATATGTTAGAGGGAGAGTAGGGTATATTTAGTCATTAAACCTTGGCACAAAAAGGTGTTTGGTGTTAGCTCGCCTGCTGACCTGGTGGTCATAAATGTGAATCTGAGCCATGGCGGATGTGTAAAATGAACCTACTCCAGGTCAACCCAGCGTTTGTTCACTGCCCGCTTCAATACATACTGTATGTAGATACTCAATTGGAGATGATTTAATAATTTTTTTTAGTTTTGCCAGGGCAGTGATGTGTATAGCCTACTTTACAATTTGAAACTGCCAAAGGATTTTGGTTGGTGTGAGACTGTCTCTCCCATCCTGTAGAACATTTTAGCTGCAAAATTCAACCAATCAGAGAGTTGATTGAAAGCCTGTGCTACATTGGGGGATACAGGAAAGAGGCAGAAGAAGAAGAAAAGAAGTAGAAGGAGAGGAAGAAGAAGAAGTAGAAAAAGAAGCAGAAGTAGAAAAAAAAGCAGAAGAATAAGTAGAAAAAGAAGGAGAGGAGGAAGAAGAAGTAGAAAAAGAGGAAGAAGAAAAAGAAGGAGAGGAGGAAGAAGAAGTAGAAAAAGAAGGAGAGGAGGAAGAAGAAGTAGAAAGAAAAAAAAAGGAGAGGAGGAAGAAGTAGAAGGAGATGAAGGAGAAGTTGAGGAAGAAGAGGTAGAAAAAGAAGACCTCCTGTTTTTGAAATTTATCCAGAAAGAATTGGCATCTAAGCCACTGCACAGAGATCACTGGAGAGTATGACACCATCAAGCTCCTTTGACAAAATTGTTCAGGGCATACTTCTTTAAATGGATTGAACCCAACACTTTTTTGATTAGATCCAAGCTTTAAGTTGCCAAAGAATTATTGCAGAAAGAATTAACCTTACAGACATCACATCACTAAACCACGTATGAATTATTGTGGAAAGAATTATCTTATAGGTATCAGGGCTTTTTTCTATCAAATTTTGTTGCTGAAGATGACATAATTTTTAGCTTTGTTCAAGGCTCCACATTATTTGTTGCATGGTGAAAATACAGTAGTATAAACTCCACTACGGAGCAAGCACGACAGGAGGTTTCTCATCATCAGAAGCAGTCCCCCTTTGCTGAAAGTTCCGTGCCCTTTACCTTTCGGACACTCTCAGGGAGCAGGCCCACCTGAGTCATGACTCCCTGGTGCTTTTCTCTTGTCGTGCATTTGCACATCCACCATAGAGACATTTCAGGTATTGCACTTATCCCACATTAACATCAGTGTGTGTGGCTGTCCAGGAGCCATCTTGCTCTCAGAGAGGTGAACATCGTGCACCCAGTGCATCTGCCAACATTATGAAATTAGTACATCTGCCAACATTATGCACTTGGCACATCTGCCAACATTATGAACTTAGTACATCTGCCAACATTATGAACTTAGTTAGTACATCTGCCAATATTATGAACTTAGTACATCTGCCAACATTATGAACTTAGTACACCCATCAACATTATGCACTTCACACATCTGCCAACATTATGAACTTAGTACATCTGCCAACATTATGAACTTAGTTCATCTGCCAACATTATGAACTTAGTACATCTGCCAACATTATGAACTTAGTACATCTGCCAACATTATGAACTTAGTACATCTGCCAACATTATGAACTTAGTACATCTGCCAACATTATGAACTTAGTACATCTGCCAACATTATGAACTTAGTACATCTGCCAACATTATGAACTTAGTACATCTGCCAACATTATGAACTTAGTACATCTGCCAACATTATGAACTTAGTACATCTGCCAACATTATGAACTTAGTACATCTGCCAACATTATGAACTTAGTACATCTGCCAACATTATGAACTTAGTACACCCACCAACATTATGCACTTGGCACATCTGCCAACATTATGAATTTAGTACATCTGCCAACATTATGAACTTAGTTCATCTGCCAACATTATGAACTTAGTACATCTGCCAAAATTATGCACTTGGCACATCTGCCAATATTATGAACTTAGTACATCTGCCAACATTATGAACTTAGTACATCTGCCAAAATTATGCACTTGGCACATCTGCCAATATTATGAACTTAGTACATCTGCCAACATTATGAACTTAGTACAACTGCCAACATTATGAACTTAGTATATCTGCCAACATTATGAACTTAGTGCATCTGCCAACATTATGAACTTAGTACATCTGCCAAAATTATGCACTTGGCACATCTGCCAATATTATGAACTTAGTACATCTGCCAACATTATGAACTTAGTACAACTGCCAACATTATGAAATTAGTATATCTGCCAAAATTATGCACTTGGCACATCTGCCAATATTATGAACTTAGTACATCTGCCAACATTATGAACTTAGTACATCTGCCAAAATTATGCACTTGGCACATCTGCCAACATTATGAACTTAGTACAACTGCCAACATTATGAACTTAGTACATCTGCCAAAATTATGCACTTGGCACATCTGCCAATATTATGAACTTAGTACATCTGCCAACATTATGAACTTAGTACATCTGCCAAAATTATGCACTTGGCACATCTGCCAATATTATGAACTTAGTACATCTGCCAACATTATGAACTTGGCACATCTGCCAATATTATGAACTTAGTACATCTGCCAACATTATGAACTTAGTACAACTGCCAACATTATGAACTTAGTATATCTGCCAACATTATGAACTTAGTGCATCTGCCAACATTATGAACTTAGTACATCTGCCAAAATTATGCACTTGGCACATCTGCCAATATTATGAACTTAGTACATCTGCCAACATTATGAACTTAGTACAACTGCCAACATTATGAACTTAGTATATCTGCCAACATTATGAACTTAGTGCATCTGCCAACATTATGCACTTGGCACATCTGCCAACATTATGAACTTAGTTCATCTGCCAACATTATGAACTTAGTATATCTGCCAACATTATGAACTTAGTGCATCTGCCAATATTATGAACTTAGTACATCTGCCAAAATTATGCACTTGGCACATCTGCCAATATTATGAACTTAGTACATCTGCCAACATTATGAACTTAGTACAACTGCCAACATTATGAACTTAGTATATCTGCCAACATTATGAACTTAGTGCAGCTGCCAACATTATGCACTTGGCACATCTGCCAACATTATGAACTTAGTACACCCGCCAACATTATGCACTTCACACATCTGCCAACATTATGAACTTAGTACATCTGCCAACATTATGCACTTGGCACATCTGCCAACATTATGAACTTAGTACATCTGCCAACATGATGAACTTAGTATATCTGCCAACATTATGAACTTAGTGCATCTGCCAACATTATGAACTTAGTGCATCTGCCAACATTAAGAACTTAGTACATCAGCCAACATTAAGAACTTAGTACATCTGCCAACATTATGAACTTAGTACATCTGCCAACATTATGAACTTAGTACACCCACCAACATTATGCACTTGGCACATCTGCCAACATTATGAATTTAGTACATCTGCCAACATTATGAACTTAGTTCATCTGCCAACATTATGAACTTAGTATATCTGCCAACATTATGAACTTAGTGCATCTGCCAACATTATGAACTTAGTACATCTGCCAAAATTATGCACTTGGCACATCTGCCAATATTATGAACTTAGTACATCTGCCAACATTATGAACTTAGTACAACTGCCAACATTATGAACTTAGTACAACTGCCAACATTATGAACTTAGTATATCTGCCAACATTATGAACTTAGTGCATCTGCCAACATTATGCACTTGGCACATCTGCCACATTATGAACTTAGTTCATCTGCCAACATTATGAACTTAGTATATCTGCCAACATTATGAACTTAGTGCATCTGCCAACATTATGAACTTAGTACATCTGCCAAAATTATGCACTTGGCACATCTGCCAATATTATGAACTTAGTAGCATCTGCCAACATTATGACTTATTACAACTGCCAACATTATGAACTTAGTACATCTGCCAACATTAGGAACTTAGTACATCTGCCCAACATTATGAACTTAGTACATCTGCCAACATTATGAACTTAGTACACCCACCAACATTATGCACTTGGCACATCTGCCAACATTATGAATTTAGTAATCTGCCAACATTATGAACTTAGTTCATCTGCCAACATTATGACTTAGTACATCTGCCAAAATTATGCACTTGGCACATCTGCCAATATTATGAACTTAGTACATCTGCCAACATTATGACTTAGTACATCTGCCAAAATTATGCACTTGGCACATCTGCCAACATTATGAACTTAGTACATCTGCCAACATTATGAACTTAGTACATCTGCCAACATTATGAACTTAGTACATCCCAACATTAGCACTTGTCACTTGCCAATTTATAACTTAGTCACTCCAAATTATGCATTGCAACTCCAATTATTGAACTTAGTAAATAAGCATTGAAACTTAGTACATTCCAATTATCACTTAGTACATTGCCAAAATTATGACTTGGCACATCTGCCAATATTATATTAGTATCTGCCAACATTATACTTAGTCATCTGCCAAAATTATGAACTTGCACATCTGCCAACATTATGAACTTAGTACATCTGCCAACATTATGAACTTATACATCTGCCAAAATTATGAACTTGGCACATCTGCCAATATTATAACTTAGTACATCTGCCAACATTATGAACTTAGTACAACTGCCAACATTATGAAATTAGTACATCTGCCAAAATTATGAACTTAGGGACATCTGCCAATATTATGAACTTAGTACATCTGCCAAAATTATGCACTTGGCACATCTGCCAATATTATGAACTTAGTACATCTGCCAACATTATGAACTTAGTACAACTGCCAACATTATGAACTTAGTATATCTGCCAACATTATGAACTTAGTGCATCTGCCAACATTATGCACTTGGCACATCTGCCAACATTATGAACTTAGTTCATCTGCCAACATTATGAACTTAGTATATCTGCCAACATTATGAACTTAGTGCATCTGCCAACATTATGAACTTAGTACATCTGCCAAAATTATGCACTTGGCACATCTGCCAATATTATGAACTTAGTACATCTGCCAACATTATGAACTTAGTACAACTGCCAACATTATGAACTTAGTATATCTGCCAACATTATGAACTTAGTGCAGCTGCCAACATTATGCACTTGGCACATCTGCCAACATTATGAACTTAGTACACCCGCCAACATTATGCACTTCACACATCTGCCAACATTAGAACTTAGTACATCTGCCAACATTATGCACTTGGCACATCTGCCAACATTATGAACTTAGTACATCTGCCAACATGATGAACTTAGTATATCTGCCAACATTATGAACTTAGTGCATCTGCCAACATTATGAACTTAGTGCATCTGCCAACATTAAGAACTTAGTACATCAGCCAACATTAAGAACTTAGTACATCTGCCAACATTATGAACTTAGTACATCTGCCAAAATTATGCACTTGGCACATCTGCCAATATTATGAACTTAGTACATCTGCCAACATTATGAACTTAGTACAACTGCCAACATTATGAACTTAGTATATCTGCCAACATTATGAACTTAGTACATCTGCCAACATTATGAACTTAGTACATCTGCCAAAATTATGCACTTGGCACATCTGCCAATATTATGAACTTAGTACATCTGCCAACATTATGAACTTAGTACAACTGCCAACATTATGAACTTAGTATATCTGCCAACATTATGAACTTAGTGCATCTGCCAACATTATGAACTTAGTACATCTGCCAAAATTATGCACTTGGCACATCTGCCAATATTATGAACTTAGTACATCTGCCAACATTATGAACTTAGTACAACTGCCAACATTATGAACTTAGTATATCTGCCAACATTATGCACTTGGCACATCTGCCAACATTATGAACTTAGTATATCTGCCAACATTATGAACTTAGTGCATCTGCCAACATTAAGAACTTAGTACATCAGCCAACATTATGCACTTGGCACATCTGCCAACATTATGAACTTAGTACATCTGCCAACATGATGAACTTAGTATATCTGCCAACATTATGAACTTAGTGCATCTGCCAACATTATGAACTTAGTGCATCTGCCAACATTATGAACTTAGTGCATCTGCCAACATTATGCACCTGGTTCATCTGCCAACATGAACTTAGTGCATCTGCCAACATTATGCACCTGGTTCATTTGCCATATTACCAGTGGACCTTCAGTCCATGAACTGAAAGAGGTAGTAATAAAGTGAACACCAATGAAGCTAAGTAAGATTCCAGACAGAAAGCAGACACAAACTACCAAATATTTCATCCAAATCTTTCTCGTAGTGTGTCTTTTACTGTTATTTCCTCTTCATTTGCTAATGAAGACTTAGTGAACTTATACTGTCGTGTTGTCATGTTACTACTTCAATAAATAATAGAAATAAATAAGAGATAAATACATTTCAACATATAGTATCTTGCATTTTTTAATTGTTTTTTATTCTTGTGTTTCTTATGGCCTTTGAATTTCTCGTTTGCGATTAAAGATATTTGTCTGTTATATATTTTGTTTCTTGTAAAATATAAATATTTTTATTAGAAAGAATTCTATAATTTTTCTATTCAGTATATTTCAGCATTATCTGTATGTTTCCAAACACTATAGTGATGGTTACATATAAAATAGTTGTTTTGTAGTCAATGCTTCACATTGTGAGTTCATTGATTGGGTGTAAAGTAATTGTGACAGTTCACGTTCCCAAGTGTGTGATACCAGGTTCCTTAAGGGAAGCAAAGACTGGTAACTTTGTAATCTTCCATGCATGTCATAAGAGGTGGCTAAGGAGGGTTGGTCCTGGAGCAGGCTTCTACGTCATGTAGACAAGTGTAGCTGCACAGTCCAGCCAATAATGTACAAGTTTAAAGATAGGGGGAGGGGGGAGGAATTAACTCAGCCATCCAAGAGGAAAGGAGGTTCTAGTGGAGGTTTGATGAAAAAAGCCTCAAGGAGCCTTGATTGCATACTTACTTCCTTTTATCTAGAAATAATAAGGGGGGGGGGTGTACCTGGTGCAAGCTGCAGGAGATGGCAAAAGATAGGATGGGATAGCATTGTTGAAGGCCTTTGCTCCAATATATCATAAAGGACACTAACAGCGACACTGTCAGAGAGCTCCTGTTTGCTGATGATTGCGCACTATATGCCAACTCAGAGGCAGATGTCCAACACAATGTTTCAGCTTTCTCATATGCCTGTGCCAACTTTGGGCTCAATATCAACTTGGAGAAGACTGTAGTTATGTACCAGCTAGCTCCAGGGATTAATCACACTGTGCCAAATATCAAAGTGAATGGTCATAGACTAAGTGTTGTGGACGAATTCACCTATCTTGGCAGCACTGTGTCACAGGCTGCCACAATTGATGACAAAGTGAATGCAAGAATCTCCAAGGCCAGCACGGCCTTTGGCAAAATGTACAAGAATGCGTGGGACAGAAATGGAATAAGCCTGCAAACAAAGCTGAAAGTCTACAAAGCAGTTGTAGTACTTGTAGTATCCACACTGCTATATGCTTGTGAAACCTGGACTGTTTATCAGGAACATGCTAGGAAATTAAACCATTTCCACACAGTCTGCCTTAGGTAGCTATTGATGATTAAATGGCAAGACAAGATCCCAGACATTGAAGTTCTAGAAAGAGTGTCCATGCCCAGTATCCACACTCTACAGATTCAGAATGAGATTCATGGGCTGGTCACTTAATTTGCGCGCCAGACCACAGGCTCCCTAAACAAATTTTCTACGGCGAGCTGCGTTGTGGTAAACGCTCCCAAGGCGGCCAGAGGAAACGCTCTAAAGACACTCTGAAAATTTCACTGAAAAGCTTTTGGAATTCATCATGACACCTGGGAGACTGCTGCCAAAGACCAAAATTTGTGGCGTACATTATTTTGCAAGGGTGCAGTCAATTGTGAAGCAACCAGGACTGCAAGTGCTGTGAAGAAAAGGTTGGACAGAAAAATCACTGCAGGAGATCCTCCTCCTGGAACGTCAAGCATTCTTTGCCCACATTGTCAAAGAACATTTTGAGCCAAAATAGGCTTTTCAGCCATCTTAGAACTCACAGCTCCATACTTTCAACCCCACTGGATGAAATGAATGGTCATCATCATTCTTGATGGACAAACATCATAAAGGGCAGAAGAAGAAGCCCATGCACAGTATTGTGAGTTGGTTGATTGGGTATATATAAAACACTTACTTGATAGTCCATGTTCCTTAATGTGAACTGGTTAATTGGGTATATATAAAACACTTACTTGATAGTCCATGTTCCCTAATGTGAACTGGTTAATTGGGTATATATAAAACAGTTACTTGATAGTCCATGTTCCCTAATGTGAACTGGTTAATTGGGTATATATAAAACAGTTACTTGATAGTCCATGTTCCCTAATGTGAACTGGTTAATTGGGTATATATAAAATAGTTACTTGATAGTCTATGTTCCCTAATGTGAACTTGTTAATTGGGTATATATAAAACAGTTACTTGATAGTCCATGTTCCTTAATGTGAACTGGTTAATTGGGTATATATAAAACACTTACTTGATAGTTCATGTTCCCTAATGTGAACTGGTTAATTAGGTATATATAAAACAGTTTTTTGATAGTCCATATTCCATATTGTGAATTCATTGGTTGGGTATGTAAAACAGTTACTTGATAGTCCATGTTCCCTAATGTGAACTGGTTAATTGGGTATATATAAAACAGTTTTTTGGTAGTCCATGTTCCATATTGTGAATTCATTGGTTGGGTATATAAAACACTTACTTGATAGTCCATGTTCCCTAATGTGAACTGGTTAATTGGGTATATATAAAACACTTACTTGATAGTCCATGTTCCCTAATGTGAACTGGTTAATTAGGTATATATAAAACAGTTACTTGATAGTCCATGTTCCCTAATGTGAACTGGTTAATTAGGTATATATAAAACACTTACTTGATAGTCCATGTTCTATACTGGGTGTCCATTGATTGAGTGTAATTGTTTTGCTGCTAGATGACAATGAAGACCATTACCAAACTAGACGAGCATCCATAGGGAGCAGTAGTGGTACCGTCACAGCCATCAGGACAAAGACAGGGGAACTTAAGTTCCTTTCTGGAGGAGAGGAATCAGATGCTGAAACTCCCAGGTAGGTTGGCCTTGTGGTTTATAATTGTTGTTAACCTTGAATGCGTGATAATGTCGACAAAGACAGGGGGAACAGATAGAGATATTAAAATAAGTATACAACAGGCAAGAGGAGTTTTATAGCACTAAGAAATGTGTGGAGTGTAATCACAGATGCCAAACACAATATGTTATACCAGTGGTTCTCAACCAGTGGGGAATTCCCTCCCAGGGGGGGAATGAAGATTATTTCAAGATCGCGTTAATACAAGAACCGATTACTTGAAATTGTTTTTCCCTTCATACATTATGGTTTTGTACGTCTCACCCTTCTAAAATTCATTTTATAAAGTAAGTAGACCCACAAATCACATTTTATGTGGACATCTAGACTTGTTTTAGTAGTATGTGCTTCCATTATTACGTATACTGTGAAGGAGCGAGGGGGGGGGGGGGAATTTTTAGGTAGGAAATACTAAAGGGGGGAATGACGTTCTGAAAATATGGTGAAGGGGGGCACGGGCCAAAAAAGGTTGAGAACCACTATATTACACGGTCTCTTGCCTGGCATATTTCGCTGCATCTTGAGGGCATTCTGCAGAGTTATATCTCAGTTGAAGTGAATAAATGAATAACAATTTGGCTGAAATACTAAATACATAGTTACTGAGATTGATTGAATGTGGAGTTTGTTATGCCACGGTAGTCTAAAATTTTAAAGGAAGTCCTTCTGTTTGCATAGCAATGGCTGGAATCACCTGATTGATAATGTTTTGATATATTTGAGCAATCAATTATTGTTTGTCAAATACAGTAAACAAATTGCTTTCTCTTGATTAACTTTACGAGTGCTGACAAGCAAATGTTCTGTGACAGCTGACTTCCTTGTTTTATGACCCGTCGACTGCATAAGGATGAAGTCCTGAAGATAAATTTGTGGAGGTGAAAGGAAATTAAATTTAGCATCAAACTTAAAATATTTAACTTCAGTGTTAACTCAGTACTACTGTACAAATCTGAAACATGGAGAACGACTTAAAGAATTACTAATAAACTTCAAACATTAATTAATTGGTGGCTGAGTGAAATAGCAGGACTAAAATAATATAACAGAATCACCAATGTGAGGCTGATGGAGGAAACTAAACACATTCCAGTCAATCAAGAGATGAGGACAAGATGCTGGCGCTAGGTAGGACACAAATTGAGAAAACATGAGGGTAGTTTAACTAGACACTCCCTTAATGGAAACCACAAGGGACAACAGAAAGAAGCTGAAAGCATGGTGTTTATAGCACATAGCTTCCTTACAAAGTAGTCTGGGGTTTCAACTGCATCAGTGGCTGGATTGTCATCTCAGAGTGACTATTGAGTTCTCTCAGCTTCATAGAAGGAGCATCATACATTTACCTGAGAAAGTAAGTATGATGGAGTAATACTGACTTTATCACTCCTCATATGCTGGTCAGTCATGACAAATATAGGCTTACCACATTGTCATCAATGCTGATGAAATTCTTCTTCTTCTTCTTCTACGTTCATCCGTAATGTTTTTTTGGGATGTAATTGCATTGTGCCTGTTTACAGCAGAACTGCGAGATTTGCACCTTTCGGCCGACACATCCGACTTCTTCAGGCATTTGTTGACCGGTTTAACCTTATCACCTTGATGAATTTAAATACAGACACCACATTCATCATATGTCAACCCAAGTATCATATTTTCATATAACTTTGCAACAAGATGCCCCACAATTTGCCAGGCAAGAAATCATGCAATATTTTATATATGGCGTCTGTGTTTACATGCTGGTGAATGCAATATTTTATATATGGCGTGTGTTCACATGCTGGTGAAAACTGCTAATTGATTAGGGAAATTAGATGTAGACAGCCTATATTTGTTGGGCTTGTGAGGAGCAGAAATAAACTTGCAAACTTGATGGGAAAAGCCCTAGAGGAAGACAGAGATACGGATCTAGATAACTTGACCCAATTTCATAATCAGGACAAGGTCAGGTCAGAAGGTGAACTTTGACCGCTTATGCTTACCAACATGTCACATGATAATGTTGACAGTGTATCCATCGTTTGCAGGGTCTGCCTGTTGTATCTGGACTTTATTGTTTTTTGTGGAGCACCGTGCATCCGTCGGTACTCGTCACAGCAGCCAAATAATGTTACTTGCTTTTTAAAAACATGTCTTCGTTAGTTTCATCTTTATCTACATCTCATCTTGTTCCTCTTGTACCATGCAGTGTCGAGGTGAAGCTTACACAGCAAGAGAGTGCCCCTTTATGGGCTTCATATATCAAGATTCCCACGGACTCTGTTATTCTCTCTGTCCATCGTTTAAATTGTCGGCCTCTTCTTCTGGTTACATTTGGTCTGTACATCATTGCTTGTTGTGGTATACTGTTAGTTTGTAGCCCAGTTATGAGGCCGAACCATTTAACTTGCTGTATTCTAATGAAATTTATCGCTGTTATGACCCCCACTGTAGTCCTGATTTAATCATTTCTGATTTTCTCCCTTCTTGATACATTTAGTATTCTTCTCAGGAATCTCATTTGTAATGTTACTTTTCTCTTTTTCTGTCATTGTCCAGCTTTGGAATTGGTAGCATAGAGTAGGTAGGAAGATTTTGTTGTAGAGAGTTTTTTTAATATCTACTACTGATACATGTCTATCAGTGGTATTATTCAAACTTGTTTTCTAATATAATCATGTCCGATGTTGTCTGTTCTTGTTACATTAGATATCCTCAAATCTATATCTATAAAACAAAGTGTATGTATATATGTATGTCCTTTATTTTTTCGCTAACGGCCCATCCGATTGAGATGAAATTTTCTGCACGTCTTCCTTTCATTCCAGAGTTGCCAACTGTGATATTTTTTTAGTGTGAAATCGCCTGCTTACTCAGTATTATTTCATATTTCATTTTTCATTAAAATTTATATATAACTAAGGGACTTAACTCTAGAAAAAGTTATTTCAAGGGGCATAACTTTTAATAACATTGTTGTATAACTTATAGTCATATTGTTGTATCGTTTTCAAAGATTTATAAACTCTTTGTCTATAGTTATGTACCGGCATATGAGTTATAATAAATAATGATACAATCTTTAAGGCAATTTCAAAGTTTACATAAAAATAATGCATAATGCATAACATTGTAACTCATCTTTCTATGCTTAAGAAATTATCTTAAAGATGTTGAACAATATCATCGCATCTTTAATATTTTCCGCTATCATATCGGCACGATTCGCTTGACAGCACTTCTCAGCGCTATCAAGCCAAGACGCCTTACACATTTCAAGCAGCCTGATACGGGGGGAAAATGGCACGTCGTAATAGCACAAAGAAACAAGCAGCTTCCAAGATGCATAGTGAGAAAACCGACCAGACTATCAAGAACACGAACCTGCCTTTGGAGAGTCTGCATGCAAGCTGTAATAAAGTATCTGAACCTACAGTCAATGAAACTACCAATAAGAAGAGCGACGACTACCCACAGACGAACACAAAAACTTGTGAGAGGAAAGAGGACCAAGACACCAGAATCAGAAACACTGATTCAAACACAGTCAGATGGGTGGTCAAGCGGCTAAAAATGGAGCTTACTGATCAACAAATACAGAAGCAGCTGCAGGAAGAAAATCTTCACGTCAACATTTTGAAGGCAGAGCGGATTCTTACCTACTCAGAATTAAATGAGATGCTCCACACCAGGGACTGGGCGAACCCGGGCCGGGTCAGGCAGACAGACAGACAGACAGACAGACAGACAGACAGACAGACAGATAGATAGATAGATAGATAGATAGATAGATAGATAGACAAACAGACAGGGAGGGAGGGAGGGAGGGATAGACGGAGGGAGAGACAGAGGGATGGGTCTATTAGACAGACAGACAGACAGACAGACAGACAGACAGACAGAGATAGATAGATAGACAAACAGACAGACACAGACAGACAGACAGACAGACAGACAGACAGACAGACAGATAGTCGGTAACGGGAACGAGAACTTATATGACTACTTATATGAATTAAATGAGATGCTCCCCACCATGGACTGGGCGAACCCGGGCCGGGTCAGGCAGACAGACAGACAGACAGACAGACAGACAGATAGATAGATAGACAGACAGACAGACAGACAGACAGACAGACAGATAGATAGATAGATAGATAGATAGATAGATAGATAGATAGATAGACAAACAAACAGGGAGGGAGGGAGGGATAGACGGAGGGAGAGACAGAGGGATGGGTCTATTAGACAGACAGACAGACAGAGATAGATAGATAGACAAACAGACAGACACAGACAGACAGACAGACAGACAGACAGATAGACAGACAGACAGACAGACAGACAGATAGATAGTCGGTAACGGGAACGAGGACTTATATGACTACTTATATGAATTAAATGAGATGCTCCCCACCAGGGTCTGGGCGAAGCCGGGCCGGGTCAGCTAGTATCTAATATAATCATGTCTTATGTCATCTGTTCTTGTTTCATTAAACATCCTCAAATATCTAATATAATCATGTCTTATGTTTTGTGTTCTTCTTTCATTAAACATCCTGAAATATCTAATATAATCATGTCTTATGTTGTCTGTCACATTAAGTATCCTCAAATATATAATATAATCATGTCTCTTCTTGTCACATTAAACAACCCCAATTATCTAATACGATCGTATCTTTTATTGTCTGTTCTTGTTTACACCAAACACCCTCAAATAATCAATTGTGTCTTTTTATTACTCACTGTTTATTTACTTACAGATCACGAAAGAAGAAACATGTTTCCATCAACATCAACAAAGACAGCAGAGCTTCTTTGCCACCACCAGGGCCTTCAAAAACATTAAATAACAGCATTGATGCTCTTTTGGATCAGTATGAGTCCATGGCATGAGAGACACACGTTAACCATACTCAAGAAGCAAAATAATATGTAGATATTCAAAAACAGATGAAAGTTGCAAATTCCTTGGACTGCCAGAGTAACTAACGACGATTGCCTGAAAGAGGCTAATGAAACTAGAACATTATATACAATAATAAGAAAGAGACAAACAGCTTTCTTTGGTCATGTGATGAGAAGAGGCATTGGAGAACATCATGACAACTGGAAAGATCAAGGGGAAGAGAGGCTGAGGCAGACCAAGAGAAATAATGCTGGATGGATTGAGATGGTGGCATGGAGGAATATCATCAACAGAGTTGATCTAGAACACCAAAGACCAAGATCTGTGGGGAGCCATGAACGCTTGAGCCAGCTGGCAGGGCACTTGATAATGATTGATGATGATTCACAAACTAACAAGTGCCCGGAAAAGGCTAATGAAAGCAAAACATGATTAACTATAAGAAAGGGACAAACAGTGTTTGTTGGTCTTGTAATAAGAAGAGGAGCTGATTCATAAAGAGCTTCATATCCTGGAAGCTGAAATATCTTGAACATATTAAAAAGGTCACAGTTAAGAACAAATTGTAATGAAAGGCATGGTTCCTGGAAGAAAAGGCAGAGGTCAGCTAACATGGAGGTGGACACAGGACATCAAAGACACCTTGGGCATGAAAACACATGGGGCAGGGGGGCCTGGTGAAAGATCCAAAGTTGTTTTCAGTGGGCCGTGATGAGAATAGGGCATATGCCGCAAATTGGGTATAAAGAGCGAGAGAATGTAGGGGAACATTCTATAGAGGACCTACTACGTTATGATGATGGTACGACAGAAACAGAGCTGACATAAAAAAAACTGGCCACAAATTGTTTTAATGTGGTCAGATGTTTTTTACATGTACAGAAAGAACACAAACACTTACAATTATTAAAAATATGCATACACTTATTTATGCATGAATGTCTTCCAATCAGAGATGTTGTCTGCATTTTCAAAATTAGATTAACGTTGTGCTTGGATTATAGGAAGCCAGGTTAAAATTGGCCAGGTACTTGTTGCAAAAGTGTAAAAGTTAGTTGCAAAACCTTTACAGAATGTCACAGTCAACACCAGCATTTTTTTTCTGTTGTTGTGATCTCTTGGCAAATTTATATTTAGTAGTTTGTCATTGCTTTCTGAATGACCGGCACCTATGCCATTTTGTACAAAACAATGCAA
Source organism: Cepaea nemoralis (assembly GCA_014155875.1). Taxonomy (NCBI): domain Eukaryota; kingdom Metazoa; phylum Mollusca; class Gastropoda; order Stylommatophora; family Helicidae; genus Cepaea; species Cepaea nemoralis. The sequence goes on along the minus strand of JACEFZ010028291.1, from coordinate 82,766 downwards.
GGCCGTCTGCTGCTAAATCGCCCGCAGCTGTGTTTCGAACATGGGTATGCAGGATTACAAACTGAATCCGTTACCCCTTGGCCACGGAACTGCGATATGTCATTGGCAGTTTTCTTTATGTGTGTATCATATTTTCTGATTATGTAGCATTTTTTAAACACAAATTGATAATATTGTGCCTTACATATTTTAATATGATTATTTTCTATCAGTCCACACAGATATTCTGTATTTGATGTTACTATCTCAAAATCCATAAGATATTCAGTGTGTGTGGTTTGCTTTTATTACAACTAGATTGATTAGTGAAATAATAATAACTGTCTTTCGTGAATAATTATATACTGTATTTATCTGCAGTAGCTACTTCAAATATTTATATCCTCTATTTATGCTCCTCTCTTCTTCTTATCCACATTATTGTTTCATTTCTGATCAGGTTCTTCAAATTTATTTTCATCTTTTTTTTCCTTTGTTATCTCAGTATTTCAACTTTCATTCATTTTTCCCCCTCCTTGATGTGCAACATATATAATTTTATTTACTGTTATTTTCTTCTGAAACTTACCTCTTTTCATGGAGACAGAATCGTTAAGAGTTATTTAAATTTATTGAATATGTTATTATTTTGTTACTGTTTTTGTGAAGTCTTTCTTCAGCTTTCACATTGTATAATCATCACCATCATCAGGTGCTTTGTCACATTGTGAGTGTGATCATTCTTCTCCACAGCTGACAATCTCCAGCAGAATGTATCAGTTCATGCTCTGACATGGTGAAAGGCTGTCAAGAATATTCTCTTGCTGTCTTCCTCTTACTCTGTGTCCATTTATCGTTTCAGCTGTTACACAAACTATGTTCCAGTTTATTCCTTCTCAAATTATGGCTGGAAATGGTGACTGCCTCTTTCTGAAGTTTGTGATAAGTTGCCTTTGCATTATAGCATCTGTTTAAACATTTTGATTACTCATTTTGGTTGTGCAAGATATTTTCAGCATTCTTCTGTGATACATTATTTCCGCAATTTCAATGGATTTTTTTTTTGCTTGTTTACTAATAGTCCAGGGTTTACAGACATGTGTTAACATTGATTCTGTTTAATATGCAAGATTGGCCACCCTGCTCTCAGGCCTACAAAATACAATAGCACTATCAACTTCGCTAGCATGCGCACCAACCATGGAAATACTCAACCATTAATCTGTAGCAGTAAATGTCAACTCTGAAAGGGAACAATTCTGCACCAAACACTCACTTCCTTTAAGCATAGTAAGGAAAGGAATCTTGTCCCCATCATGAAGCGTGTTTGGTATAGTGCTAATCCTATATTTGTTTATACACCAAGTGACACTGGAGGGGTGATGCAGTCAGTGTCAGGCCAGCCGCTTTTGCTTTCCAGAGCAGTGTCTGGTATTCATTATAGCCTCAGTCAACCTGGGTTCTCAAGTCGATTTAAAAAACTACCCTCCTCAATGGGATATGTGAACACATGACCAAGAGGCAAGCAGGTGAGCAGGCTAGCCACTGCAGTACGGCAGCTGCCAGAGAAGAGAATTAGCCAAATATAAATTACATTGGAAGAGCTAGATGAGAACTTGACACAATGGCACAGTACGAGAGGACCTGACATGAGCTAGTCTGTGTTCTGTGGAAAGCCACACTAGGGAAAAAAGATCTTAGATGTTAATGTAAAGTTGTATCAGAATATGCATTGTATTGTTATGATTATGTATAACTTGATGACATATTTTTTACATAGAGTTGTAATAAACATTACACACACTTTTTGTGTATATAGAATAAATTATGGGTATTAAAAACTTGTTTGTAGTTTCATTGACTTAATCAATCATAGTGTGCTTGTATTATTATTGTGTGTTTCTATTCATATTTGCTATAAATACTACTACTAATGCTGCTGCAACTATTTCCATAACTTATACTACTGCTGCATCTGATGCTGTTACTATTCCTTTTCTTTTCTCATCTTCACCAGTTTGCATCAGAAACATTGGCCATCAATTATCCTTATGTGAAACTGCTAGAGTCATCTGGGATGTGTGTGATATTGTAAAAATACAAGAAAAATATGCACTGGAAAAAAAGACACATTTGAATAACGAATACATAAACAATATATTACACAATTTATTGCTAGACATTTTTCGCTGCATCTCATCAGGTGCATACTGCAGAAATCACACAACATAAACTAAAGCAGACAAATGGCAATATACTGGAAGAAATACACAAGCTAGAACATTGCTGAGGACAATACATATAAGTAGGTTATGGCAACTTGGTCATGGCATGTGTCATGGCGGTCTATGGCATTAAGCTGTTACTTGTATTCTGACCATTTTACTTTAACGAAATTCACTCTTGCATATGAAGGATATATATAAGAGAGAGAGAGAGTTAGAGGGAGAGAAAAAGAAAGAGACATTGGAGGAGGGAGAACGTCGAAAGGAGAAAAGAGAGAGGGTCAGAGGGAGAGTGAGAGAAAGAAAGAGATAGAGATAGTGCTGGTTGGGCTGGCACAATGGCTCAGTGGACAATTTATTATATGCATGAAGCCCCGGGAAGGCTAACCCGGTCAACAAACGCCCACCAAAGTCGAATGTATTGGCCTAAGGGCGCATAACCGGACACACCGCAATTACGTCTGAAAATCACTCCGGATGAACGCAGAAGAATATGAATGAAGCAAATTCTTTACATACCACCGCTCTCATTACATCCCTTCGAAAGACTCAAGCCTTGGCTGGTTCCATTGCCTCATGTTCTGTCATGCTCATAGTGAGATCAATACCCCGAGCCGACTGTCGTGTAGGTCGACCCCTGCCTCCTGTAATCATGTCTTCCATAGCTGCTCTATCTAAACCTCTGCAACATTTGAAGCGCCCTAATTATTTTAGTTTCTCGACCTTGATACTTTTATTTTTTTTTTCCCAATTCCTGTTCAGTCAGAATCCTACTGCATTGATTTCGATGTGCATATCTATACACATATATATGTTATACAGCAGCAAAGAAGTGCGTGGACATTCATGGCACGTATACCGGGAAGAGCTGTTCAATAAGCCAGTGGTACCCTCTCTATGACCACGAGCCGCATGGCGATGGATGTGATAGCAGTGACACGGGCTTTCGTATAGCTGGAATCACAAAATTATACCAACGTTGTGTACTAAGTGATTCAATAAGCATGATCCGACAGGTCGAGTCGTGGTCTGTAAGTAGACAGTGGACTGAATCGCCGCGGAGTTCTGTTGTCCATAGAGTAACCTTTATCTTCATTCCGGAACATGCGGGAGATGACGGAAATGAGCGAGCTGATAAACTTATTGGCTCTGCATCTCAACTCAACTCCCTGCAGACGGCAGCCCATGGATCATGTCTATGTTATAACGCCCTTAGAGAGACGTCGAGAGTTATAACGCCATTAGAGAGGTGTAGAAACTGGTGAAGAGGGAGATTCAGAGAATCTGAGCAAATATGGACTTGTCCGGAGTGCAAGGATGATACCCCAGCAGATAAGAAATATTAAGCGCCACTTACATTTTTTTTGTTTACAAAGGGGAGTAACCTGATTATTAGAAACACATCATTGTGTCAAAATTATAAAATTTTGTTGTCAAGATACGTGCTCTATAAAGATATACATTTATCTTCAAAACCCAGACAAGGCTTCGGTTGTGTGGTACTCCCTGGATAACCGGATCGTCAAGGCAGATGTCCCAGATATTAAGTTGAATGGATGTCCTCTTAGTAGTGAGAGTAAATTTAAGTACGTGGGTATGACCTTTGACAGGTGTTTGTCTTTTAAAGATTATGTGGAGGGTTTGGTGGTGAAGGCTGGTAGGGGACTTAATGCATTGAGGGCGATGGCAGCAACCGGGGTAGATCAGAGGATGCTTTACAGGCTCTTTCAGCAGTTAATAATTTCTGTCATTGAGTATGGTTTGGGGCTGCTGACAGTATCAAAGAGCCAGCTTGAAAGGTTGGAGCGCATACATAATGCTGCCATGCGGGTAACCCTGGAGTGCACAAAGGACACACCAATTATATGCATGAGGCATATCCTGGCGCTACCAACAATTACGGATAGGCATTGGTCCTTCAGGCCAAATGGAACCTGAGAGTTGTTGCAGATAGGGATCACCTCCTACATGAAGCCATGGATATGGTCAAGGGTCATAGACTAAGACGAGGTAGGTCCTGGATGGCACAGGCAGATATATCTTTACATCTGGTGTGTGATCTAGACACCATCAATTGTGAAAAAAGAGTGGGTTGAATGATCGGCAGACAGGACGAACTGGCACAATGTAACAGTAACACTGGGTCGTAAGTGCAGAGGAATGGCCAAGCTGGCCGCACTGAGTTTGAAGTGCAACAACTGATCCAGAGTAACACACATCATGGTGACATAGTTATATACACCGATGGGTAAATGGTGAGAAACAGACGTAGTGGTTGGGGTTTTATTGCAAAGGCTAATGGACGAGTCTTGAAAATGGAGAGTCTGGTATATGAGACTACGACCTCCAACATGAGAATGGAGGTGGAAGCAGGCTATCGTCGCTTGAGAGGTCACAGACTGAGAATTATATGGATATTTTGCCCTGGCCATGCGGGGGTGCGGGGAAATTAACAGGCTGATAGGCTGGTAGGAATGAACCTCTTGGTGGTAGATAGCCTATGGACAAGGGGGAGGTGGTTAAGCGTTTGTGGGACTGGATGGAGAAGGCGGAGGAACAGATTGAGAACCCGTATGTGGAAAGAATGAGATTGCGGGGGATCGGCGGGGGTTCTGGAAGAATCTCAAACGTGAGAGGGAAGACCACGAGAACTTTAAATCAGATAGCGGTAGAAACGATTAGTAGTATGACTCTTCGCTGGCTGTTGAACGAGGGGACGAAGCATATATGGAAATGTCCTGAGTGCAGTGATGTCGGTTCTTAACCCAACTCAATTCAACTCAACTCAACTCAACTTCAAAATGTAAGACTAAGTAACGAATAAAGTGATGCGTTCATGGTGTATGCGTTCATGTCTACCCAGAGACTTCAGTCTATGGTGTTCTGATCACCTCTGCTGATGATGTGCCGCCGTCCCAAGCCGTCCAGTATAATTGCACATTCCTCACTGATATTTCTAGTTGTCACTATGTTCTCGGATGCCACTCTTCTCAATACGACCAAGTAATGCTGCCTGTTTCTTATAGTTGCATATAATGTTCTAGATTCATTAGCCTACCCCAAGCAGACGTTGTTAGTTACTCTGGCACTCATCTCATACTGTTTAACATATTTGGTAGCGCTTCTTTTTCTTCTCATAGTCCAAGCCGTGTGGCGTTGGCGATCATGCCTATCCACAGCCTTCTGTCTCGTGTACTGCGGGTCATTTCTAGGTCTGATGTTCCTCTATGATGAGGTATTACACTATCCAGAATCTTCTTTCTTGACCTCTTCCTGCCACCCCTCTCTTCCATCTTTCCCATTGTGGTGGATACTCTAGTTTCCCTCTTCTCATGACTTGCTCAAAGACTGTGGACTGTCTTCTTTAGGTGCGACTAACTAGTTCTCTTTGTGAATTAACTTCACAACGACCGGCACTCATATCATTGTACGAAAACCAGCGCAAGGCCTTCAGTTTCCAAATCGCCCGCACCTGTGTTTCGAAAGCGGGATATGGGATTACGAATTGCATTTGACTCCTTCGCCACCGCGCCGATTCTGTATTGAAAATTAAAGTTAGGTTCACACCCTTTACAGGACATCGCAGTCAATCATAACATGTTTTAGCTATTTGTGATGTCTTGGCAAATTTACGTTCAGTAGTTTGCCGTTGCTTTCGAAACAACCGGCACTCATACCATTTCATGAAAACCAACGCCAGGCGGCCTGCTACTAATTCTCCCGCAGCTGTGTTTCGAACGCGTTATGCGGGATTGCGAAATGCGTTAGTAACCCCTTCGCTACAGAGCCGGTAGTGAAAGGAACAGTTAAAATATCGTCTGATGAATGTGTGGTGATTGATCTATTGTGATGAATGTGTGGTGATTGATCTATTGTGATGAATGTGTGGTGATTGATCTATTGTGATGAATGTGTGGTGATTGATCTATTGTGATGAATGTGTGGTGATTGATCTATTGTGATGAATGTGTGGTGATTGATCTATTGTGATGAATGTGTGGTGATTGATCTATTGTGATGAATGTGTGGTGATTGATATATTGTGATGAATGTGTGGTGATTGATCTATTGTGATGAATGTGTGGTGATTGATCTATTGTGATGAATGTGTGGTGATTGATATATTGTGATGAATGTGTGGTGATTGATCTATTGTGATGAATGTGTGGTGATTGATCTATTGTGATAAACGTGTGGTGATTGAAATAATGTGATGAATGTGTGGTGATTGATATATTGTGATGAATGTGTGGTGATTGATCTATTGTGATGAATGTGTGGTGATTGATATATTGTGATGAATGTGTAGTGATTTATATATTGTGACATCTTCCTGGACCCTGGGTTGGGGTCTTGTAACAATTAAGTCCCTAACAAGCATAATCCCAGTCTAACCACCTACTTTCTGTGCTGAACCACAACCTACCCAGGCATAAACCCCAGCCATGCTGACATACAAGAGAGAGAGAGAGTAATCCCTGTTTCAAAAGCAAATGTGTTTCAATATTCAATTTTCTGCCATGCGCACTTGTGCTTTTTGACAGTTGTGTCTATAAGCAACTTCCGGTGCAAAATTGGGATGCCCATAAATCAGATTTAACACAGTGGTAGAAACGTTTCTGACAGATAGATGGAAGTCAAGAAAGTAGAACCCATAGGCGTAACCCAGCTGGGAACATTTATCAAGATGCTACATGCAACGAAAATAACAAAGTCGTTAACACCAAATAATGGTCACATTGATTGACGTAAGTGGTGGGAATTCCGATGCTGTATATGTTAGAAAGAATAGTAATAGAAGGCAATTTCCTGGAAGGCGAGCTGAGTTGAGTTGGGTCAAGAAATGACATTACAGCACTGGGATAATTCCAGTGTTTTCCCCGTCCTCATCGTCAACAGCTAGCTAAGAGTCTCGGTGCTAATGACGCTAGTTGCAACCTGATTATGTGTCAGTTTGGCCTTTCATCGTAGCACTGAGTATCGGCCAGATTATCTGGTCATTCCCCCGTCGAACCATTCTCCCTAAACAATGATGATTTAAATATTGAGCACAACCCACTACTGGCAACGCCGATCACATTCTGGTATGAACCTAAGGCCTATCCACGTCAATATGGAAGCACTATACTCGAGTTTCGCCCTCATTTGAGCTCGTCAGTAGTGCATATCCATGACCGGATCCGGAAACAGTCCCGGATCACGCGTGTGAAGCGGCCCGTTCCCCATCACTCCGGCATTCATTGAAGCGTGCCACTCTGCACGTAGCGCGCTGTGGAAAACGAGGAAAAGGTCAACCAATATGGAGGTGGAAACAGAGCATTAAAGACACTCTGAGCAAAAAAAAAAAAAAAAAAAAAAAATGCATAAGGCATTGGAACTGCCGACGGATCAAGAGCCTTTCCGGTTGGCTTACTGGTGAGAAGGACGTTCTGTAACGAATATGTGTAACTGATAATGATCATAATCATTATTAATGATAATGTGCATATTTTCTAAGCCGAAGCATTCAATAATGGATTTATGAATTAAGTTATCTGTTGTGTACTTTTATATGGGTGCCAGGAGTCTCCGCGGCCAAGTGGTCACGCTCAGGAGGTTGTGGGTTAAATTCCGGGCTATGTCGTTCGGTTCACAAGTACAATTTTCTCGGAGACTCCTGGGAGTTGTCGCTGGAGCTACGAAGTTAGTGCTTTGTGCGAAGCTTTCGAGAGGCCACCCTACGGAAAGAGACCGAACCATATAGGAGGAAACCCGGGGTAATGAATTCGACCCTCTTGCATGTTAAACCCTTTTTATGTATGGGAGCCGCAGCCATAGGTTCGAATCCGCATCGGGGCGAAATTTAAAAAAAAAAAAAAAGTTGCCTAGACTGCCAGATCGAATCAGCCTAAAAAGTGTACCAGGACATATCTTTGGGAGTAAAAGTGACCGGTGTGTTATTGACCATACCACTGAGTGCTGGTCATCTATAAATATATTAGCGTAACATCAGATGCCAAACACGTCCCGGGTACTCGATGTATGACGGGGTCAATGTCACACAGACTGCCTCTACTTCCCAGGACTTTCCTGCCACTAACTTTAAGCTAAGCGATCTGCAAGCTCGGGTCATTACGAAAATAGCTCCATGATGTAAATAGTTAAAATACAAATGTGGCCACTCTCCCGGCAGGCACTGCGCTACCGTGGCAACTTGAAACAATCACTGCGTCCGAAAAATTTCGAACACATACCAGGCACACGTGATAGCTACTGCACTACCGCAGCTGACTACTCTTTTAGCCGATTAAGTGCCATGGGATGATTAATCGTCTTACACGACTTTCTATATCTGCCATAGGTTTATACATCGTCGCTCCCCCGATGTGTCTCCACCTTGCCGCGGTGGGGGAGCTTGTGTGTCCCTCTGACCCCATGTGCTTGCCGATGGATGAAAACTACATATCGGACGGCATATGGGATAGGGGCCAGACTAAGAGAGACACAACCTGCTGCTCTGCGGGTTAGACTGAGGTGAGGATAACAGTCAGAAGTTTAAATCAGGCGCACGAAGGCAGAAGTTCTTGGTCCGGACAAAACGCTTAAGGCTCCCTGTCGAGGGCTGTGGCTGAACGCCTCTAAGCCACAAACCCTCGGATCTGAGAGCCGGGCAAATCCCCTCCTACCGAAAAATAGAGGCGTGATACTGAGCAAGCTACATGCTCAGGTCTGATACAAGTTCGAAGGCTCTCAGCTGGGGGATATGAGAGATCCCCGGATGAGAGGGCCAGGCCGTTTCTCGGTTCACTGCTGCACGAAGGTAAGGTGCTGAGCCGGCAGCACATGTAGCCTACCTTGTGAGCGAGTACAAAAAGTCAGAAAAGTGCCCCAGTCGAAGGAAATGGTTACGAAAACTGTCTGTATCTAACTCATAGAGAGTGTAGACAAAAGTGGAAGAACGTCTCAATGACGCGAAATGGAACGCACGGCGAGCAAACCTAATGCGTTGTCCGAAGTCAAAGATAAAAGCTTACCGAGTGGATGTCGCTCGCAGTCTGACCGCTCCTGGTGTGTGCTTGAGCGATCAGTGGCAAGCGAGACTCCCAACACATGGAAGTGAGGAACTAAAGCAGCCATGAGCAGGACGTGGCAACTCCTCGGGTGTGCCGGCTCTGCAATTATGGAAGCCTCCTTGGATAGCGAGGGAATGCCCATGGTCTGCCCCTGCCTTCCCTTGAGGGCCGACCGCGATGTTGTTGATCGTTCTATCTTGACCAGCTGAGATTTTGGCGACGTCACAACAGTCTAACGTGACTCGAAACCAGAGGAAGGCTAACCTCATTAAAAAATGCCCGCCAGAAGTCGGAAGTGTCGTCCTACGGGTGGCAAACTAAAAATTGACACTACGCAATTACGTCCGAGTGAAATGTCTCGTCCGAATGTCTCTCGTGCTAGGAACAGCTCTGACTACCTAGTTTCCGAATGCCGCTCTTGCTCGGAACAGCTCTGACTAGGTAGTTTTCCGAATGTCTGTCGTGCCTGGAACAGCTCTGACGGGCGCAACTACAAGCACATGTCCGAAAACTCGCTGAGTGGATACCGTCTGCAAACTTGTCTGGTTTGTGCAGGAATGGCCCGGGGCAAACGAAATGACCAATATATTGAAGTGAGGATTTAAAGCAGCCATGAGCAGGACGTGACGATTTCCCTCGGTGAGCCCAGTATCAGGACGCTATGTGTCGGCCCTGCAACTATGGAAGCAACCTTGGATGGCGGAAAATGCTATGGACTGTCCCTGCCTTCCTTTGAGGGATGACCGTTATCTTCGACCGTTCAACCTTGGCCAGCTGGGCTGTAGATGGCACCACAAAAGTGAGAGTCTCCCAGGAATGCTACCTGGTCAAAAAAGCACGCTAAAGTCGATGTGTTGGCCTACGGGTTTCGGCCCAAGGGCGCATAACAGACACACCGCAATCACATCTGAAAAAACACTCCGGATGAACGAAAAGAAGATACATCGTCGAAATGTTGTAATTGCAACATGTTGTCTCACTTAAAATATCAATATAATAGTTTTCTCTAAGCAATCTCCTGTAATTTGATAAATAATTCAACATGTCTGTTACCATATTAACAACATTTTCCCCTACTTCTCATAACAACATTTATGTCATAACTGTGACACGTCCCCACTTCTCTTGTTTCCGTCATCCATCTTTGTTCGGTCCAATGCTCTTTGTTTGGCACTGAATCTGTTAGACAAAACCACGTAAACTACAAAACGAGAGTTTCGTAGTTATTTGTACATCGTGTACAGGACTTTGCAGTCAACCCCGGCATTTTTGGCTGTTTGTGATTTCTTAATTAGTGCACATTCAGTATTTTGCCATTGCTTTCTAAACGAGCGGCACTCATACCATCGCATGAAAATCAACACTAGGCGATCTGCTGCCAAATCTCCCGCAGCTGTATTTCGAACGCGGTATGCGGGATTATTACGATTGCATCCGTAACCCCTTCCCCAAAACGAGAGGCAGTAACAAAATCCTGGCCCGACTCTGTACAGCTGACACCATGTTGGGAAATAAGTCGTTTCCAGAACGTAATGGCAGATAACAACGGACACCCTGGTTTATGTGTTTCCCCGAGTGATGACGTCAATGTTATATTTAGTTTTTCCCTTGCCCAGGCCCGCGGCGCTGCTACGGCCAGCAAACAAACCTGCCAGCCAGGTAGTCATGTCTTCGAATCCCTAACTTGTTGGAGTCTTAAAAATAACTGACATAAGCCCCAGATCGACCTATCTTTAAATGAGTACCAGGGAATTTGGTGAGAAATAGAATCGCCCGGTGTGATCACGAGGACGTTACAAATTGAGTGCAGACTGGTCTAAATAATGAGATCATTAAAAATGTTTTTTAATGTCTTTATTTACCTTGAACCCAAGAGTAGTTCACACACGTGCTACTAGTGCACTGGGCAGATTTTGTGTGTGGGTTAGCTTTCCCTATTACCACTGCCCCCCTCCCGCAGGTGAACCCACTCAGACTTCAGAAGTGCTTGTAATTTAAACCCCCAAGTCAACTGACCGAGGTAGAGGTTGAACCCGATGCCTCGGCATCAGACCACCGGATGTTTTAGAACGAGCGCTCTTCTCCATGCTGACCACCAATTTATTGTTTTAATTCTAGACATCTTTGCAATGGAAAATACAGGATGTATTTTTAATGACTGTGCAGTTTTTGAAAATATTAGCCGGTCCAAGTTTTGTATTTAATTATTATGTTGCATGAACTTTACAGAGGGTGAACACAAAACTTGGGCAGGCAATATTTTCAAACACTGCAAAGTCATTAAAAATACATACTATATAACATGTTTGGAGATGGAAAACATACTGAACAATAAAAAAGACGCCAACTACAACGAGAAAAAGAGTGTTGAAGTGATACATAAAACCTTTACTGACAATAAGCAGACAAGATGAGAGACATCTAATGGGGGTTAAAATAAAAAGTCGCTTAAAAGTCGACATGGTCGACTTCATTGCACCGGGTTTTATCCCATATGGCTCGGTCTCTTTCCGCAGCGCGGAAAGCATCGCACAAAGCACGAACTCCGTAGCTCTAGCGACGACCCACAGGAATCTCCGAAAAATTTAACTCGTGAACCGAAGGACGCGGCCCGGAATCGAACCCACAACCTTCGGAGCCCGAGTTAAACGGCTTGACCACTTCGCCACGAAGACTCCTAAAAAATTTAAAATGTGGGGTTAAGATGTGGTTTCTGAGGAAAATGCAACCAATACCATGGATAGAAATAAAAACCAATGAGCAATTCCTGCACGAAACAAATGAAAGCCGTAAATTAATTCGTTAAATTAGCCATAGTGGGGAATTTTGTGAGTACGTTATGAGGAGAAATGGATAGGAAAACTTGGTGACAACTGGCCAACCTGAAGGGAAAGGAACGAAGGGAAGGCAGAGAGGTAAATACCTGGATGGCTTGGCCACAAGGCATGGTCGAGACAGGAACACAGAGCTGATCCATGACTATGGTGATAGTTTACTATGGCGAACGATAACCTCCCACACTTATCCGAATAACACGTAATGATGCTGCTAACAATAGCTGTTCAAGGACAAGAGGATGTCCGTGGTAGTGCCGTGACTGCCTGTTTACCTATAGGCCTGATGGTCATGTTCGAATTCCCACTGAGACAGATAAAAAAAAATTGACATGGATTATCATATTGCTCCAGCCTTACATGGATACCAGGTAATGTCATGGTAAGTGAAGGAGGCCGGCGTGACATTGACAAAATCACTATTTGAGTACCAATGAGTACATATAAATATGGGACTGGCACGATGTCCCACTTCCCCTGAAGATGTAAAGCGGCCATTTACTGACACAAAGGGAGACAAGCAGCAGGGTCGGTCTTGTGTTAATCTTCTTGAATGCGGGAGTCAGCTGACTACAGACTTGTGACGTCGTCTGAGACTTGTGTTGTCGCCCCTTGTCTCCTGATGTCAACTGATATCGTCCTTTCACATTTAGAATTTGTACTAATCATTTCATGTCTATACTTACAGTCTTTTGTTATTTGCATACAAGCCTGGCATTGATGGTGCATTTCCAGCAGGAAGGCGTCCTCGATATTTACTATAGTAAAACATAGTTGTAGGTCCTTTTCATGCCATGAGATCTGTCGTCGACACGTAGTGGATCAATGAACAAGCCTTAACCCACTCTGATCACTACGACTGAGCTAACCGCTTAGTTTTTATAGATCAGTCGGCAATGGATGTGTGATACAGGTAATAAATATCACGCCGACCGCTTTACTTCACATGAATACTTCTTGTGGCCCCCCATAGGCAGGATGCATATGGGGGATCAGGTAATTAAGAACAGCCCCGTGACGAAGGATCTTTGAATACATGACTGCCGGACCCGTAGCCAGGCGTTCTAGCAACCGAGCTATTACTCACTGTAATAGTGGCACCTTGGCAGTTACTGGCATGATGTTTCCTCAGCTTTACCACAGGGAAAATCACGTCATCTGTGGGCTACCCGAGATTGTTTCCCTCATTATGTGTGGGACTTCAAATGAAGATTACAAGTAAGTGAATGATAGATTGTTTCCGCTCTTTGTATCATTTACGTTATTCCTATATTAGATAGCCGGCTCTGTGGCGAAGGGGTTACAGACGATATTCGTAATCCCGCATACCGTTTTCGAAACACAGCGTGCGGGCGATTTGGAAGCAGACTGCCTTGTGCAGGCTGCCATACAGTGATACGAGTGCATATCGTTTAGAAAGCAATGGCAAACTACTAAACTTAAAACTTGCCAAGAAATCACAAATAGCCAAAAATTGCAGGCGTTGACTGCGACGTCCTGTAAAGTCTTTGCAACTAACTTAAAAAATGTTAGGTACTACCGATGGAATGTTATTTGTTAAGATGCACACATTTCAGGCCTCGAAATAATGAGATAGGGTGGCTAAGTATCTTCCTCGCCATCTTTCCTTCACAGTAATATGTCAAATATTGTGGTCATATAAGTGTGTTACTATTTAGGCAAAACTTTGCAGTTAAAAATGTATCAAAGACAACCCAGAAAGCCGTTGAAGGCTATAAAGCTTCAAATAAACATGCTCAAAACTAGAAAAAGATACTGAATTAACCACATAGAGCACGGGACAAATGATCCAGCCCTATATAGAAAATAACATCACTAAACATCTATGATTTTGGACAAAAATAAATAAATAAAATATGTCGTTAGCACCAGCAACAAGGCAAGCGACGAAGAGACAATTACTCCCACGCCCTCTCTGCGACGTTTCACTGCAATAGCAGTAGAACAAAAGAAGAAGAAGGATAAACACGAAGAAATTGAATTATTTTGGACATTATAAAGACATGAATGCTGATAAAATATTATTATCATGGGAAATATAGCGGGGACACGGAGAAGACAAACTACAATGTAGATTAATTCAGTAGGTGATAGATAATTTACACACAACAGCAACAGAAGCACGCTATCTGGGTAGTGCAAGTTACATATTTGAAAGAATGTGCGGCGCAGGAGTTAGTTCGTAATCCTGCATACCGCGTTCGAAACACAGCTGCGGGCGATTTAGCAACAGACTTCCATGCGTTGGTTTTTATGAAATGGTATGGGTGACGGGCGTTCAGGAGCAATAGCAAACTACTGAACGTAAACTTGCCAAGAGATCACAAAACGCCATACAATAAAAAAAAATGCAGAGAAACCATTGATGTGCCCACAGTTGGCACACCCCCTGAAAACTATTCCTGAACGAACTCCAGGAAAGAGGAACATAGACTATCACTACAAATTGAGACACATGTAAAAGGAATATTCGATAAGGAAGATCAGGAAAGTGTACAACGCATAACGGCCACTATCAGTTTCCTTGATGATGAACACCCACAGGACCTCTGGATCCAAGTCTTCCGAGATGGGTCAGCACAAAATGCTGTTCGAAATGGAGGAGCGGAAGTGTACATAGAAAACCCAAATAATTTTAGGGACACTGCCAGAGTGCCAACAGGAAAGTACTGCCATAACTATGATGCAGAAATCCAGGCAATCGAGACAGCAAAAAATACATTACTAAATACCACCCTTGGTACACAACCTGTGGTGCTATTGACAGATGCAAAATCAATATTCGAGGTGCTCCTGTCTGAGAAATTACCAGTACTAGGGACACTACTTTCTGAACTTAGCAACCAGCGTAAGGTCACCATATAGTGGATACCATCCCACTGTGGAGTACCCGAAACGACGAGAGCTGATCGATTGGCTAAGGAAGGAGCAAAAGAAGAACAGCCTGATGTGCCCATTACATACCACCAAAAGAAAAGAATGATCAAATCAGTCAGAAAGCCACCAAAACCTGCTCAAGATGACTACCACATTATAGACAGACCAGAAAAGTCATTATTCTGCGCCTCAGAACAGGACACAATAGATTACGCAACCGCATGTATACAAACTTCAAGACTGGCGAATCAGCCATGTGCGCATGTGGATTGGCGCCGCAGACAGCAGAGCACATACTCCAAGACAGCTCAAAATACAACATATCTAGGCAAATCTTCTGGCCTGGAGAAAAAAAACAGTGGAAGATATAACTCTAGGGGCCACTGTGTGAACAACAACAACAACAAAAAAGACAGTTAAATTCATACAGGAGACAACATTGCAGTTATAGCTAAATTCCAAGCGAAGGATAGAAAGAAAAAAGAAAGAAAGAAAGAAAGAAGAAGAAGAAGAAGAAGAAGAAGAAGAAGAAGAAGAAGAAGAAGAAACAACAACAACAATGTCTCCTATCCAGGAGGAGAGCACAATACACAGTTGTCATTACGTTTGCTAACCAAGATAGTACACCGTGGACAGATAGAAAAGCCAATGAAAACACCATAAAAGAAGTTTATTCACAAAGAGAACTGCATACTCGCATCAGAAGAAGACATTCCATATTCATTGGGTATGTCCAGAGTAAGGGAAAGCTGGAGTATGTTGTCACAACGGGAAAGATGGAGGGGAAGAGAGCCAGAAAGAGAGACCAAGAGAGAAGATGCTGGACAGTTTGACATCATGACATGGAGGAACACTGGCATAAGAAATGATTCGCGGCACAAGAGACAGAAGGCTGTGAAAGGTAAAAAGCCATGTGGGATAAACTCGTTGCCCTTAAATTCGCCTTAAGCAGATTTTCTTCTTTTTTTTTTTTTTTTTTAAAACAAATAGCAAGAGACATAACGTCATATCGATAACCAAAAGACAATCGAGGATACAGTGTGAGCTATGTCTAAATCCAAGTTGTCTTATATTCGTTTTGCTTTGGTTTTCATAATGCTACGCGGCATGGACCAAAAATGGTCATAATTCAATCCCCTGCAGTGATATGATTATTTTTATAGTCAGAATTCAATCTCCTGCAGTGATAGAATTATTTTCATTGTCAGAATTCAGTCTCCTTTAGATGAAGTATTATTTTCGTGGCCAGAATTCAGTCTCCTGCAATGGCAGGATTATTTTCATGTCATAATTCAGCCTATTGCTGCATCAGGATTATTTTCTCCATCTTATATATCCCTTGGAACGACCAAAGTTAATACAAATCGATACCGTTTAAGTTTCACAATTCAATAAGAAGAAAAGAGGAAGTGGAAGTGAATTGGTCATCTCACCCAATAAAGCTGCGACCTGGAATACATGGGGATCTACTGTATCATAATAGCCAGGTCCTTGCCTGCTGGCCGGGAGGCCGTGGATTCGAATTAACATCAAGACTTATGTTTTAAAACATGGGCTCCAGGTCCACACAGTCTTAAAAAGGTACCAGGCCATGTCTGGGGAGGTGATGGCGGCCTGCGTGATATTGACCCTGTCACTCATCGAATGTGAGTGGTGTATAGAATAAAGAGTCTAACACCATACACCCAAAACGGCTTGAGAGGTGTGAAGGGGTCTTTTACTGTTTCTGTACCAATTTACACCCCAGTGTCAGCATCTGACGCCGAATTACCTTACCCTCTTTTCTTGCGAATATGTCCTGGTGGCACGAAAACGTGGTAATTAATGTTTTTTTTTCCGCATATCCTTTACAGGACATCGCTGTCAACATCAGCATCTTTCAGCTGATTGTTGATTTCTTGGCAAGATTGCGCTCAGTAGTTTGCCATTGCTTTCTGAGCGACCGGCTCACATACCCCGTAAGTTACCGACGCGGAGAGAACCGCTACCAATTCTCACACACATCACGTTACTGACGAGAGTATACGGGATTACGGAGAAAGTCGTGTAACCCCTAGACCAGAGAGACCAGCAATTTATTTGTTACCAGTCGCAATTTGCCACATGAATCACCAAGCAAGACAATCTTAGAGAATTTAGGTGATATAAAAAGTCATTAATATGTAGTATTCTTCATAAAGTCCCTCTCTGAGATGGATTATGACATTTTCATCTTTAAATTCATGCCATTTCAAGTTGAGTATATGATGACATCTTTTATTTTCTCAGAACTATATTTTTCACTGCGCTGACAATTTGCTAGCATGTTAAACACATCTGGAGGAATTGATAACAGATGAAACAGTCTGACCTCATAGCATCATGTGTATCACACCAGCCCATAAGGAAGTATCGATTGAACAGCATGATGGGTACGCCTGCATGATCCTGGGAGCATGCGGAAGCATCTGGGAAAACAAGTCTGTAAGCATATCTGATGATTTCTGATTTGCAGTGACCACTATTTGGGTTTGGCACCCACGCATATCTGTCAGTCTCTTTTCTGTTGTCGAAGATTCATTGGTTTCTGTGGTGAACGTCTACGAAAGAGTTGTTCTAGTATGTTCCAACAAACGCATTTAACAGCAACACGAGAATCAGAAATCGAGACAGTTGACAGTGCATGCTCCAGGCTACAGCTTGCATTCAAGGATTGAGGTATGATACTGTCAGTATTCTGTACTTTTCAGAAAGTATTCTGTCATTAAATCATATCTCACATCTGATAGACGACGCTTGGAATAGCTTCATAATGGTAACGTTCATTCTGTGGTACATTAGTTGAAGCCGTTAAACACACTTATACTATAATTATTTTCGACCTCTCATTTGGGTCTTTTTCTGCCGAAGCAGCATTCCAGTATTAGCTACTCAATGCAGTAAATTGAACCAGCACATACAAACATTTACACATATTGATTGACGCTCAAAGCAGTAGAGAGAAAAAAAATAGCTAATAGAGACAAGATTATAATTGAAAGCTATAGATACCATGCTGGGATTGAAACCTGTCACCTCCAACTAGCGACAGCGCCTGGCTGCAGGAGCAAGGCGTACTTCGACGCATGGTCAACTGGACTACTTTGACGCATGGCGCACAGGACTACTTCCAATTGGATTACTTCAACGAATGGCCTAGTGGACTACGTGAAAGCGTGGCCAATTGGACTACTTCGACGTATGACCAACTACACTATTTTGACGTATGGCCAACTGGACTACTTAGATAAACGGCCAACTGGGCTACTTCCAACTGGACTACTTCCAACTGGACTACTTCGACGTATAGCCAACTGGACTACTTCCAACTGGACTACTTCGACGTATAGCCAACTGGACTACTTCCAACTGGACTACTACGACGTATAGCCAACTGGACTACTTCCAACTGGACTACTTCGACGTATAGCCAACTGGACTACTTCCAACTGGACTCCTTCGACGTAAAGCCAACTGGACTACTTCCAACTGGACTACTTCCAAATGGATTGCTTCCAAGGGACTAATTCAACTTATGGCCAACCGGATTACTTCGACGTAAGGCCAACTGGACTACTTCTAAATAGACTACTTTCAACTGGACTACTTCGACGAATGGCCAACTGGACTACTTCCAAATGGATTACGTCGGCGTAAGGCCAATTAGACTACTTCCAATTCGACTACTTCGATTTATGGTCTTCTGGACTACTTCGAAGCACGGCCAACTGGACTACTTCGACGTATAACCAGTAATAATACTTCGATGTACGGCAAACTGGACTAATTAATATATGGTCAACTGGACTACTTACAAATGGACTATTTTTTAACCAGACTACTTCACCGCATGGCCAAGTGAACTATTTCCACGCAAGAACAACTGGACTACTTCGACGTATGGCCAAGTGAACTACTTCCACGCAAGAACAACTGGACTACTTCGACGTATGGCCAAGTGAACTACTTCCACGCATGAACAACTGGACTACTTCGACGTATGGCCAAGTGAACTACTTCCACGCATGACCAACTGGACTACTTCTACGTATGGCCAAGTGAACTACTTCCACGCAAGAACAGCTGGACTACTTCGACGTATGGCCAAGTGAACTACTTCCACGCAAGAACAACTGGACTACTTCGACATATGGCCAACTAGACCACTTCGACACATGGCCAACTCGTCAACCATGCAGTAAATTAAACCCTGGCTTTATTGCAGTAGAATAGTGACATTTTAGCTAAACTCTGGACACAACCTCCCCACAACAGGTGTCTTCGTGCCAAGCTCCAAGATTAACTCGTCTTAGTAACTAACTGCTAAGCTCCCAGACTAATTTGTTGAAGTAACTGATTGCCAAACTCCCAGAATAATTTGAAGTAACTGACGGCCAAGTTTTCAGACTAACTAGTTGAAGTAACTATCCCAGACTAACTCTTTGAATTAACTAACTGCCCTGTTCCCAGACTAACTTGTTGAAGTAACTAACTGCCTTGCTCCTAAATTAACTCAATGAAGTAACTAACCGCCAACCTCCCAAAATATCCCGTTGAAGTAACAAACACCGTTAAAGGCGAGACATGTGTTATAATTATCCGTTCACTATCAGCTTTAAGCAGTCCACCGGGAATATCAGTGTCTGATCATAATATATTCAGGAAGTACTGACAATATGTTATTCTATAAGTTAACACTGATAGGAGGCAAGATAAAAGAGACAGTTGTCTAGGAATTATTACATTTTGTGATAATAAATTAATACCGATATCGATAATGATGATGATGACAGCAAACAAACAAATATAAACAAGGTAATCATGTGGCAGATGCTCCCTTAGTGACTAGCTGTGATAGAGTTTGATACATACAATGCTTGCTTGCTTGTGTTCGTTGGCTTGAGCTCCAACGTGAAGTCCTGTATGTCGGATGAAGGCATCCTGGTGTCCAACATCAGTGTGATGTCATACAGGACCTGAGTTTTGCATGAGTATCCGTTGTCCCATGTCTGGCTTATTGGTGTGCAGACTGGTGGTTCCTCGCCGTACAGGCAGACACTCTCCGATTTCGGAGGAATCGGCGATCCTACTGACTTTAGCCAGGACCCCGAAGGGACCTGTTGCCCAGGACGCTCGACGAGGACGCGTCAATAGGTCTTGGCTAGTATATAACCCGGCCCTGGTGCCTTGGAAACACCTCTGCGTCCCATACATACAATAATATAACATTAGAAGGTAAATGCTCATCTCCTTTCCTCGCTGTCTGTTATGTTCAAGGACAATTTCTGGCAACCATTTGAATCGACATCAGAAACATGAGTGGCCAGGAAGCCCACAATACGTTACACTTGGAGTTTTGAACCTAATCTGCGCCCTTGGTAAATAAGGGAACTATGTGACCAGATACATCTACGTAAAGTAAAGGACCTTTTTCGCGCTGTTTTGTGCTTTGATAATATAATTACAGCCCCACATTAAGCGCATTTGCTTCCCATAAATATGCTGATACCATGGAAAGTTGAGTCGACCTGGGAGCTCAGATAATTTAAAAAATCCGAATCCGCCTCAACAGGAATGCGACACCTTGACCACAACTACTTAATTGTATCAGCTGACAATCCTGATTTTCATGAATTGTATATTGGTGATATCGTAACAAGGCGTATTAGGTGTATGGTTCTATTCCTTATATCCCCCACCCTCCTAAAGCAAGTGTTCTTACAAATAGCAAGGGAGATTACGATAATCAAAACACAATCGAAGAGACACTGTGAACATGAGTGGTTACAAATAAGAGATATATAGCTGGTATGTCTACACCCGAGGTGTCTTATAGTCATTTTACCTTTGTTAGTTTTTCCTTAGTTTTTGTTAAGCTGTTACATTTGTTTGGGTTTGGTTCGGTTCTACGAAATACGGACAATTCATCATCATAATCATCATCAGCACCATCATCATCATTTTCTTTTTCTTCTAGATATGTACTTGAATCAGAGAAGGATGTATAAAACAGAAGAACAGATAGATCATCACGGTCTTGAGAGAATAGTGCTGCAGGGAGAGACCAGGGGATCTGACCCACGCACAGGACTCCGAGACCAGGGGATCTGACCCACGCACAGGACTCCGAGACCAGGGGATCTGACCCACGCACAGGACTCCGAGACCAGGGGATCTGACCCACGCACAGGACTCCGAGACCAGGGGATCTGACCCACGCACAGGACTCCGAGACCAGGGGATCTGACCCACGCACAGGACTCCGAGACCAGGGGATCTGACCCACGCACAGGACTCCGAGACCAGGGGATCTGACCCACGCACAGGACTCCGAGACCAGGGGATCTGACCGACGCACAGGACTCCGAGACCAGGGGATCTGACCCACGCACAGGACTCCGAGACCAGGGGATCTGACCCACGCACAGGACTCCGAGACCAGGGGATCTGACCCACGCACAGGACTCCGAGACCAGGGGATCTGACCGACGCACAGGACTCCGAGACCAGGAGATCTGACCCACGCACAGGACTCCGAGACCAGGGGATCTGACCCACGCACAGGACTCCGAGACCAGGGGATCTGACCCACGCACAGGACTCCGAGACCAGGGGATCTGACCCACGCACAGGACTCCGAGACCAGGGGATCTGACCCACGCACAGGACTCCGAGACCAGGGGATCTGACCCACGCACAGGACTCCGAGACCAGGGGATCTGACCCACGCACAGGACTCCGAGACCAGGGGATCTGACCCACGCACAGGACTCCGAGACCAGGGGATCTGACCGACGCACAGGACTCCGAGACCAGGGGATCTGACCCACGCACAGGACTCCGAGACCAGGGGATCTGACCCACGCACAGGACTCCGAGACCAGGGGATCTGACCGACGCACAGGACTCCGAGACCAGGGGATCTGACCCACGCACAGGACTCCGAGACCAGATGATCTGACCGACGCACAGGACTCCGAGACCAGGGGATCTGACCCACGCACAGGACTCCGAGACCAGGGGATCTGACCCACGCACAGGACTCCGAGACCAGGGGATCTGACCCACGCACAGGACTCCGAGAACAAGGCCGACGGACATATAATCAGACTGCTACAGGTACCATTAGCTTTGGGACTCTTCGCTGGCTGTTGAATATGAAGATGGATCACGTATGGGAATGCCCTGAGAGCTGTATTGTGGGTTATTGTTTCAACTCAACTCTTCAAGAACACGGCGAACATATTTTTGTGGAGGAACATGATCGCCTGCGGGACCAAGAACATCAATATGTTGATCCAAAATGAGACAGCTCAAGAAGGAACATGAGTGTAACGAAATTACAATTCTCTTATACTCTCTCTGGAAGCCTTGGGGATGTGGGTTTATAGAAGAATGCCGAAAATTAGATGGACAGCCAAAAAGCACAATCATGATGTTTTAAGGGAAGCTAATTCGCAAAGGCAACTTATCACAAACATCAGAAAGAGGCAGTACTAGCTTTAGCCACGTTATGAGAAAACAAAAACTGGAACATGTTGCGACAGCCGGAAAGATTTGCGGAAAGAGAGATAGAGGAAGACAACGTGAACAGATTATTGACAGCCTAGTGTCATGGCACGAAATGGAG
This sequence comes from Cepaea nemoralis, assembly GCA_014155875.1. Classification (NCBI taxonomy): domain Eukaryota; kingdom Metazoa; phylum Mollusca; class Gastropoda; order Stylommatophora; family Helicidae; genus Cepaea; species Cepaea nemoralis. Next base: position 60,130 of record JACEFZ010028291.1, on the reverse strand, counting down.
TCAACACACGAATTTATCCAGACATCGCAGATCGTAATTTGTGGAGAGGCATCATCGCCCACTCCAGCCGGCAAGGCACTAGATGATGATTCTCTAAAGGTTAAACGTAAAGCCAGTTCTATTCGAATGTGCAGTATTAGGCCCTGATATATTCTAGGCTACGACATTTGAGGTGATGTCATCAGTTCCTTTCAAGGTCGCCTTTAATTCCCACAGTTCCCCAGACAATCCTGGTATGTGGGTGGTGCTTCTGTGTTTGATTCAACGTTGAACTAAACGCCCTCTGGTGGGAAACATAAACCTGCCTCTGGTGGGAAACATAAACCTGCCTCTGGTGGGAAACATAAACCTGCCTCTGGTGGGAAACATAAACCTGCCTCTGGTGGGAAACATAAACCTGCCTCTGGTGGGAAACATAAACCTGCCTCTGGTGGGAAACATAAACCTGCCTCTGGTGGATACATAACCCCGACCACTGTCTTGGACAGCAAGGGCTCTACTGATTATGTCACCCTGGCGCCGTATGCATACATTTGCATTTAACTAATCGTTAACGTATATATATATATATATATATATATATATATATATATATATATATATATATATATATATATATATATATATATATATATATATATATATATTGATATTTAACTAATCGTTAACGTATACATATATTGGCATTTAACTAATCGTTAACGTATACATATATCGGCATTTAACTAATCTTTAACATCTAGTTTTATCTCTTTTTCGTTCGCTAGCTAGCTTAGAATTCCAGCGTAATCCACGAGCGACTTATTTTTGCGTGTGAGTTAGCTTTCCTTATTACCAGTGTCCCTCGCTATCAAGCGAACCCACTTCACCTGCTGCGGAACTTGCAATTTACATCCCCAAGTCAAGGACGAGACGTCCATACTTTAGCCCAACTGACCAGTGTACTGGTGAGCCCGCTACCCCCATAATCAGCACACAGGGAGTTTAAGAGCAAGTGCTCTTACCCATTCGGCCACGCTGACCTCCACGTCTTGTTCACATCCCTAGATATTAATATCTTTGTCGAACGCGATGTTCATATCTCTAGATATTAATATCTTTGTCGAACGCGGTCCCGAAAGCTTTTTGCTTATTTCTATTCTCATTTTCATGGGTTTGTAATATCTAGCATAACCTATAGGTGGATCTGAACCAAGAATTACCAGACGAATGTTCTAGTCTCCACTGTACAGCCGTCCCTACGTAAGCACAAACGTGAACCGTGTCTGCTTCGGACACGAGAAATGTTTGCTACAAGCCATGCTGGGATCAGCGAGACGTAAACAACATTGAAAATACGACAACATGTTGACTTCCATTTCATAAAACAACAACGCCATCGAACGAATCAATAACACAGAACAGGAAGGGACATTTCAAGTACATCAACATAACTTGTGGCCCAAGACAACAGGCAGACCTGGAGGTTGGCATCAAGCTGTCAACTATAATATTGAGTCAATGTTTAGTTAGATGTGACAACCACTCAACTCTAATGGTAGCCCCATGGCGCCAACAGCGTCGACTGAGCGATGTATGAGTTCAAGAAGAAAACAATTGCAGTGTACTGGTTCTTTGGCTAGAACAGGAATCACAAGTTCAATAACAACGACGTCAAAACAATTTAAGTTTTATGATTGACTCCTCTAACAAAGGAGAGGTTAGAAAGCTTTAAGATGCTATACCTAAATACCTAATAAGAAATACTAATTATGGGCCATGTGGCAATCACTAGAAAAGAAAGTCAAAACGTTTGAGAATTTAAATGTCAAAGAACCATGTATGGTACCGTGTGTTTTTAGTCTCACTACACTTTGTTTGCAGAACAAATTTGAAAAAAAAAAAAAAATGAAGTACATGACGTCATCTAAACTGTGCTAAAACTTCATTAAATGAGTTACAATAGTCACTGCTATGGTATAGCGCTGTTTTGGGGAAGCTGGAAAGTATCAATGAAGAATTCATTATAACAGATGTTTGAAATGTCCACCACGGGCTTCAAGACGTGACTGTACACGTCTCTTCATATTTAAAAAAAAAAAAAATTCTTCCGTCTATAATACCATTCTGTTTGGAGTGCGAACAATTATTCCAACAGACGCCAGCCATTGGCTGCATATTGCTTCACGATGGACTGTGGAGCACATATTTTGATGACATCATGTACTTAATTTTTTTTTTCTTCAAAATTTATTCTACATACACAATGTAGTGAGACTTTACAAACACCCGGTATAAGAATCAAGAAGAATTAAAATATTAACATTCTACAAGATCTGACAATGACAGAAAACTTGCTAATAAAAACATAATATCTCGGAACTGAAATACGCTGGCCAGATTTAACGTCACGGTGGGTTGAATAGAGCAGTGAACGAAGGCATGGGTACTTGACGAAGAGGCAGGATTGAACCAGCATGAAGATGGATACGAAATTTTTAAGGCATCGCAAATGAAACAAATCGGGCCCGTTGGGATAATGGTTAGACGTTACACTGACAAAAGCATGAGCGTCATCGAAAGAGGGTTCAATGTCAACATTCGTGGTTGGGTGCAGGTGAGAAAGACCTGGTCACCCATTCCCCCGTGCACTAAGGCATACAACGTGAGATGATTCTAACACTCACAGTAGGTTCGTGCTACGGGAGTTGGTTACTAGTTGCTGGCGGACGTGAACATAGAGGATCGGGGGAACTGACGAACAATGGTGTCTTTCTGGCGGACCGTTATGAAAGCGGCCTTCTGGGAAGGAGCTGCTGTATGATGATGATGACGATGATGATGATAATGATGATGACAACGAATGTGATTATGATGATGACGATGATTATGATGATAATGATGATGATGATGATTACGATGATAATGATGATATTGACAACGAACGTGAGGCTGATGATGACGACGAACGTGATGATAATGATGACAAGGAACGTGATAATGATGATGACTATAACAACGTGATGAATTCGATGGTGATGATGATGATGATGATGATGATGATGATGATGAAGATGATGATTACGAACAGGATGATCATGATGATAACAAACGGGATGATCATGATGATTACGACAACGAACGCGATGATGATCACGACAACGAACGTGATGACGATGATGATGATGACAACGCACGTGATGATGATGATATCACGACAATGCAGCTGATGATGAAGATTGATGATGATATGACGACAATGCAGATGATGATGATGATTATGATTGATGATGGTGATGACAATGGTGATCACTTATTCCATAGTGAATCATTCATGAAACGTGGTATGGTCACTTTACATATTAATTGCCTGTCTGTAGATAAATGCAATTAAAAATAAACGCATGTATTTTCATGTAGAGATTTTCATATAGTTGCATCTGTGGTTTGCTTGTTGTTTATACCAATTACCTGTCTGCAGATAATTATAATTATAATAAATATAATATTTTCATAATTTAGTGACAACTGGCAAGCTTGATAGGAAGAGAGCCAGAGGAAAAAAATGGATAAATACAATGGTGGTTTGGCAGCGTCACATGGTCGGGACAAGATCACAGACCTGATTCGAGACTGGTGACCGTTTGCGATTGCGAACCATGACCGCCCACGCCTACCGGCATGGCACTTGATGATGATGCTATATGTACATGTAGAGATTTTCATGTGGTTATATCGGTGTATGTTTTGTTATTTGTGTGTGGGCTATGGCTTTGTCTGCAACGTCCATTTGTCACTTGTGGTCGTGTTCTAGTAAAGTTTACAAATTATACTTCTCCCTTTTCAGCGATTCTTTCATTGTAGATAATTGCTCGCGTTAAGAATTAGATAGTTGCTGAACCGATTTAAGCTTTGTTGTTTTGTAGAGTACACAAGCTCTTTAAGAAGTAGATAGTTACTTAAAAGCACATAGAAGTTAAACAAGCAAATAGAAAGTTGAATAAATATGCCCTGGAGATGTGGATATACAGAAAAATATGTCGTATTTCATGGAATCAGAAACAATCAAATACAGAGATTCTAGAAAAACTGGGAATGAAAAGAGAGTTGATAAAAGAAATGAATGATAAAAGAAACGAGGCAGGTGAAATATTTCGGCCACGTTAAAAGACACAACACTTTTATAAAAACCATACTGGTGGAAAACGGGTTCAAGACCTGGTGAGGTCCGGGATATTTTCACGTGGACTTCTAGAAACAAAATTTCCCCTGGTCTCTGGGTAGTAAGATCGGCCGCCCGTGTGTATTGTTGCGCACGTAAATAAATCTCTTGGCAGTGGAAATCGAAAAAGAGTAGCCTAATGGCGATGCCCGGGCTAAATTTTGACCTAAAAATCTACCCAAAGTATTTCAGGATCCTCGCCTGTGCTACGGAGTTCGTGCACTGAGCTAAATCTCCCAACTCAGGCTTGAGTTAATGTTGATCCGTTGATTAAACTAAACTAAACTAAACAAATGGGGAAAACATATCAAGAGATGGACGAACAGCAGTCTGACAGAATGTAGTCAAGGCGAGAGACAAACAGTTTTGGAGATCCATTGCAGCCAACCATCATTGTGGAGACGGCACCCGATTGCTGAGTTGCTTAACCGATTTATGCTTTATTGTTTTGTAGAGTACACAAACGCATTTTGCTAAGTGACATATTAGGAAATAATTATACTACCAGAACAACCACATATTGATGACAAACACATAAGAATAATAAAGGGCATGCATCTATATTGACTGTAATCACTAGTTATATGAATTAACCATTTTCTGAGGCTATTTCAGTGCACGCAGAAACTAGAACAGGCATCGTAGACCAGCTGTTTCTAAGTATGTCAATTGTTAAGTATCTTCACTACCACCATGTGCCTTGTCAACTAGCCTAGGCTTTCATTTCTCTCCACAGATCTCGGTCCTTGGTGCTCTGGATCAACTCTGCTGATAACATTGCTCCATGCCAGAGAGGGATGTGTACTGTGCTCTAATTTATTTTCATTGTATAGTGAACATGTAATGAGATGGTGGTACAGTGGCAACAGTCATAACATCTTATGGAGATGTCTTGATGAGATTAGAACAGAAATCACCATAGATAAGTAGCCTTTTGCAAGATGAAAAACATATTGACCAATAAAAAGATGTCATTTACAACGAGAACAAGAGTGTTGAAGTGCTACATAGAACCTGTACTTTTGTATGGATGTGAAGCGTGGACAATGAGCAGAGAAGCTGAAAAACATCTGATGGCTGTGGAAATATGGTTTCTAAAGAAAATGGAAAGAATACCATTGACAAGTCCTACAAGAAACAAAAGAAAACCGTAAAATGATTAGAGAAGTTAGACGTAGAAAGTCAACATGTTTTGGATACCTTATGAGAAGAAATAAATTGGAAAACTTGGTGACAACTGGCAAGATTGGAAGGGACAAGAACAAGGCGAGGCAGAGAAGTAAATATCTGGATGGCTTGGCCACATAGCATGGTCGAGACAAGAACACAGAGCTGATCCACGACTCTGGTGATCGTGTGAGATGGCAAAACATGACTGCCCAAGCGAAATGGCATATGATGATGGTGACAGTGGCTAGACAATGGCTTGCCGGCCTGTGATCTTGGGTTCGATCCAGGTCGTTGAGGATTCAAATTTCAAAATTGACCTGAACTCAAAATATAAAATGGGTGCTAAGAAATGCCTTGGGGGGGGGGGGGGGGAATTTCCAGTGTTATACTGACTACAACATCCACCGAGTGGTCATAAATTGTCAGTGTTATACTGACTACAACATTCACCGAGTGGTCATAAATTGTCAGTGTTATACTGACTACAACATTCACCGAGTGGTCATAAATTGCCAGTGTTATACTGACTACAACATTCACCGAGTGGTCATAAATTGCCAGTGTTATACTGACTACAACATTCACCGAGTGGTCATAAATTGCCAGTGTTATACTGACTACAACATCCACCAAGTGGTCATAAATTGCCAGTGTTATACGGACTACAACATCAACCGAGTTGTCATAAATTGCCAGTGTTATACTGATTACAACATCCACCGAGTGGTCATAAATACGAGGGGATGTCAATAAGTAAGTCACACATGGCTGTAGAAAAGTAACTAAATATGATACCAACTTGAAACAAGTTTATTTTTATACGTACATTGTCCCTCTATTTCTCAACATAATTTCCACCAACATTGATGCACTTATCCCATCGTTTTATCAGTCCTCTCAAACCTGCTACATAGAACTTCGTGCTCTGTTTTCTAAACAAAGTTTTCACTTCACATTCAACTTCGTCGCCATTCGCGAAAGGTAGGTTTTCAGTCTTTATGGCCATGGCCATTATGGCCAGTGTTTATACCTTGTCCATTCCCGCCAAGGTAGGTTTTCAGTGTTTATGCAGACAAATGGTTATCCCGTAAAGCGGTGTATAGCTGGGTAGAAAAAAGTTACTCGGGTGAGTCAATAAGTAAGTCACACAGTTATGTGGGATGGCAGGTAAATGAAAACAAAGCACGCAGTTCTATGTGACCGGTTTGGGAGGACTGATAAAACGATGGGCATAAGTGCATTAATATTGGTGGAAATTATGTTGAGAAATAAAGGGACAATGTATGTATAAAAATAAACTGGTTTCAAGTTGTTATCACATTTAGTTATTTTTCTACAGCCATTTGTGACTTACTTATTAACTTATCCTCGTAAGTGATTGTAACTGACTCAGAAAGCATGCTGACGAGGGTGAGGACGGGCAGACTTCGTGCGGAGTGGCTTGCTTTGCTTCGGAGGTCACGGGTGACAAGCATCGCCTGGATCTTTTCTCCGGGGCATGCCGGTGTGCTGGGAAATGAACAGGCGGACAGATTGGCTGGCTCTGCAGAACTTGGTGGAGTATTGATACATGACAAGACAGACGTGGTTACGGCCTTGTGGGAGGACGTGCACACCTCGGAGGAGCAAATGGATTACCATGGTCTGGCAAGACTGAGACAACGAGGAGTGACGAAGGGATCTGGCCGACGCTCAACGCTAAGAGGAAAGGCGAGACGGACTTATAATCAGATTGCTTCTGGTACTATTAGTGTTGGAACTCTTCGCTGGCTGCTGAGGATGGGGACGGAGCACTTATGGGAATGCCCCGAATGCTGTGATGTCGATTCCTAAATCAATCAATCAATCAATCAATCAATCAATCAATCAATCAATATCCTCGTAAATACACATTTATTGTTTATAGAGGGTTATAGAGCTCTAAGAGGTGGACACCTAGAGGACACATTAGAAAATGTAACAGTGGAAAGATATAGTTACCGACCAGAATTCGGACCTGTCACCTTCAAATGACGACAGCGGCTCGCTGTAGGAACAAGTGTACTTTGTCTCATGACCAACTAAACACCCCTCACAAAAGGTCTCTTCATTAGCCAGGTCTATCATCCACATGAACCCACAGCTATGGAATATGAACAGAATTCGTATCTGACCATCGAAATAGCACCACGGGTCTTGGAATTTTATACTAAAGCTGCATAGATTTAAGACACACACACACACGCGCGCACGCACACACACACACACAACACACACACACACACGCACGCACGCACGCACACACACAATGCAAACAATAATGCTGTATCCAGTAATTTAACGAACATCTGAATACGAGATATGATTGGTCGGTTTCAATGTTGTAAACGTATTATACCATATATCAATTGGGGCACCATTTAAGGCCACTATTTCTGTATAAAAATATGCGTATACACCTTACGGCTTGTTAAAGTGCCCTTGAACTTTATATAAACTTTATATAACATATATCGGCTGTTGGTAGTCATAATATAGACTAGTTAAGTAATGCCTATGATACAGTGTTGATAACAATAAGTCGGAAGGGTGAGTTGAGTTGAGCTGAGTTGAGTTGAGTTGAGTCAAGAACCAACATCGCAGCTCTCGGAACATGCCCATACGTGCTCAGTCCTCATCTTCCACATCCCGCGAATAGTCCCGATTCTAATGGTACAAGTAACCAGTTAAATTATGTGTCCGTCTGGCCTTTTCTAGGTGTCCTGAGTGTCGGCCAGATCCTCTGGTAAGTAGGAACGAAATATAGGAAACGAACCGCACCGCCTCGGTAGAGTAGTGGTTAAGCATTGACCTGACGCCCGGTAGTCATGGGTTTGGATTGTCATCGGGGGGCTGTTTATGGCTGACCTGGTCTCCGAGGTCGCGCGAGCCATTAATGGTAACAGGAAGTGTCTTGAGAAGTAAAGATTGCCGGAGTGATCCTGAACACATCACTAGCCCAGTGCCGATTGGTTTATACAAATATGGGCATAACACCAGATGTCCAATGTACTTGGGGGTATGTAAATGGTCCTTTACGTTTTTGTAAAGGAAATTAAAGGACATTCAAGGATTTAGATAAATGCATAACATCAGACGGCAAATGCATTTTGGACATAAATAACAGAATCGTCATAATCAAGCGCCTTGCCGACTGGCGTGGACGACCATTGTTCTCCGCATCTTGCAAACTCCAATTCGTGTTGACTCCCTTCCTGGCATTGACACAAGACAGTCAAGAATTTTCTCCCGTTGTCTTCCCATTGCAACATACGCCTGTGAGACTTGGACACTTACTAAACAAGCTGAACAGCGCATAAATACCTTTGAATATAAATGTCATAGACGAGTTCAAAGAATATCTTGGATAAAGAAAAGAACAAATGCATCAATACTTCAAGAGCTGAATATTGAAGAAGGTTGGCTATTAAAAACGATAAAACAAAGAAAATTGAAATATTTTGGTCACTTGAAACGTCACGAAAGTTTGGAGAGAACAATAATGGAGGGGTATATGCATGGGAAGAGAGGAAGAAGAAGGTCAAAGAGAAGATGGGTGCAGAATGTGGCGGATGATCTCCAGATGGGTGTATCGGACGCCGGACATCTTGCTTATGATCGAGAGGTTTTCCGGAAGGTTGTTATGGGAGCGAGGTTCTGCAAAGGACATGCCACTGAATGAATGAATGAATGTCTTCCTCTATCTCTTTTCGCAAATCTTTCCAGTTGTCAAAACATGTTCTTGATTTTGACTTCTTATAATGTAGGCAACAAAATTATGACTGCCTCTTTTTGATGTTTTTCTTAAGTTGTCTCTGCGACTTTTTTTTTTTTTTTTTAAAGTCGCATATTCTTTACAGGACGTTGCAGTCAACACCAGTATTTTTCAGCTGCTGTTGATGTCTTGGCAATTTTACGTTCAGTAGTTTGCCATTGATTTCTGTACGACCGGCTACCACATCAACACGTTAAAACCAGCACGACACGGTCTCTGCAACTTAAGATTCCCACAAAATGTCCAGATTACTCATTTTGGTTGTCCAGAGAATTTTCAACAATCTTTTATAAAACCACATCTTCTAAGTTTCCATGGGTTTTTCACCCCTATATTCTAATTGTCTAGGATTCGCAATCGTATGTTAGAACTGGTTTGATGTGATATGCAAGCATTATTTTTCTAACTTCCAATGACAAGCAATATTTGCTTATCCTGCTCTGTTCTTTAACTCTGTGATACATCTTCCACGTGATGTTATCAAGGTGGCTATGCATTTGAATTTCTGCACTCGCATCAAAATTGCACCATTTACACGATTTTTTTTTTTTTAAAACATCGCTATGATGTATGTTTCCCATTATTCAAGCTAAGGCTTATTTTCTCATTTTCTACAAACACTATATCAATCCTTTCCTGGTGTTCCTTCTGACTTGTTGCAATGAAGACGGTGTCATCAGCATAAAAAAAAAAGTTACTTGCATATCCTTTATAGGACGTCGCAGTCAACGCCAGCCTTTTATGGTTGTGAGTAATTTCTAGGCAAATTTACGTTCAGCAGTTTGCCATTGTTTTATGAACGACCGGTACGCATACCATTATTTAAAAACCAACACAAGGTGGTCTGCTTCCAAATCGCCCGCAGCTGTGTTTCGAATGCGGTATGCGGGATTACGAATTGCGTCCGTAACCCCTTCCCCACACAACATAAATCAGTTATATAATGTCCACCAAACAGGAGCCCTAGCTTATTTTCTCGAGGTCTCATTAAATGCTCACTGTAAAGGAAAACAAATCAGTGACATTACACAACCTTGTATAACGTCATTCTTTTTTTTTTTTTTAAAACATGTTCCTTAAAGAATGTGCCTCGGTAGAGTAGTGTAGGTGGGTTCATGTTAATTATATCATAGAACTGCGTACTCTGTTTTCTAAACCACGTTTTCACTTCACATTCAACTTCGGCGTCATTCGCGAAATGTCTCTCGCCAAGGTGGGTTTTCAGTGTTTATGCTGACAAATGTTTATTCCATAAAGCGGTGCATAGCTGGGTAGAAAACGTTACTAGGGCGAGTCAATAAGTAAGTCACACAGTTCTGTGGGATGGTAGGTAAATGAAATCTTAATTAATCTCGTTTAATCTTGATTCTTATTCTTCTATTATTAATTATTAGTAACAACTTTGTCATAAGACCTATTGTGCGATTTTCTTCGCATTCTAAAGCGCCTGGTTTCTTTTTTTTTTTTGGGGGGGGGGGGGGGCTGAGTGGTCTCGAGGTATGGTGTCCACCTCGAGTGCTGGAGGTCCCGGGTTCAAGCCCAGGTGAGGACCGGGAATTTTTCACATGGACGTCTAGTAAAACAATTTCTCCTGGTCTCTGGGTAGTGAGATCGGACGCCCTTGTGTATTGTTGCTCACGTAAACAATCCCTTGGTAGTTAGAAATCGAACAAGATTAGTCTAACGGCGCTGCCCGAGCAAAACTTAGAGTTAAAAATCCACCAAAAGTCTTTCAGGATCCTCGCCGGTGCTACGGAGTTCGTGCATGAGCTGTTTCTCCGGATTCAGGCTTGAGTTAGGAGTAGAACGGAACACTTATGGGATACACCCGTGTGTCATGATGTTGATCCGTCGACTAAACTAAACTAAACTTATTTCTCAGAACTATAAAAATGGATTTTAATAGGTCACTAGAAATTTGCCTACTATTATAGATGTCATATAGTAATGTCTATATTTCGATTCCAATATCTCTAAGAGTCCTAGTTTCCTCTGGCGTAATGTTGTCTGGGCAGGATGCCTTTCCTTTCTTCCTGTGGTGAAGTCAAGCTTCAACTTCTGCCACAAGTATTTGTGTACCTACGCTATTGTCTAGAATATTTACATCCGGTCTCCTGTCATTATACTGCTCTTTTAGATATTTCGTCTATATATTAATTATATCACCTTTTCCCATTAATATCACCCCCACCTCGAGTTTAAACATTTCATGGTATTTAGTGTTTTTCTACCTGTTGGGGCATCTATTTGTTGTTTCAAGGAATGCGAGTCTTTTCCATAGGTTGTCCCAATCTTCGTGCATTATTGATTCAGCCATATTTCTTTAGTCTCTTTGCATTTGTTTATTAATTCTTTATCTATTTTATTATATTTGTACTGCTTTTCTTTCTTTTTTTTTCATCCATCAACCGCAGAATTTCCATTGTCATCTATTTCTTTATTGCGATTCTATGTTTAGATTGAACGATTTCTTTTGATGTCTAATGAATTTATTCTCGCAACGAGTCTCATTGTTCATCAACAGTCTGTATTATCTATGATAAGGATGCTTAAAGATCTAAAAATTGATGGGAAAGACCTTAGACGTGTAAGAAACATATATTGGAAACAACAAGCTGCCATCAGAGTTGATAACGATGTAGGTCAATATCAGCCTATTAAAAGAGGTGTGAGACAGGGATGTGTAATGTCTCCAGATCTTTTTTTCCTGTACAGTGAAAATATTTTCAGAAATATAGAAGATGTGGAAAGAATCAACACTTGGGGACGATACATCAATAACATTAGATATGCAGATGATACAGTCTTGACTGCAGACAATGAACAGGACCTGCAACATTTAGTAAATGCCGTTGTTGCACACAGTGGACAACTAGGGTTAGAAATGAATAGTAAGAAGACAGATTATGGTCGTCACTGGGAAGAAGGAAAAACATACTGACCAATAAAAAGATATCAATTGAAACGAGAAAAAAGAGTGTTGAAGTGCTACATAGAACCTGTACTTTTGTATGGATGTGAAGCGTAAACAATGAGCAGTCAAGCTGAAAAACAGCTGATGGCTGTGGAAATGTAGTTTCTGAGGAAAATGTAAAGAATACCATGGACAGACAGAAAAACCAATGAACAAGTCCTTCAAGAAACAAATGAAGATCGTAAACTGATTAGAGACATTAGACGTAGAAAGTCAATATTTTATGGGCATGTTGTAAGAAGAAATGAATTGGAAAACTTGGTGACAACTTGCAAGATCGAAGGGAAGAGACCAAGGGAAAGACCGAGAAGTAAATACCTGGATGGCCTGGCCATGTGGCATGGTCGAAACAGGAACACGGAGCTGATCCACGACTCTGGTGATCGAGTGAGATGACAGAACATGACCGCCCACGCTTATCGGCATGGCACATGATTGATGAATGGATTATATCTGTTCCGTGCAGTATCATTGTGTCTTTCTCTACTTTCCTTGTCTGTGTTAAGCTAGATCTAACGTGATACTCTTTGTGTGTGTGTGTGTGGGGGGGGGGGGGTCTTCTTTGTACGCCGTATCCATCTGCTCCTGGTCTAATCTTTGCTCCTACTGCACTGCTTTTGAATCTCTTCAGAATTAATATGTGATCAATTTAACTGCAAACAATGTCTCCAGGGCTTTATGACCACTCTATAATCGCCAAGGATGGTGTTTGAACCAAGTGTCACTTATTATCGTTTCATGATATTCTGCCCACTTTCTTGATATGTCCCTTCTGTCATTCCTATCATGTAGGCCATTGTCACAGTCACGCCGCTCACCTTATCGTTGCCTTTTGTAACATTGAAGTCCCCAAGTATCCAAAATTCATTATAAAATACCTCTATATATTCTTCTGTGCTATCTGCGGTTTGAGCATATGCCTGTATTATATTAATATCCAGGGGTTTGCCATGGAATTGCAGTAATAACACTCTATCTGAGGTTGTCTAAAATCCTTTAACTGCCATAGCGGTCTGTGGATCCAAAATTATACAAACTCTCCTTTTGTGTCCTTCCCTCTTGAGTAAATAAGTCTGTGTTTATCTAATTATTTTCCCCTAGCACCAGGTCATCTCATTTAATTAGAATAGGACAAGTAAAAACTATAATTTATATAATGAAAAGACTCTTATGCAATATGTGCCTACCGTTGGAAGCTAAAAACAGAATTCCTGCATGTTACATAGAACTAATGTTAACATGTGACTGTGATACATTGACATATCTATACTTAACAAGAGCTTAGAAGCAACGGAGATGTGGCTCCTGAGACGAATGTAGTGAATACCCTGGGCTGCCAGATTAATTAACAACGATTTTTTCGTAGAGGTTATTGAAAACAGAACACCATATACAACTATGACGTAGAGACAAACATCATTATTTGGTCATGTCATGAGAAGAGAGGCATTGGAAAACATCGTGAAAAGATCAGTGGGAAAAAGGCAGAGACAGACCAAGAGAAATGATGCTGGATGGACTGAAACGGTGATAATGGGGAATTTCATCAGCAGAGTTGATCCTGAGAACAAAAGAGATAGATCTGTGGAGAGACAGTTGGCAGGGCACATCATGATGACATTAAAAGATCCTTTTACTTTCTGTAATCAAATACAGAAGTTATAGAAAAACTGGGATTGAAAAGAGTTTGTGAAAGAAATAAAAAATAGACAAGTGAAATATTTTGGCACGGTAAAAGACAGAACACTCTTATGAAAACCACACTGGAAGGTAAGGTTGAAGGCAAACTAACAAGAGGTAGAAACGATTCAAGTGGGAAGATAACATTAAGAGATGAACGAACAGCAGTCTGGCAGAATGTACAATCAAGACGAGAAAAAAAAGAACAGTATTGGAGATCCATTGCAGCCAACCATCATTGTGGAGAAGGCACTTGATTAATTGATTGATTACTTTCTGTCCCGTAAGAGTACTTGACAGGGCTTCCAGAGCAAATCTCAATGTAATTTCACCTCGGACCCTCCTCGGCTTCTCAGTGGCTAGCGTGTTTCTTTTCTTTTGGTGGTATGTAATGGGCACATCAGGTTGTTCTTCTTTTGCTCCTTCCTTAGCCAATCGATCAGCTCTGTCAATCAGAAAGCCACCAAACCTTACTCAAGACGACTACCACGTTATGGACAGACCAGAACAGGTCATTCTTCTGCGCCTCAGAACAAGACACAATAGATTACGCAACCACTTGTATACAAAATTCAAGATTGGTGACTCAGCCATGTGCACATGTGGTTTGGCGTCGCAGACAGCAGAGCACATACTCCAGGATTGCCCAAACTACAACATATCCAGGCGAACCTTCTGGCCAAGAGAGACAACAGTGGAAGATAAACTCTATGGACCGCTGAATGAACTAAAAAAGACTTATAGATTCATACAAGAGACGACATTGCAGTTGTAGACATGTTTCAAGCGAACGAAAGAAGAAGAAGAAGCTAGCGTGTTTGTCTGCCGGCTCCATGATCATTTCTTCGAATCCCCAATGTGACTGATGTTTAGAAATGTGCCTGGTGGCCCTGGATGGCCCAAACTAAAATACGTCACAGGAAGTGCCATGGGAGGTAAAGGCGCCTGTGTCATATTGACCACATCATCATCGAGTGCCGAATGGTCTATACCAATATGGAGCTAACACTACGTATCCAATAAACACCAAAACCTGTGAAAGTGTCTTTTACTTTATCTTTACAAGACAATCAGATTCTAACCTCGTGATGAGTAATATGGAATGGTGTCATTAGGTCTATGGACTGAACCATGTTAATTGATTAGACAATGATACTCAATTCTAATGTGTTTATGTCTGTGAAATACACGAAAATACATCGTCTGAATGGCAATCACCAGCCAGCCCAAAGTAAACACAGATGTATGTGCACTCTACGCTGCTTTAGCAATAGAAGGGACGGAGCAGACTTCTGCGTAGAAGTTATTGTGAGATCCTGATTCAGTTACACAAATACGACATCAGACAAATGATTCAGTGCCATCGAGTGATAAATCGTCTTATTCAAACTTCCCGTATCAGCCATAGGCTTAAAATCATAATATAGTTAAAATATCAATACAGTAGTTTCCCCTTTTACAACCCACTATTATTTAATATACAACACAATGAGTCTGCTACCACATTAACCACTTTAAAGTTATAACTGTGGCAAACTCCTACTTCTCATTTTCCACCATCCATTTTTGTTTGGTCCAAACCTACATTTTGTTTGGCACTGAATCTGCTAATATAATGATTATAATTTTTAAAACAAATAATTGCTGAGTTGTTTTGCACCGCCGTGATTATACATAGTGAAAATACGTTATATGACAGAACAAAGTATTTATTTTGTTTGCAGTACTCTGTCTAGCAGGATGTCATTTTTCATAGGACAGATATAATTTAATTGTATCCTCTGTCTACAAAGACAGTACTGGGTTAAGAAATCGTCTGCGCTTGTTTGTCTTCCTACAGTTCTATGCTTTGGAAATCCAGAACTATTTCTTTTGTTGGTTTAACTCGTTTGGTCTCATGAAGGCCCTGCATGGCAATGCATAGTTGACTCATTCTGTAACACGCGACTCATCATGCAATTATTGGTATAATTTACTAATCTATTGAGTTTAGATGAGTCAAAAGGGTTTAACGGCTTTAAGACTAGAGGTTCGACTGCATTTCATTGGGTTTTATCCCATACGGCTCGGTCTCTTTCGGCAGGGGGTGTACTCTGCGGGAACTAGGAGACATAACTTAGCCCGCGGGATTATGAGCTTATCTACAATCGTTATTAGAGCTGCATTCATGCTGTCGGCAGATTTCCTAGTGCTTCACACGTTCACTCGCAAAGCTTCATTCTGGATGCTCTCTCCAATGACTCTTTGACAATGTGAGCAGTCCCAATCCACACTTAGTAACCGAGATAATCAGATGCTGATAGAGTATGAAACACATTCTATACTACAAATCTATAGGCGCCAAGTCCCTTTTTACATCTCATGGCAACTCATTTCACGTGATCCCTGAAAGATAGGCTTCTGCATAAGGTGATTCCCGGTATTTCATTCTACTCTCTCTGTTTACATGTCTGCCGATTATCGTGAGATCTGGGACGTTAGCCTTAACAATCCTTTGTCCAGCGATCACCATAATACAGATACCTTATCTGGGATGATGACACCACCCATCCCTGTACACCAGTGGATCAATTTGTTTACTGTCTCCCACAAATCTTGAGCTATTTGCAGCCTGTCTCTTCCCTTCCTAAACGCAAGGAAATCATTTGCAAATGTCAGTATCCTCCTAATCCCTTGTGCTTCAGTGCTTGCAATCTTGCTAGTATAAACATTTAAAATCACGGATGAGATTGTAGATTCTTGTGCTAATCCTGAGGTTATAATGCACGCCTCCGAGGTCCATTAACATAGGCGGAGGGCAACCCTACTGTCATCAAGCGATGCTACAGGCATTCCGGAATAAACTTCTCTCGCACTACACAAAAAGACTTGTCAGTCGTACGAGAGGAATTGATTACACATTTTATTGCCACTGGCTCTTACAATACCTAAATGCACAAAACTGTCTCTAATGAATCACACATGAATACACAGAACTTCCTATCTCTAGTCGTCCCTAGCCCTACTGCTAAATCTATCTATTCACTTAAAGAAGGACGCATCGACTCTAAGCGATGTGTCCGCTACGAAGTCCGTCCCCTGTCTGACCATCCTCCGTGTCCTGATTACACAGCACGCGGAGGGTCTTCATGCGCACTTCGGCTTTTGCGTGCTACATCATTCCACAGGCTTAGAGTAATAAGCCTACTCTTGAGTTCTATTCCAAGTTCTTGGTGTCTATCACGTTGAGGTGATTACACCGTGACCAGAGTGCTTACCCTCTGGTTGACACTTACGTGTCTCATGAGAGAACTGTTGATAGTTCCCCTCCCTATCTACTCCCTACACCTACCCTGCCCTCTTGTTGGGGCACTGGGTTACCTCTAATCTACTTGAGGTAGACCACTCATTCAGGGTGGTCTTCCCTCCTATATATTCTAGTCTTTGACACACACCCTCCCCTCCTGTGTTGCGTTACAAATTTTGACTCATGGTTGTGACGCAAGAGGTTTCTAAAAATTAGTGTGTCTAATTTTTGTCAAAGACTACTGATAACTTGGTTCTGGCCAACCCAATAGACCTCTACTGACTAATGTCACAATGTAGTATTACTTTACTTGGCTACTGGTGATCGCCACAAACTTGTCTGGTTGGCGTGAGCCCTCTTCTCATTCGCAATATTATATTCATCAGAGGTTTGTCTGAACCGGACCATTGCCTTATAAAGACCTGTCCTCAAATAGCAAATTAACTCACTACCCATACAAAGTTGACTTTCTTAGGATCAACACACGAATTGCTTCATGTCCCCCATATAATATTAAACAACCTTTGCACAAGCTGTGTGCGACAGGCTTTACCTATCTCGCTTCCGCGTGTAAAGTTATCTTTCACTGTTAAGTTAGTGTTTCGTTGTCTATTGTGTCCCCTGACCCGGAGTTATCTCCCCTTGTTCTAAAAAATGTATGCACTTTACATGTTTGTTTTACTGGTTGTTTGCGTGTTTGGATGTAAGTAACAATATAATTTTACCTTCTAACATGTGTGTCTGTTTCTAATTTCTATGCAAGTTAGTTTTCAAGTGCCATAATCCGGTTAAATGTGGCCACAAATAAGTGTATAACACTAATTCGTGACTACGTTTCCGTCTTATGAGACTTAAAATACTTTCCCTAAGGTCTAATGTAATTATGGCTAACACAAAACTACACACAACACATTCGAGACAGCACATTTCAACACTGAAAGCAAACGTTTGACGCAGACAAATAATAAAAGTCGCGTTGAGCGGCAGAAAAAATCCGCTGGTTGCCTTCACTCTCCATTGTATATTTTCCTTTTCCTCTCACTTTCACACTTCTGTCACACATCTTTTATTCTCACAATTATTTAAAAACCTTGAAGTGACACTGTACAAGTTTGGCTCAGTTTCAAAAGAGTTGAGCTTAATGACTGTGCGTAACTTACCGCACGAGTCATGTATTTACAAAATATTTACATGGATGAAATAGGGTTGATAGTTTGTACCCTGATAATACTAAACACTACATTCTACTGAAATACTAATACTAATTCTATAAATATATATATTCTATTTTGTTGCACAAAATTAACCTAATTTAAGGGAAGTAATCTACTAACTAAAAAAAATGAAAATGATGTGAGATGAGTTATGTACCTTTTTGTCTGCTTCTCCACTGAGTAATGCGAATTTTTAATGGTAAACAAAATTATAAATAATGGGTTATTTAAAAAAAAAAATGTTTTAATGTCTAAATGAAAAGATATGCTTGATAATTTTACTACACATGGTGTAAATGATGTATGTTCAAATATATAATCCTATAAGGTATAAACTATTTTTAATCTTAAATGATGAGGTTGTTAAAGTGTTCATCAAGATGGAATGAAATAAAGTGAACATGAAATGAACTAACTGGTACTGTTTCTACCTTAACTTTTTATCCTCGTCTTTAATTAGCTATTATTAAATTTAAAGTTACCATCCTAAGTAAATGGGTAAATTAGTGATTTATCTAAACTACAAGAAAATCTATCATATTCCCTAATTCTATTCTAAATCTATATTAAAGTAACTATTCTAACTATAATTTATCACTGTATTAAAACATGTTATAATACATATCACAATAGCTAAGTTATATATAGTTATATAACACTATAACTATCCCAGGTTAGTGGTTGCCATAAAGTTCAGAAATTGCTTTTGTTGGCACAGTTCATAGTTACAAACTTGTCCTGGGTATATTAAATAGACTACACAGTCATCCTTGTGTCTTATGGGTATTCTTCCACTCGTAGAGTCCGTTGGTGTCGTAGACATGTATATTCGTGTCTGTTATTTACGCATTGTTCTGACACTGTTCTCCCATGATTCGCACAGGTGATTCACCGGAACACAAATGGAGCATAGTCAGTAACGAGCTGTCTATGTACAGACGGTGATTCACTTGTTCTTGGAGCACAGTTCTTATTCTGCTGTCTATGGCCACATGGTGATTCACTGTTATTAGCACACAGTCCTGATCATGATGTCTATGATTTACATAGGATATTTTACACAGGATATTTTAAGTGTACTAAATTACATTATCTTAGACTACATTTCAAGTGGAGTATCAGGTATTTCTACTTCAGATGGTCGACTAAGGGTATCAGCAAGAATGTTGTCCCTACCCTTAATATGCTCTATACTAAAAGTATAATTTTGTAAGATTAACGACCACGTGTAGATGCGGTCATTGCGATGCACCCCACTTTGTATGACCGTGATTGGGGAGTTGTCGGTCTGTACTACGAAGTGATTACCCGCTAGAAATCGATGTAACTTCCTTACCGAATAGATGACACTTAGGGCTTCCAACTCTGATATGGACTATCTGGACTCAGCAGGTGTGATCTTGCGGCTCACGTAGCAAATTGGATGGAAGATGCCATCGTAAAACTGGCCTAGTACTCCAGCGATGGAGATCGTGCTGGCATCTGTCCTAAGATAATAAACGAGCCTAGGATTAGGCAAACGCAGAATTGGTACATTACTAAATAGGAGTTTCAATGTTGACAATGCAGAAATTAATAATGCATCTTTGACATCTAATTTTACTGATGCTTTCAAAACATTCGAAAATACACTCGTGATTTCGGCTAAGTTCGGTATGAACTTACAATAATAATTTATTAAACCCAAAAGGCTCCTGACCTGCTTCTTTGTTGTAGGCATGGTCAGGTTCATAATTTTAGTAACAATTCTATTGTCAGTTTTTAGTTGTCCTTGTGAAATGACATGGCCCAAAAATTCAATTTCTTGTAGGCCCAGTTCAACTTTGCTAGGTTTGACAGTGAGACCGAAGAGTCGCAACCTATCGAAGACTTGTCGGAGTTTCAGTAAGTGTGTTGTCCAGTCATCTGTATGAACACAAATATCATCTATATATGTCACCGTATTCGTCACTCCATGTAGTAAATCTCTAGTTAGGCGTACGAAAGTGGCCGGAGCGTTACGAAGTCCGAAAGGAAGAAACCGCCACTCGTAAAGACCTAACGGTGTTGAAAAAGCAGTAAGATGGATGGATTGAGTCTGCATAGGGACCTGCCAATATCCCTTAGTAAGGTCTAATTTAGAGAAGATTTTGGAGGTGGAACATATCAAGAATAAGATCTTCGCAGGAAGGAATTGGTTCTGCGTCGATCTTAGTGACATTGTTGAGTTTTCTATAGTCCACACAGTGACAAATTGTGGAGTCCTTTTTCTTCACCAAGACGATTGGAAAGGAGTACTCAGATGTAGATTTCTGGATGATTCCACTAGCTTCTAAAGTAAGAATTTCCTTATTTAGATTTTCTCTGTAGCTAAGTGGGATAGAGTACGACCTGCATTTGATAGGTTTAGAGTCCGAAAGAAGAATGGAGTGCTCGATCCTGTCCGTCCTACCTGGAATGTCGGAGAATATGTCCTTATACTCCGTCACTAATTCTAATGTCTGTCGTCGTTGCTCTTCTGTTAGTCCTGGTTCTAACCGTATACACTCTAGTGTCGCAGTCTTGTCTACAATTGGAACAGGTAGTTCCATCCCGTCGTCGTCTACCTGATTCAGTACGGTGGTGGTGCTAAGTGCGTTTTCTGTATGCTCACTAAGTGTATGCATATCGTCGTCCTTGCCAGTCTCGCTAACTAGTGTAGTTGCGTTATGTATGTCTGTCGTCTCATCAATAGGTGTGGGTGCATTATGTTCGTCTGTCTCCAGTTCTGTCTCTTGTCGTGAAAAGTAGGGTTTCAACATGTTGATATGAAATATCTTTAAGTGTCCGTTTATCGATATTTCATAATCGACATCTGAAATTTTTCGTACCACTTTGAATGGCCCTTGCCATGAGGTCAATAATAAATTACGTTTGTCTGGGAGTAAAAGCAGTATGTCTTGATCTAGTTCAAGATTAATAGTCCTAGCACCTCTATTTGCGTATTGGCGGTAGATTTGACCCTTCCTCTCCAAAGCTGCCTTGGCTATCATACACGATTTCATAATTTTATCGCGTGTTTCTGTTACCATCTCATAAGGTGTTTCAGGGGTTGGAATTTCAATCGCATTAGTTACTAACTGATGGTAAATTGTTAGGGGTCCACGTGGGTTAGCCCCGTATACTAACTCAAAAGGTGAGAAATCCGTGCTTGAATGGGGAATCTCCCGATAGGCGAACAGCACTGTTGGCAACAGTGTATCCCATTCAGATGGGTTTTCTGCTGTCACCTTAGCCAGCATATGTTTCAGGTCTCCGGTAATCTTCTCTACGATTCCATTGCTGGCTGGATGATAAGCTGTTGTAAAATGCTGTTTAATTCCTAATATTTTTGTAAGGGCTTGCGTTGCAGCCGATATGAATTGAGTTCCCCGGTCGGATAAGATGGTACGTGGAAATCCGAATCGTGAGAACAAATGTACAAATACATTGGCAATATCTTTGGAGGTGATGTATTTTAAAGCTACCGCCTCAACCCACCTTGAACATAGGTCTATTAGCGTTAAGATGAAGCGATTTACTTTGCTGGACACCTGGTTCAGGGGTCCAACAATATCCACCGCCACACTCTCGAATGGCCTAGAGGCCAATGTTAAAGGTTGTACTTCAGCTGTAGGATGTTTACCCTTACGTACTAGTTGTTGACAGACATTACATGACCGACAGAATAATTTTATGTCATTACAAAAACCCGGCCAGTAAAAATGAGCCTGAATTCTGGCCCTGGTTTTGTCGTATGCAAGGTGACCAGCAAACGGTGACTCGTGTGCAATCTTTAGCACAGTTTGGCGGTGTTGTACAGGTAACACCGTTTGCTGAATCTCATGGTTGTTGGTTGTATAGTAACGAGTAAGAATCCCATTATTAAGTCTAAAGAACCATGATGCGTTTTTTGTTACTTTAGCTTTTTCTTTTAACAGTTTTAGATACGGAGACACACTCGGATCAGCTTTTTGCTGGTCTATAAACTTCTGTCTGGTGGTATCATCCGTGCTAGTTGGTGATAGCAACAGTAGTCTTTCCTCCTGTAGTGTGTCTTGGTGTTTAATAGTATCTGCTCTGGTTGTTGCATTTGCTGCATTAAATTTTTCCCATGCAGCTATTTCTTTGTTAGTGCATTGCTTCAATTGGGGTAAGCATCCCAAAATTAAATCAGTACAAGGGTTATCTAAAATAGCACATGTAAAGGTACCAGAAAGAAAAGCAGTGTTAATACGGGCTCTTGCCAGCGGGTAAATTTCGATATTACCCGAAAAGGCTCGGCATTTGACTGAGTCACCTGTATAATCATTTGGGTTCACAAATTCCTTTCTAAGACCGATAAGAGTGCTTCCACTGTCAAGCAAACATTGGCATGATACTTCATTGAACAGTGCATTGTGGAACACCAAATTGCCTCTGGAGGCTAATGCTGCATTTGCACTCTCAGTGGAGAATGGCACTGTGTGTCCACATTCTAATTTTCCGTCTGCATGAAATTGGTGACATCGCTCACAACTGTCAAAGCTTAAAATATCGTTTACACAACAAACATCTTCAGATTGGTTAAAAGGTAATTCAATCTCGACCTCGCACTCAGTCTCACTCCCACTATCAGAAGATGTATCAATTAACATTGCACTGTTGGCCTTCATTCTTTGACGGCCTAGGCATTTACTGGAATAATGCCCGTAGCTAGCACAGAAAAAACATTTAACCGCACGCCTGTATGCATTTCTCTTGTTTTGTTGTTTCTTAATGACCATCTCAAGATGTGCCGGATAGTTTGGTGATTTATCACACATAGCGTAAGTATCATGAAAAAGTTGGCAATACATACATTTAGACAATTTTTGATCTTTCTTGTCGACTCTCTGAAATGGTGTTTTATTGCTACGATAACTTTTAGGTTGGTCCTTAACAAAAGAGACTATTTCAGAGTCGATGTTTGATGTTTTAAAAACTTCCCTATTCGAGGAAAAATATGCGGAGCCTTTTCTTCTCGAATTGTTCTATTGTTTCGATGTCTGACTGCTGAAGGAACTTAGCGAAAGGAGTTGGGATTGTGGATATAACTTTATCCATGGCTATTAAATTTTTAAGTTTTTCAAAGTCCTTTCCTATTTTTGCTGCATTAAGCCATCTATTCAGCATGCTTTGGACATTCGAGACATAATCGATGAAGGTCTCACTTGGTCTTGGTTTTAAGTTAGAAAATTGCACTTGATACCCAGGGGCATTAAGTAAAAAATGTTGCATTACCCTATCGTGAATGTACTGATAGTTAGATCTAAGATCAGTTTGTATTGATTCAATAACTTTAAGGGGCTCCCCACTGAGGTTTTTCATGTAGATCATGGCCCACATATCGATTGGTACTTGATGGTATTTAAGCTGATATTCGACATTTTCTGTCCAAGCTGATATGGAATCTTCTTTACAGAATGGCTTAATAATATGTTTGTATTTATTAAGTTTATTCTCTTCCTGCTGACTCTTTAGTTTTGTAGCGGAGATCTCTACGTGTGAGTCTACTTCTATACCTTTCATCTTTAACTGTGTCTCTGATTCAATCTGTATTTGTTTTCTTTCACTCTTGCCATTTCATCTATCTCTTTTTGCTTCAACTCTCTCTCCTGATCTAATTGTTTTTGCTTTAATTCTCTCTCCTGATCTAATTGTTTTTGCTTTAAATCTCTCTCCTGATCTAATTGTTTTTGCTTAATCTCCTTATCTTGTTCTAACTGTTTCTGTTTAGTTTCTTCAGCTAATTGTGCCATCTCTTTTTGGTGTTGTCTCTCTCGTGCACGTTCATCTCTATCAGCATCTTTTGCTTCCCTAAATTTTTGATCAGCATACTGCTCTAATTCCTTTCCGATGTGTCCTAATTCTTTGCCTGCTTGTATGCAATCTGCTAAAGTTGACATGTTGTTGGATAATTAGCTAGAGTTGATAGGCACTCAAATATTTACTCAGGTATATTCGATCTGTTACGATTTTAAATGACTTTGTATAAAAATCATATTAGTTTATACCCTGAAAAAGAGATGCATTATTAATCACATTGCATTCACAAATAATTTGGGTATACTCATCTTAACCATCCGGAACACTCTGGTACAATCGTTTGGCACCTCGAAACACCCATTGTGTTACTCTTCTAAAGGCACTTGTTATACCTGGTTTATTAGAGCATCAATAATTAACCATTTGCAAACGACATATGAATTTAGACATTTGTTTGAAATTTACAATTACATGCCCCCGGACAACACAATGTGGTATAGTTAATAGTGACTGTCACTGTCCTGTCTTCGTCCTAATATCTTCTGCTTTCCTTAACTAATTGCTGTTTAATTTATGATAGTGCTGTGCAGACCGAATCCTATTTGCATAAAGAAAGTAGTGCCATCGTGACGGTAGAAAATAGAATATGTCCACAAATAAATAAATAAATGCTTTAAAATAATATAAAGGAAATAATAAATTTCAAATTATTAAATATATTCAATACATAACTTGTATAAACAAATAATACTCAATATAATTCAAAGATTCAGGCGAGCAGCGGCTTGGCGATTTGTAAGATGGCGTAGGACAGCTGTGGGTCAACCGTGACACGTCATAGGCGCAGCGCTATTCTTAGATTGAAAAATCGATATTGTCGCCGGCTCATTTTTTGTGTGTATTGCTCCGCCGTGAATCATGTTTCATACTCATAAATAGACAAATAATTATAGAAATAAATGATGCAAAACTATAATAATAATACTTACAAATCAGAAGAAAACATGTTCATAAAGCACAAAACATTTCAATAAGTATAAATAAATGGTAATCGGTCACGATGGGCACAGCTCGCATCTTGTTCTAGTCTGCACACGCCATTTTACACTAACACAAATTAAACCCTGTGATTAACTGACAGCAAAGCTATTTTAGAGCCGTGGGTGAGTGTTTTAGCTTGAACAATTGTCCAAGCTACACTTCTGACACCACTTTTATCCTAGCCTGTCATCAAGCGATGCTACAGGCATTCCGGAATAAACTTCTCTCGCACCACACAAAAAGACTTGTCAGTCGTACGAGAGGAATTGATTACACATTTTATTGCCACTGGCACTTACAATACCTAAATGCACAAAACTGTCTCTAATGAATCACACATGAATACACAGAACTTCCTATCTCTAGTCGTCCCTAGCCCTACTGCTAAATCTATCTATTCACTTAAAGAAGGACGCATCGACTCTAAGCGATGTGTCCGCTACGAAGTCCGTCCCCTGTCTGACCATCCTCCATGTCCTGATTACACAGCACGCGGAGGGTCTTCATGCGCACTTCGGCTTTTGCGTGCTACATCATTCCACACGCTTAGAGTAGTAAGCCTACTCTTGAGTTCTATTCCAAGTTCTTGGTGTCTATCACGTTGAGGTGATTACACCGTGACCAGAGTGCTTACCCTCTGGTTGACACTTACGTGTCTCATGAGAGAACTGTTGATAGTTCCCCTCCCTATCTACTCCCTACACCTACCCTGCCCTCTTGTTGGGGCACTGGGTTACCTCTAATCTACTTGAGGTAGACCACTCATTCAGGGTGGTCTTCCCTCCTAAATATTCTAGTCTTTGACACCTACGAGAGTGCAGAGTGGCTACTACTCAAATTACCACACAGAGACAACCACCATTCTCCATAAACGTGTGCAAGATCAAAATTAACTCTGCCACATGCATCCTCAAGATCCAGTACTGCACCGTTGTTTCCTGAAACCCCTCGTACAAATCAAAAGAACATGTTGCTGAGTTTGACCAAATATCGTTCTTTTGAAAGTAACTTTTCCCTGTCAATGTATTACTGCAGCTTACGTCAATTATCTTCTCCGACACTCAAAATCGCTGCACTGTCATAATCCTATAGCAATTAAGTCATGAATGATCTTTGTCTGCCTTGAGGAGAGGAATTACATAATTGTGCGTCTACTCCCGAGGCACTGATGCTGTCCCAGTGCTCAGATTGAAGCAAGTAGCCGTCTTTTCCATATCTCTATCACTCTTATCTTTCATAATTGCGTACGTGACCCCGTTAGGTCCTCATAACTTGTCTGTTTTCAACATATATTTTATATTAGGAGCGTTCATTTGAAATCCGTTCGTGCCGCACCGCGCGTAATTCCGTGCGTTGAATATGATCATGTCATAAGTATTGACTAATGAATAAAAGAGCACGTGCTTATCGCCCCATGATGCATAGGTTCTGTTTCTGACCGTTGAGAAAATGACCGGGTTGATCCAAAATCCGCCCAAAAGAAGCTCAAAGAGTGGTGATTCAGTTTCTTTCATTTGAAGGATGTCGACCAGTGGACATTCATCGAAGAACGGAGGCAGGTAAGGTAACAAATGTGTGTCGAAGACAACAGTGACAGACTGGGCACGAATGTTTCGGAAAGGACGTCAGCTAACGA
The DNA here is from genome assembly GCA_014155875.1 of Cepaea nemoralis. Lineage (NCBI taxonomy): Eukaryota > Metazoa > Mollusca > Gastropoda > Stylommatophora > Helicidae > Cepaea > Cepaea nemoralis. Next base: position 33,351 of record JACEFZ010028291.1, on the reverse strand, counting down.
CAGATCTTCGACGGCCGGGTCAAGCGCATATTGTTGCAACAGAAAAAAACCATCGCCAAAATTGATGCAGCAGTACAGATGAACCGTTGTCGAAGCATACGTTCGCTAGCGAAAGAATTTGATGTGTCAATTGGGACAATTCAAAATGTCGTTCGTAAGAAACTGCAATATCAGAGACAGAGACAGAGAGAGACAGAGAGACCATCATAAACAGACTCTGCACTGACCATAATGTCGTATTGCGTACAATAATAGAGTAATTCAGAAGCAATCGAAATAATGGTAGGAAATCAGACATAGACTCCTTTTGTCATTTTTATTATTCGTATTGACTGTCGAATGGATGATGACGACAAGGTCAGGTACCACCAGAATTAGAATGAATTTAATGAGCACCTGTGAGAACGCAGCTCGTTGTTCTCGACTTCATTGATGATATCGTTTTCCTGTCTCACACTCAACAACATATACAAGATAAGCTTAACACACTGGAAAGGGGGTTACAACAATTATGCCCAATGGTCAATAAATACCGGGGTTAACTGCTACGTCCTGTAAAGGACATTCAACTAACTTGAACTCCTAGCAGTGGCAAAAAGGAACGTCTTCTGAACTGTAGAAAGAACCCCAGACAGGAGGAACGGCAAGCGAGTGTCTAGCCACTACGCCACCGAGGCTCCCATTTGGTGTATGATGCTGGCCTCCATACTGTTATGCAACAACCAACACTCAATGGGTCATGTGGGCAATACATGTCTGGTCGCATACACTTCCGTGCACATTTTCTGATACTCATTGTACACTGAGAGCCTGTTTTGATTGGCCCCATCCATTTCATTCCACAATCAATCATGGTTCTGATGACTTACACCTTCAGTTGTCAAAACCTCGGAGTTGATTTTTTCTTGTATGCACTGTCATCTGTCATCTACTGCCTATTGTACCTTTCCGTGTAGATCAGAGGGGTCTTGAACATAAGGAATTAAGGTCGCCTGGCTAGTGCAGTCGCCGCGAACTGTGCAGGTTAGGGTTTTCTTTTTTCCCCAGACAGAAACAAATTCACACCTTACCGAGGATTGGAACCCGAGTCTCCTGGAGGAGAACGCGACATTCTAGCTACTAGACAAGCCGCTCCTCCATTTACTCACAATACTTTAAAAACCCTTATGAACAAACAAACAAACAAACAGACAAACAAACAAACAAACAAACAAACAAAGCGGACTGCCAGTGTCCTCGTCCTTTCATGTTGTACAGAAACAAAAGCACAGGTTCAATAATCCCTTCATTTTGTGGAAACCCCAAGACATCTAGGATAAAAGGTGAATGTCATGGCTCAAGGTCAACCCTCCCCCCTCCCTGGCTACAAACATACATAATTAAGTACGGGAATCTCCGTGGCTAAGTGGTTAGGTCGCCTTCCTATCGCTCCGAAGGTGGTGGGTTGGATACCAGCCTACGACATTCCGTTCACGAGTGAAATTTTCTCGGAGATCGCTGGGGGTCGTCGATGAAGTGTGACACTTTCTGCCCTGCGAAAAGTGATCGATCCATTTGGAGTAACATTCGGTGCAATGAAATTGACCCTCTTGCCTTGTAAACGGTGTTTGTTTATTTGTGTGTATTTATGCTTTTGTTTCTATTATTCATGGCGCTAAAGATATTTATTTTTTATTTTAGTTTTTCCTGCGACGAAAAAAAAAAAGATGTATCTTTGAATGTACCCGTGTATCTTTGCCGGACCAGGGGTTTTGGAGTCCTCCCTACACAGAGAAGTTTTAAATTGTTTTTATTAACCTGGGCTCCCACACAGATCCAGCCTAACATGGGTGCCAGGAAATATCCTTGGAAGTGATGGCAGTCGGCGTGATAGCAACCACATCACCCACATAATATCGCTAGGTATATACAGGGTGTATTTTTAATTACTGTGCAGTGTTTGAAAATATTGCGGTCCAAGTTTTGTATTTACCTATTATGTTTTGTGAACTTTACAGAGGATAAATACAAAACTTGGAATGTGTAAAAATACACCCTACAAATATGATTCTAACATAGTGACCAATGTTTTAATGAAACTAGAACTTTATATACATCAATAAGACAGAGACAAACAGCTTTCGTTGGTCATGTGATGAGAACAAAGGCATTGGAAAACATGACAACTGGAAAGATCGAGGGGAAGAGTGGCAGAGGCAGACCAAAGGAAATGATGCTGGATGGATTGAGACGGTGGCATGGAGGAATATCATCAGCAGAGTTGATAAAAAAAAAACCAAAGACCGAGATCTGTGGAGAGTCATGAACGCCTGCGCCAGCTGGCATGGTACTTGATGATGATAATAAGACAAGTAAGCTTTAGACATGTCGAAGGGACCTTAACTTTTTTAAAAAAAATATCCGAATTCCACAGAGTTCAATTTATAGACAAAACACTAAATTATACACATCCACAGAGCCTGTAGTAACAAAACATTCAGTATTTGATTAGTTAATTATTGCAATGCAGATTATAGCTTTGGCATTGTTAGTTGGTCGCTATTTATGGAAAGTTAGTTAGGTTAGCATGGCCGAATGGATATGATCACCGCTCTTAGACTTCCGGTGTGCTCATTTTGAGGTATTGGATTCAACCGCTACACTGGTCAGTTGGACTGAAATGTTGAATTCTTGTCCTTGACTTGGGGGACGTAAATTTCAAGTACCTCAGAAGTCGCAGTGGGTTCACCTGATGGCGAGGGACGCTGGTAACAGGGAAAACTGGCCCACGCACAAAAATCAATCCAGTATGGATTAAGCTGGAGTTCACTGCGAGCGGAGGAAATAAAAAAGGAATACGGTGACATTGACCCCTACTTGTTTTGTAACCTATTAAGCGTTTCCGGTTGCAGGTATGTTAATTATTTTGAAAGGAACGCGTGGCTGAACGGTTAGCACACGGGACTCTCAGCTTCAGGATTCCATCCGTCATGTGCCATGCCAGAAAGCGTGGGCGGTCAAGACTCGCCATCTCACTCAATTTCTATGCAATTTTTCTCAAGCCATGCTTCGTTTGCCTCCTTAAATAATATTCTGACTTGTCTGTGAATTTATTCATATCTGGCAGGATTATTTTTGTTGAGTCTGCTTGTTTCCATTAGTTGTAAACTTTCTTCAGTCATCCATTTCTTACGACCCACCTTCTTTAATTTTGGAATAGTTGTTTCTGCAGCCTAACTGATTGAGTTCCCATTGATCTGTAGTTAGACGAATCATAATGAACTAGACACTATTAAAGAAGGTAATTTGCCGTTGCTTTCCTTCCTTGGTAGTGATCATTCTGGTCGGTGACGCCAGCCATTGTCTCGTGAAAGAGATCTTCTACCTACCGTTGCAAAACTTGAGACCATAACCAACAACTATCTGTCGGCTGCCCTCAAAGTTTTATCAACCACCTGCCTTCCGTTACTTTTTGTGAACACTTCCAATAAACGAATACGAAATAACACCACATAATCCACACTAAAAACAGCGTCTCCCAAAGAATGAACATTACGTCGTCGCCATTTTACCGGAAATCAGGATTGCTTCAGGATCGCCTACTCAAATTTGCCAGTTTTTGTTTTTTATTTTATGAAGTCACAAAATGCCGTGCAACAAGGACAATTGGCTCCATGGGGAGAATAGGCGGCCGTCGTGATACTGACAACTTGGCATATTGAGTGCGGATTGGTTATAACATATGGGGCCATCACCATATACACTATAAGCGTAATAAAAATGGGTTAAAGGCAAGATGATCGAATGCATTGCATCGGGTTTTATCCCCTATGGCCTAGACTCGCAAGCGTCGCTCAGAGCACGAACTCCGTAGCTCCAGTGAGGACGCTAAAGAGTCTCCTAGAATATTGCACTCTTAAAACGAACGACGCAGGCCGGAATCGATCCCATAACCTTCGGAGCACGAGGCATGTTGGCGTAATCACTATTCCACGAAGACTCTCCAATAAGCTTCATTAAGTGAATAGAGTCCTTTGTCTGTCCACGTGATGTAACTAGTAGACGGGAGAGCTGTGGCAGATTGTGACACATGGTTGTCAGTTATGTATGGAATATCATTACCATATCCTAACTCAGTCAACACGTAGCACCTTCAGTCATCATCAGATATTCATTGTGGGCAATAAACACTTCCTGAGATGTATAATGTAAGACAGCATGTTATAAGATGGTCAATATTCTCTGCTATTTATCTTCGTCAGTGTTGGTGGGGTAAAAAGTTCTTAAGAGCCATTGTTAGTCAATCGTGATGTAAGGAAGCAAATCATGTACAATTAGCGATTACGTCGGAATGTGGTTTGATGTGGTTTTTATAGACTAATGCTATGGAGGTGAAAAGAGTTCTTAAGAGCTATTGTTAGTCAATCGTGATGTAAGGAAGCAAATCATGGACAATTAGCGGTTACGTCGGAATGTGGTTTTATGTGGTTTGACGTGGTTTTTATAGACTAATGCTATGAACATCGTGGACGGATAGAAAGAGCACTGAAGATATTTTGAAAGAATTTAACTCACAAAGAGAACGGATTACTCGTATGGGAAGAGGACAGTCCACATTTTTGGGCATCTCATAAAGAAGGAGAAAGTTGGCGGATGTTGCCACAACGGAAAAAAATGGAGGGGAAGAGAAGCAGGTACAATGAAGGAACATCAGTATCAGAAATTATTGGCAGCACAAGAGAAAGATGAATGGGGACAGACATGATCACCAACACCACACGGCATGGGCCATAAGAAGAAGAAGAAGAAGAAGAAGAAGAAGAAGAAGAAGAAGAAGAAGAAGAAGAAGAAGAAGAAGAAGAAGAAGAAGAAGAAGAAGAAAATATATAATCTACAGCCATATTGCTTTTTTTTCAATCCTCTTAATGCGTTGTTACATGTCTCTGTATAATTAACCACATTTGGCGAGATAACAATGAGAGGAATAAATAATGAAAACTGGCGTCTGGAAATCCAAACAGCCAATCATGAATGTATACACAAAGCCATCAATGCTTTTATTTCGTAACTCTGAATGCGCACAGGCCACTCAAAGTAGCAGACATTTCAGACCAACAACACTTAAAACTACACCAGATCGCCTATTGAGGGAGCCACCTGTTGAGTGTTTAACGAAGAGAAATTATGTTCTTTGCAAACAAATATGTCTAAGCTGTTTTCTCCTTTCTTGGTAGTCCGCTTAATGCTGTTAAATTGCACGATAGTCGAGCGCTCTAGGTGTTATAAGTCACTGGATAGTACAGTACAGCTATTTTAGACTGCATTAATGCTTTCGTTTTTTTATATATTAGAACTAAGACTAAAATATTTGTTTTAAACATACTTGTGGTTTCAAATACTTCTGCTGTATAGAAGAACTACATGCATTTGCAAAACAATACGGAAAATAATAATTAACTGTATGGCGCTTTTCAGAAATGGTTAAAAGAGAAATTATTCTTATAAGGGTTAAACCTAGACAAGAATGACGCGCGCGCACGCACGCACACACAAACACAGAGAGAGAGAGAGAGAGAGAGAGAGAGAGAGAGAGAGAGAGAGAGAGAGAGAGAGAGAAGAGAGAGAGAGAGAGAGAGAGAGAGAGAGAGAGAGAGAGAGAGAGAGAGAGAGAGAGAGAGAGAGAGATGCGAACAACTTAAACAGATGGCCAAAGCGTGCCACAGTCATTATTATAGAGCAGAGGTAAATGCAAATACGAGTGCTTGGTAACCAGAAATGATGATAAGCACCACACATTTAATTATTCGCCACCTTAAACTGGATTTGTTAACCATGAAATGGCCCTTTACATCACTGAACTAATATCACTTTGAAAACTGATAAGGAACTATAGGATCCAGTAGAAGATCATTTACTTAATAAAGATAATGTATGCGGTGTTCTTTGTGAGGATAAACAACGATACGTTTGAAATAAAATAGAAACATGTAAACAAATTGAAAATTCGAAGCGTAGGGCAGCTGTAGACATTACAAATATTACAAACTAAGGACTTGGCGGGGTCAACTCTTAATCAACGAGCAGCAAGCATAAAACACAACACACACAAAATGGAAATGCCCCTAGAGTAATTAGAATATAATAATATTGAATTAGATGATGTCTATAGTATTATGCCTCGATCTAGTTGCTTTACATCTTTTTTGGTGAATTACAGACGGGTAGGAGATCTCAGGGTCGGCCTCTACTACGATACAAAGATGTGTGTAAGCGGGACATGATTGATAAAGGCATTGATAATGCACATTGGGAGCACGTCGCCGCTGAACGTGATGCATGGAGGGCAACTATCAGAAATGGAATAAAGACAAAGGAGAAAATGATTGCAGATAAAGCACACACAGAGCGTGAGAGACGTAAGATGATGCAAAATGGTGGAAGTGACCATGTTTTCACATGCAACTACTGTGGGCAAACATTTGCAGAAAGAAATGGCCTTACCAGCCACACTCGCCACCGCCATGGATCGTAGTTATTAAGCCTTTTTGAAGCACAATGTACCAAACTATCGTCTGTCAAGACGGAAAGGTGCCAATGGAGTTGCTGTAATGCCATGCCCATTTTATGCGTGTTCTGTATTTCATGTCCGTGTTTTGCGTGTTGTGTTGTTTTATTACTTATTTTTTTTGGCTGATGAAGGTTTATAGCCTCAACGTCCCCTGTATTTGTTGGTTTGTTTATTTGTAATTGTAATGTTGCAAAGTTGCCTTACACGTTGTACGTTATAAATTTTACATTTGAAATGAGAATATGATTGCGGCAAAAATTTCTTGTATCACTTTTTTTTATTCTAATTGACTGTAGAATGAATTATGAAGACAAAAATAAGTATCACTAGCAACAGAAAGTATAATATCATCAAACTGCAAATCAGAAAGCTAGATCGAAAATAGATGCAATAAGGCAAAAAAACTCACTGGAAAAATTGCACCAATACTAAAGAACAAACAAGTATCAATAGTTACTAAGAAAGCATTCTACAACACAATCTTCCTACCAATCTCTATGCTACCAAACCTGGACAGTGACAGAAATGGAGAAAAGAAAAATAACAACAACACAAACATGAAGAAATCAGGACTAAAGTGGGGTTTATAAAGCTAGATTTGATTAAATGGCAGCAAGTCAAATGATTTGGCCATATAACTGTGTTACAATCTAACAGTATACCACAACAAGCAATGATGTATACACCAAATGGAAATAGAAGAAGAGGGCGACCACCTAAACGATGGACAGAAGGAATAGCTTAGTCCATGGAAATCTCGATACACGAAGCCCATAAACCGGCACTCTCCCGCTCTGTATACTTCACCTCGACACCGCAAGGTACAAGAGGAACAAGATGAGAAAACTGGCGCAAGGAAGAAAATGAAAACGTCGAAAAGCTTCTGAATATGGTTTTAGTCATACACATATGTGGGTAGCAGTGAAAACAAAGTTAAGGGGAACAGACTTTAATATTGAAGTAAGAATATACAAGCAAAATGAGCTCCCATATTGCTAGGAAATGCGATTAAGTCATGCGAAATTAAATCTGGGATTAACATGAATAGTTAACCTTAACGTAAAATCAGTATTACTGTGTGGATCAGAAACACGGAGACTGGTTAAAAAAGACAATTACTAATCTTCTTCTTCTTCTTCAGCGTTCCGAGCCATTGAGGTTCTTTGCTGCAGATACAATCCGTCTCCATTCGTCTCTCTGGTTGACCTTCTCTTGCCAGTCGTTGATTCCAAGTGCTTGTAGGTCTGTATGTATATTATCTCTCCACCGCCTTCTTGGTCTACCTCGGGGTCTACGGTCATTTATTTCCTGAGTGTAAGCGAGTTTTGTTTCCCTATTATCTTCCATTCTTTCTATATGCCCCAGCCATTGCAATCTATTAGCCTTCATGATACCAGTGATTAGCGGGGACTTAAACAGATAATAAATGTCTTTGTTACTTCTTCTTTTCCACTCTCCACTTTGTGTATCCCTAATGGGTCCAAAGATGCGTCTTAAAACTTTGTTCTCAAAGGTTTGTAACAAGGTTTCGCCTCCTTTAGTTGTACTCCAGGTTTCAGAGCCATACAGTACAACTGGTCTGATCAGTGTTTTGTATACTGTGATCTTGGTGTTACGAGATAGCGCATTTGATCTTAGCAGATGTTGTAGTGCATAGTATATCTTATTGATTCTAGCTTGGTTTTCTTCCCTTATTATGTTGGAGCAGTTGAAGATTGTATCCAGGTATTTGTATGTTTCCGTTCTTTTAATGGTCATATTATCTATTTGTATGTGGCCAGAGTTTTTAGCCGTTCCTTCTCTTGAAATTACCATATATTCTGTCTTATCTTGGTTGATAACCAGCCCCATTTGTTAAGCTTTTTCCTTTAAGTGAGTCAATATTTCCAATGTCTTTTGTTCATTTCCCCCTATAATATCTATATCATCTGCATAACCAAGCAGTTTCAATGTTCCTCTAATAGCACATTCCTCCTTTACCTTCATTACAACTTTCTCTAGAGCCAGATTGAAAAAGGAGCGGCGATAGTTCATCACCCTGTTTCAAGCCAGATGTTATTTGGAAAGGGGCTGATTTCCTGCCGTTATATGTTACTATATTATAAGTATCTTCCATGCATAGTCTGGTCATGTTGATTAACTTCCTTGGTATTCCAAATTCCTGCATAGCATTCCATAGACTATTCCTATGAACACTATCAGCGTTTTTAAAATCCACAAAAATTGTTATTGAGATCTCTTTATATTCCCAACTTTTCTCGGCTATTTGTCGTAAGATAAATATCTGATCTATTGTTGATCTGTTTAGACTGAATCCCGCCTGGTAGTCACCTAATATGTCTTCTGAATATGGTTTTAGTCTATTTAGTAATACCGCGGATAGTATCTTATAGCTTATGGACAGGAGTGATATTCCTCTATAATTTTCACGTTGGAACTTGTCTCCTTTCTTAAAGATAGGTATCAATAATGACTCTTTCCAGTCATGGGGTAATTCTTCTGTCCTCCAGATTTTTATTATTAGTTCGTATAGCTTTAGATGTAATGCATGGCCGCCTGCCTTTATAAATTCAGCAGCAATTCCATCAGTCCCAGTTGCCTTATTGTTTTTAAGTCGTGTTAATACATATAGGATTTCTTCAAATGTAGGTTCTTCAATTTGTGGTTCACACGTTAGAACCACTTCCTGTGGAAAAGTGTTACTTGGAGCTTCACAATTTAGTAATTCAACAAAGTATTCTTTCCATGTGTTGCACATTTCCTCATTGGTATTTATCATATTCCCATTTTTGTGTTTTAAACCATATGTGTTGTGTTGGTGCCCTCGTTTCATTGACTTCAGTTCTTTAAAAAATACTTTCTGAATTCTTTTTTATGGTGATTAGTTTCCATATCTTTGATTATATTGCTCATATATTCTCGCTTCTGCTGACGAACTATTTTTGTAGCCTCTTTACATTCATTTCTATATTGCTCTTCCTTTTGGATGTTGTTGATGTCATTTAACCACAACTGTCTGGCATTCTTTTTCCTAATGACTGCTTCTTCACATGTTTGATTGAACCATCTGTTCTTTCTATGCGTGGTTAACACACCGAGACATTCTTCTGCGGTAGTTTGAATTGCACTCTTGATGTTCAACCAAGTTTGGTCAACGCTTTCCTCCAACGGGTTTCGTAGAATTTCAAGTTTACATTTTATTTCATCTGCAAATTTCTCTTTGACTGTACTTTCTTGTAGTTTTTCTCTGTTATATGTTGGGTGTAACCTTTGTAGTTTAGCATAGAAAGCTCTCTCTCTCTCTCTCTCTCTCTCTCTATATATATATATATATATATCTTATGAAATTAGTTAGGTAGTTAGTCGCGGTTTCAACGTCACGGCAACGGATCGTCCCCATTATGCTCTGTTCCTGAGCTAGTGAAAATTACACAAAATGCTCCTCACTGTCCCATATGAAAAGTGGAACAGACAGGAGTCTCGACAAGTCAACAATCCGCACATGTACACTATGCATAATGCCACCGTCAGAAAGCCAACACAAACGTCCTCCACGTAAATACAGTTCATAGTCGATTGAAGAGGCAGTAACTAGAAAACCAACAGAAACACATTACTGCATAAGGCAACCCAATAGTCAGTCATACTGTTGGAATGTGGAGTATTTGTTATCCTCACGGTAACGCAGATTCTCTGTCGGGTAATCCTGACAGGAGAATATGGATTTGAAACACCTGATTAGTGCCTGCACAAAATTCATGGCATGTTTGGTATTAAGTTGTAAGAAACAATCACAAATACTGAAGTTTTAAAGATTGAACACAACCAACATCTGGCAACGCTGATCGTATTCCAATACAAACCTAAGGCCTTGTCCACGTCAATTTGGAAGCACTATACTCGAGTTTCGCTCTCGTTCACTTGCATTCATTTACTGGACAAATTGGTAAAATCAGTCTTATTCGCTACCTCCATGGCTTTTAGTTAATATGCCCCTTTCTGGAAGCACAAACTATCGTCTGTCAAGACGGCAAGACCCCAGTCTGTCGGTTCTTGTACAGAGGATTCAGGTGGTAAGGTAGAGTCACTCCTGGAGCTTATAGTGAGAACTAAACAAATCCATGTGAATAAAGAGGCAAGTAAACCACGCGAGAAAACATGGTAATAGTTTGACAAGAAAGTCTTTCATCTGGAACCCACAAGTGACGGAAATACAGGAAGACATAAAAAAAAAATGGAGAAGAGAATTATAGTTATAAATAATGAGGACAGAACATGTGTATGTGTGTAAGTGTGTGTGTGTGTGTGGGGGGGGGGGGGGGGGGGTTGGAGGGTGCTGTAGACAGCAAAGGCTTACATTTATTTCTTGGCGTGAGTTAGTTGAGGGCCCATATGTCATAGGAAGACACAGAAGAGGCAAAAGAAGGTGATACAGTTGTCAGCTGCACAGGCATGCATACTTTTTTACACAGAAGATACACTATCATTAACATACAACTACAGTAATAGACTGTTGTTCAAAGATCTCATTAAACTACTGTGTCCAATCAATGAGATACAGATGAAAAGGTAGAATGCAGGAGATGTTGCGTGCTGCTGGCACATCGTGCCAGTTCTAGCATTCACTTTACCAAGCCAAGAACTCCCCGCTCATACATACTTGATGACATCACGGTCGCTTCCTTTGATGAAGGTTAATACGTGGAGAGTTGCATACCGGAGTCCGTACTTACATATATGTGTGTATGTGTGTGTGTGTGTGTGTGTGTGTGTGTGTGTGTGTGTGTCTGTGCGGGGACAAGATGCACACCCATTTTTACACTTTCACACGCACGCACACTTACTCACACATATACGCAAACACTCACATATACATACACTTATGTAGCTTCTTAATTCTTCTGTTTTCTTCATCTTCTTCTTATTGTTGTTCTTCTTACATCTGACTATTTAAATGTCTGTCTGTCTGTCTGTCTGTCTGTCTGTCTGTCTGTCTGTCTGTCTGTCTGTCTGTCTGTCTGTCTGTCTGTCTGTCTGTCTGTCCTGTCCGTCCGTCCGTCCGTCCGTCCGTCTGTCTGTCTGTCTGTCGGTCGGTCGGTCGGTCGGTCTGTCTGTCTGTCTGTCTGTCTGTCTCATAGTCCGTCTACTTATATGTCTGTTTGTGTGATAGTTTTGTCCATTTATATGTCTGTGTATGATAGTCTGTCTATGTATATGTCTGTCTGTGATAATCTTGTCTATTTATATTTCTGTATGCCTGTGGTATAGTCAGTCAATCAGTCAGTCAGTCAATCTGATAGTCTGTTTGCTTGCCTGTCAGTCTGTCTGGCTTGCTGGCTGCTGTCTGTCTGATTGCCTGCGTGTATATACCTGTCTATCAGTGTATCCATCTATTTGCATATGCATGTCATCTGACCATCTCCTCATGCTTTCACTCATGTATCGTTAATATCATTTATCCAGTTGTGGATTGATCAATTAATCCTCAATAATTGCATCCATCTATCCATCCATATACTGATCACAGCTATGAGCTAGTTAGTTTGTCTGCGTCTGTGTTTATCTAATTACTTATCTAGCTTGAACCGATGCAAAATATCGTAAATTTATACATGTGAAATGAAGGCATCATATCTATTTACACAAATTTTGGGCTTAAAAAGAAAGCTTGATGTACTCATGTATGATCAAGTAACAGAAGATCATGAACAAAAGACAACCATCAAACGGATCTGATGCAGCTGTTTCATGTAAGCAACTCTCTGGATAGCCGAACGCCGCAGTGAAGACATTGTGTCCACAATCAATTTTAGGGTGATTGATCTGTCGCATTTCAATAATTAAAATTCTTCGTGACGAGATCAGAAGTTGGTTGAAACACCACACCTGGAGACCCGGAGACTGATATATAAACCCTGGTCGGCAACACAGCGATGTGTGATTGAAGACTGGATCAATCCGGCATACAGAGATGTGCAGTGACGACTGGAACAGTCAGGTATGCAGAGTTGTGTGATGAGAACTGGAGCAATGAGGTATGCAACCTGAAGGCTGTCGGAGCGTAGAGATTCGGACACTCTAGGTAATGTGATAGTATGGAACATAGAGATAATCAAATGATGCCAATTTATATAGTTTAAGTATAGGCATCAGCATACAAATAGAAATTGAAAAGAATAAAATGCATATATATATATATATAGATAAGTAAGAAAAGTAAAGGAACCTTTCATACGCCTTAAGGGGCTATGAGAAAATGGCGCTAAACCTATATTGTTTAATTGGCCGATCGGCAGCCGCTGGGTTATTTTGGTAGTTTTCCGCCTACTGTCTTTACACCCCATGAGATTTTCTGGTACCAAATTTAGGCTGGATCGACTTGGGAGGCCAGGCCAATGTTTACTTTTTTAAATCCGCCTCGAGGATCTGAAGCCATGATTACCGAGCTGCTAGGCGAGTACCTAGCCATTACGTTTCCGCGACTTCCCCTATATAATATATATATATATATATATATATATATATATATATATATATATATATATATATATATATATATATATATATATATTTCCCGCTACAAACAGGAGGTATATAGCTGGTGTGTTTACACACATTACGTCTTCAGGCAAAGAGACAATTGGCCCAACGCAGCACCTGGCATAAACATGAAACGTTTACTTTATGTTACTTTATTTTACTATCTTTTACACCGTAGAATAGAAGAGGACAGACGAGGAAAAGTTTATAACATTGCTATGTTGTATTCTTTAACTGAGTGTGTATACTGTAACATCGCGCTGTGTTACAACAGACATCACAAGATGAAATGATTGTAATGCAACTTTTCTAGTTTACTCTGTTTTCCATAAATTCTGTGGTGATTTTTTGCTTGATTAGCAACGCTTTCTATAAATAGAAATGCTTAATATCCTGATCGGGGTTTTCTTCATTGACAAAAACAATCCTCCTAATTTTTTAATGTCTTTGTTCCCTCTTTGTTGGCAATGAACATATCCTGTATATATGAAATATATTTTAAATATATCCTAACTGCTGACAATATATGTATATTAATACTATAACTATTGCAATAGCTATATATGACGTAGTTATTGTAAGAGTTATTTATGTACAGACAATAAATATACTGCACAATTTACTGTCTGCTATATTTATTGTATTTCATAAGGTGCATACTACATACACATTTCATCCTGTAATGCATCTTTTCAAGCGAAATAAGCTAAAGATATTGTTATATGTTTCACTTTCACAACGGTAGGTTTATAGAGACTATCACGTCTCATACACATACACACACACACACACACATATATATATATATATATATATATATATATATATATATATATATATATATATATATATATATATATATATATATATATATATTCTGGTAGCAATCGTACTTGATGTTGGTTTTGACGGGACTGCTCATTGTTGCACTTTTCACACGGGGCAGCAGGAACATTTTGAGTGGCTTTCGCTGGCACAGGAAGGGAGCAAATAAGGGGTGACCAGCTGCCATGAAGTTGAACCAGCGATTAACTAACTAACTAACTAACTAACTAACTAACTAACTAACTAACTAACTAACTAACTAACTAACTAACTAACTAACTAACTATCCAACTAACCAACGAACCAAAAAGCTAACCAACCACCCAACCAACCATTTAACTAACTAGCTAACTAACTAACTAACTAACTAACTAACTAACTAACTAACTAACTAACTAACTAACTAACCAACGAACCAAAAAGCTAACCAACCAACCAACCAACCAACCATTTAACTAACTAACTAATTAACTAACTAACTAACTAACTAACTAACTAACTAACTAACTAACTAATTAACTAACTACCTAACTAACTAATTAACTAACTAACTAGCTAACTTGCTAACTAACTAACTAACTAACTAACTAACTAACTAACCAACGAACCAAAAAAGCTAACCAACCACCCAACCAACCATTTAACTAACTAACTAACTAACTAACTAACTAACTAACTAACTAACTAACTAACTATGCAACTACCTAACTAACCAACTAACTAACTAGGTAACTATCTAACCAACTACCTTCTAACTAACTAACTAACTAATCGACCGACTGTCCGAACAAGTAACCGACCGACCGACCGACCGACCGCCCAACTGACTGACTGATTTACTGACTGTTTTACTAATTGACTACTAACTAACTAACTAACTAACTAACTAACTAACTAACTAACTAACTAACTAACTAACCTAACTAACTAACCAATTAATTAACTAACTAACTAGCTAACTAGCTAACTAGCTAACTATCTAACTAACTAACTAACTAACTGACTGACTGACTGACTGTCTGACTGACTGACTGACTGACTGACTAACTGACTGACTGATTAACTAACTAACAAAACAGCTAATTAACTAACGAACTAACCTGTTAAACGACCGACTGATCAACTGGACTACCGACTGTCTAACTGACAGAATGAATGACTGACTGGTTGACTGATTGACTAACTAACTAACTAACTAACTAACTAACTAACTAACTAACTAACTAACTAACTAACTAACTAAGTAACTACCTAACTAACTAACTAACTAATTAACCAACTAATTAACTAACTAACTAGCGAACTAGCTAACTATCTATCTAACTAACTAACTGATTGACAGACTGACTGACTGACTGTCTGACTGACTGACTGATTGACTAACTGACTTACTGACTGACTAACTAACAAACAAAACAGCTAATTAACTAACGAACTAACCTGTTAAACGACCGACTGATCAACTGGCCTATCGACTGTCTAACTGACAGAATGAATGACTGACTGGTTGACTGATTGATTAGCTAACTATCTAACTATCTAACTAACTAACTAACTAACTAACTAACTAACTAACTAACTAACTAACTAACTAACTAACTAACTAACTAACTAACTAACTAACTAACTAACTAACTAACTAAAAAACTAACTAACTAACTAACTAACTAACTAACTAACAAACAAAATAAGTAACTAACTATCTAACTATCTTACTAACTAATTAACGAACAAACGAACGGCCGAATGAATCAATTAACTAACTACTAACTAACTAACTAACTAACTAACTAACTAACTAACTAACTAACTAACTAACTAACTATGCAACTACCTAACTAACCAACTAACTAACTAGGTAACTATCTAACCAACTACCTTCTAACTAACTAACTAACTAATCGACCGACTGTCCGAACAAGTAACCGACCGACCGACCGACCGACCGACCGCCCAACTGACTGACTGATTGACTGACTGTTTGACTAATTGACTAGCTAGCTAACTAACTAACTAACTAACTAACTAACTAATAACTAACTAAATAACTAACTAACTAACTAACTAACTAACTAACTAACTAACTAACCAATTAATTAACTAACTAACTAGCGACCTAGCTAACTATCTAACTAACTGACTAACTGATTGACTGACTGACTGTCTGACTGACTGACTGACTGTCTGACTGACTGACTGACTGACTGACTAACTGACTGACTGATTAACTAACTAACAAAACAGCTAATTAACTAACGAACTAACCTGTTAAACGACCGACTGATCAACTGGACTACCGACTGTCTAACTGACAGAATGAATGACTGACTGGTTGACTGATTGACTAGCTAACTAACTAACTAACTAACTAAATAACTAACTAACTAACTAACTAACTAACTAAGTACCTACCTAACTAACTAACTAACTAACTAACTAACTAACTAACTAACCAACTAATTAACTAAGTAACTAGCTAACTAGCTAACTATCTATCTAACTAACTGATTGACAGACTGACTGACTGACTGATTGACTAACTGACTTACTGACTGACTAACTAACAAGCAAAACAACTAATTAACTAACGAACTAACCTGTTAAACGACCGACTGATCGACTGGCCTATCGACTGTCGAACTGACAGAATGAATGACTGACTGGTTGACTGATTGATTAGCTAACTATCCTACTAACTAATTAACTAACTAACTAACTAAAAAACTAACTAACTAACTAACTAACTAACTAACTAGATAAATAACTAACTAACTAACTAACTAACTAACTAACCAACTAATTAACTAACTAACTAGCTAACTAGCTAAGTAACTAACTATCTAACTATCTTACTAACTAATTAACGAACAAACGAACGGCCGAATGAATCAACTAACTAACTACTAATTAACTAACTAACTAACTAACTAACTAATTGACTAACTGACTGACTGACTGATTAACTGAATGACTGACTGACTGACTAAATAACCAACTAACTAAATAATTAACTAACTAACTAACTATCTAACTAATTAACTGACTGACTGACTGACTGTCTGACCGACTGACTGACTGACTAACTGTCTGACTGAATAACTAACTAACAAAACAGCTAATTAACTAACGAACTAACCTGTTAAACGATCGACTTATCGACTGGCCTACCGACTGTCTAACTGACAGCATGAATGACTGACTGGTTGACTGATTGATTGGCTAACTAACTAACTAACTAACTAACTAACTAACTAACTAACTAACAAAGTAACTAGCTAACTAACTAACTAATTGACTGACTGACTGACTGATTAACTGAATGACTGACTGACTGACTGACTAACTAACCAACTAACTAAATAATTAACTAACTAACTAACTAACTAACTAACTAACTAACTAACTAATTGACTGACTGACTGACTGATTAACTGAATGACTGACTGACTGACTGACTAACTAACCAACTAACTAAATAATTAACTAACTAACTAACTAACTAATTGACTGACTGGCTGACTGAGTGACTGACTGACTGACTGACTGACTAACTAACTAACTAACTAACTAACTAACTAACTAACTAACTAACTAACCAACTAATTAACTAACTAACTAGCTAACTAACTAACTATCCAACTAACTAACTAACTAACTAACTAACTAACTAACTAACTAACTAACTAACTAACTAACTAACTGACTGACTGACTGACTGTCTGATTGACTGACTGACTGACTGACTAACTAACTGACTGACTGACTAACTAACTAACTAAAAAAACAGCTAATTAACTAACGAACTAACCTGTTAAACGACCGACTAACTAACTATCTAACTAACTAACTAATTAACTAACTAACTAACTAACTAACCAACTAATTAACTAACTAACTAGCTCACTAGCTAACTAGCTAACTAACTAACTTACTGACTGACTGATTGACTGACTGACTGTCTGACTGACTGACCTGACTAACTGACTGATTGACTGACTAACTAACTAACAAAACAGCTAATTAACTAACGAACTAACCTGTTAAACGACCGACTGATTGACTAGCCTACCGACTGTCTAACTGACAGAATGAATGACTGACTGGTTGACTGATTGATTAGCTAACTAACTAACTAACTAACTAACTAACTAACTAACTAACTAACTAACTAACTAACTATGTAACTAACTAACTAACTAACCAACTAATTAACTAACTAACTAGCTAACTAGCTAACTATCTAACTAACTGACTGACTGACTGACTGACTGACTGACCAACTCACTGACTGACTGTCTGACTGACTGACTGATTGACTAACTGACTGACTGACTGACTAACTAACTAACAAAACTGCTAATTAACTAACAAACTAATCTGTTAAACGACCGACTGATCGACTGGCCTACCGACTGTCTAACTGACAGAATGAATGACTGACTGGTTGACTGATTGATTAGCTAACTATCTAACTAACTAACTAACTAACCACCTAACTAAAAAACTAACTAACTAACTAACTAACTAACTAGCTAACTAACTAACTAACTAGCTAACTAACTAACAAACTAAGTAACTAATTATCTAACTATCTTACTAACTAATTAACGAACAAACGAACGACCGAATGAATCAACTAACTAACTAACTAACTAACTAACTAACTAACTAACTAACTAACTAACTATTCATTGGCACCTTTCCGTCTTGACACACGATAGTTTGGTACATTGTGCTTCAAAAGGGCTTAATAACTACGACCCATGGCGGTGGCGAGTGTGGCTGGTAAGGCCAATTCTTGCTGCAAATGTTTGCCCACAGTAGGTGCATGTGAAAACATGGTCATTTCCACCATTTTGGACCATCTTACGTCTCTCACGCTCTGTGTGTGCTTTATCTGCAATCATTTTCTCCTTTGTCTTTATTCCATTTCTGATAGTTGCCCTCCATGCAACACGTTCAGCGGCGACGTGCTCCCAATGTGCATTATCAATGCCTGTATCAATCATGTCCCGCTTACACACATCTTTGTATCGTAGTAAAGGCCGACCCTGAGATCGCCTACCCGTCTGTAATTCACCAAAAAAGATGTCCTTTGGTATTCTACCATCATCCATCCTCCTAACGTGTCCTATCCATCTAAGTCTACGAAGACTGAGCATGGAATACACCGTCACACAACCTGATCTTTCCAATACTTCAGTATTTGTGATTTTGTCTTGCCATTTAATACCAAGTATTCTTCGCAGACACCGCATATGAAAGCTGTTTAAACGTTTCTCTTGGCGTGAGTAAGTTGTCCAGGTTTCACTGCCATAAAGAAGAGTACTAAGGACACAGGCTTGGTAGACGAGGACTTTTGTTTTGGCAGTAAGCTTCCTGTTCTCCCAGACTCTTTTTGCCAACATGTTCATTGTTGTTGCTGCCTTGCCAATCCTGATGTTGATTTCCTGATCGAGGGATAATTTGCTATTTACCTCTGATCCTAGATATGTAAAATGGTCTACTATCTCCAGTTCGGCGTCGTCAATAAAGATTGATGATACACCATGTGCACCTTGTGACATAATCTGTGTCTTCTTTTTGTTAATTGTTAAACCAAATTCAGAACAAGCATTGGAGAATGCAGATAGTAGATGTTGTAATTCTTCCTCAGAGTGGGTCGTAATCGCAGCATCATCCGCAAAAAGCAACTCTCTGATTAGTACCCTGCTAATTTTGGTCTTGGCCTTCAATCTCTGAGCATTATAGAGGCCACCATCTGAGCGTGAGTGAATGTTTATACCGTCATCCTGATCACGAAAGGCATATTTCAGTAGAAGTGAAAAGTATATCCCAAAGAGTGTGGGGGCTAGTACACAACCTTGCTTAACTCCACTCTTGATTTCAAACTCTTCTGAAGTTGAGCCATCAAACTTGATTATACCCTTCATGCCTGTGTGGAACGATTCCACAATGGACAGAAGAGTTGGTGGGCAGCCAATCTTCTTTAGTGCTTTGAACAGACCCTCACGACTGACCAAATCGAATGCCTTTGTGAGGTCGATGAAGGCAATAAACAGTGGCTGATTTTGTTCCCGGCATTTTTCTTGCATCTGTCGCAATGAGAATATCATATCAATGGTAGACCGGTTCTGACGAAAGCCGCACTGTGATTCGGGGTAGACTTGATCTCCCAGGACTTGAAGTCTGTGCAGGACAATTCTGGCAAATACTTTCCCAACAATACACAGAAGTGAGATACCCCTATAATTGTTCTCCTAATAGCACAAAGCCTGGGCTAAAATAAAGAAACCATGTGTTGCCCATGCAGCATGATCCCTCTCTCGGCCTGCCTAGTACACTCAAGAGGAAAGTTAACACCTATACATCTGGAACAAGACAAGCTGCAGAAGCTGCCGGATCAGCAAAGCAATGCTCTAACTGTCCGCCTGTCGGAGCTTCGATCCTAGACCAGCTGCCAACCAAGGCTTAGGGCCTGGTCTGCCCTGCCATGACTTATTTTGTCTTTGGGTTGCATTTCCTCGCACCAGGATAAGGCTAGTACCCTCCCAATTGCACTCTTCCGCCCGAAGCCGTTAGCACAATGTGGGGTGTCGGGTTTGGTAAGCGCCGCCCAACATTCGGCGCTGACAGAAAGCAGGTAGTACCGTCTACTGTCATACGGTAGCTCAGTCATATCTGACTAAGACCTGACTTCGTATACATACATACATACATACATACATACATACATACATACATACATACATACATACATACATACATACATACATACATACATACATACATACATACATACATACATACATACATACATACATACATACATACATACGTACGTACGTACGTACGTACATACATACATACATACATACATACATACATACATACATACATACATACATACATACATACATACATACATACATACATACATACGTACATACATACATACATACATACGTACATACATACATACATACATACGTACATACATACATACGTACATACATACATACATACATACATACATACATACATACATACATACATACATACATACATACATACATACATACATACATACATACATACATACATACATACGTACGTACGTACGTACGTACGTACGTACATACATACATACATACATACATACATACATACATACATACATACATACATACATACATACATACATACATACGTACATACATACATACATACATACGTACATACATACATACATACATACGTACATACATACATACGTACATACATAGATACATACATACATATACACATACATACATACATACATACATACATACATACATACATACATACATACATACATACATACATACGTACATACATACATACATACATACATACATACATATGTACATACATACATACGTACATACATACATACATACATACATACATACATACATACATACATACATACATACATACATACATTCTCTCTCTCTCTCTCTCTCTCTCTCTCTCTCTCTCTCTCCTCTCTGATGCCCATCTATACAGCAAGGCACACACATAAACTCCTTCCCATATACATATAATCGACACATACACACTTTTACATACGCAAATACACAAACACTCACACAGTCGTGCACCCACACAGTCACACACCCACACCCACTTCCTTTCATACAAACACATACAAAGAAAATTAAGAGATGAACAGGTGGGCTCCGACCAAATAGATCCTGCCTGAACACATAATCTCACTATGTATAATAATTTAGTGAAGCAGTTACTGAAAGTGTCGCTTTACGCTGGGTTAGTGGACTATGAAAAGGCATTTGACAGCATTGATGAGGTACCGTAGGTTCGCAGAGAAAATCATTAACTTAATAAAGATAACATGAAGGGACATGAGGTACAATGCTCACCATGGTGGAACATTAGCATTTGAAATGTGAGCAAGTCTGAGGTGAGCAAGGCTGAACTGGCAACAGCGCTCACTCTTAAATTTACGGTGTGGTGATGTCGAGATGGCGTGTTAAACCCCCACACATGTCAGGTGGACTAAAATGTTGACTTCTCGTCCTTGACTTGGAGACGTAAATTAAGTACCTCAGAAGTCGAAGTGTTTTCGTCTAATGGCAAGGGATACTGGGGACAGGGGAAGCTAATCCTCACGCAAATATCAGTTCAGTGCATTAGAAGTTGTAGTTGTCCCCTCAATCTTGCCAGTTGTCATCAAGTTCTCCAATTTATTTCTTCTCATAAAGTGTCCACAAAAACCGACTGTCTACGTCTAACATCTCTAATCAGTTTACGGTTTTCAGTTGTTTCTTGTAGGACTTGGTCATTACGTTTTCTGTCTACCCGTGGTAATCTTTGCATCTTCCTCAGAAACCACATTTCCACTTCCATCAGGTGCTTTTCAGCTTGGCTGCTCATTGATCACGCTTCATATTCATACAAAAGTACAGTTTCAATGTGGTACTTCAACACTCTTTTTCTCGTTGCAAATGACATCATTTTATTGATCAGTATGTTTCTCATCTTGCAAAAGTTTACTTCGCGAAGGTGATTCGTGTTTTATTCTCTTCAAGGCATCTCTTATCAGATGTTATGATTGTTCCGAGATAATTGTACCAATTCACTTGGTTAAGAATATTCCCATTTACTTGTATATTACATTGTGGTATTTCGTTCTTCCTAGTGACAACCATAATCTGTATCTTCATAGAATTTAATTCTAACCCTTATTGTTCACTGTGTGCAACAACCGCATCTACTAAATGTTGCAGATCCTGCTCATTGTCTGCAGTCAATACTGTATCATCCGCATATCAAATGTTATTTATGTTACATCTCCCAATGGTGATTCATTTCATGACTTCTACATTTTCGAAAATATGTTCACTGTTCAGGAAAATAAGATATGGAGACATTACAATCCTTGTCGCTTAAATCTCTTAATAGGCTGATATTGACTTATTTCATTATCAGTCTTTATGGTAATTTGTTGTTTCCAATATATTTTTATTTTCACAAGCCTAAGGTCCTTTCGCATCAATTTGTAGATCTGCAAGCATCTTCACCATGTTGACGTGTCTTACGTTATCGAAAGCCTTTGTGTAGTCAATAAAGCAAAGATGTAAGTCTTTGTTTACTTCTATTGAACGTTCAGTTAATGTTCTCAGCATATACACAGCATTTACTGTTCGCTTGCCTTCTGAGAATCCACACTGTTCTTCTCCTATTTCTGGTTGTATTTTCTTCCTAACTCTATGCATGATGATTCTTTGCAAATTCGTTCGTGATGTGGCTCATTATACTAATTGTTCGATGTTGATCACATTCCAATTCTCCTGATTTCTTCCAGATTGCAATAAATATAGAATTGCATAATTCAGTAGGTATATCTCCAGTATCATATATTGTGTTCAGCAATCTGGTGACTTGGTCTAGTCCATATTCTTCTAAAGCATTAATCATTTCTGTTATATAATGTTGTCTGGACTCGGGGTCTTGCCCGTTTTCATTTGACAAGGATACATTACACAGAACGTTCGTCATTTCATGGAATGCTGTCTTTTTTCGGCGTATTCTGCATGTTATATCTGAACTGGTTTCTTTATCTATTGTTATCTTCGACCCTTGATAGTTAAATCTATTTTCTTGTTTCAGCGTTATCCCCTTTGCTGTCAATCTACACCCTGGTTGCTTTTATATTTCTTGATCGTGATCATCTGTCTTTTGTTTTAAGTTTTGATTTAGTCCTTTTTTCACTTTTAGTGGTTACAATGCTAACAGTTCTTGCAGATTAGTCGCAGCACTATCTCATCGGCATAATGGTTTAATCCAGCTTAATTATACTTATTTGCCCATCTTTAAAGCCTGGTTTATCTCATATCAATTTCCAAATTTTTGAGGAAATATCTGCGAAGGAAAGGCGAATAAGAAAGGAACGTGTTAGTACATGTAGTAACCCAAGTCTTCACACAGTAATGACAATATCCGCAATGGGACTACCTTTTAAGACAAGTGAAACAATGGAGAAAGTCGAATAGAGGCCCAAGAGATGTGGATATACAGACAAATATGTTGTATGTCATGGAAACAAAAACAATCAAATACAGAGGTTCTAGAAAAACTGCGAATGAAAAGAGAGTTGATGAAAGAAATAAAAAAGAGGCAAGTGAAATATTTCGGCCACGTTAAAAGACATAATACTCTTATAAAAACCACTCTAGAGGGCACGGCCGAAGGCAAGCGAGCAAGAGTTAGACGATACAAGTGGAACGATAACATCAAGAGATGGACGAAAATCAATCTGACAGAATGTACAGTCAAGGCGAGAGACAAACAGTGTTGGAGATCCAATGCAGCCAACCTTCATTGTGGAGACGGCACCTGATATATTGACTGAGGCAATGGAAATTTTAATACGCCTTAATGCGTATCGGGTATATGGTGCTAGACCCATATTTTATAGACCAACCGGAACTCAGTGGGTGCTGTATTCAGTATGTCACCGGCCCTCTACTTCCCAAGACACTTCCTGCTAGCCAAATTAAACTGAGTCGACCCCAGAGGACAGGTCAATTTAAACTGGGTCGACACAAGAGGGCAGGTCAATTTAAACTGGGTCGACCCAGGAGGACAGGTCAATTTAAACAATAAGCGTCGATGATGATTCGATATCATGACCATAGGGCGGGCAGGTGGGTGTCGTGGGTGTCTGTCCACTAGGCTACGACAGCTCCCAAGACAATCTGTACTTTAACTTGTCTCTTATAGACCGCATTGTATGCGTGCTGTACAAAAGATAACGCACCCCCCCCCCCCCCCCATAAATCAAACAATCAGGTGCCGTCTCCACAATGAAGGTTGGCTGCAATGGATCTCCAAAACTGTCTGTCTCTCGCTCTGACTGTACATTCTGTCAGATTGCTGTTCGTCCATCTCTTGATGTTATCTTCCCACTTGTATTGTTGTCTACCTCTTGCTCGCTTTCCCCCAACCTTGCCCTCCAGTATATTTTTTTTTTTTTTTTAAAATAAAAGTGTTATGTCTTTGAACGTGGCCGAAATATTTCACTTGTCTCTTTTTTTTTGTATTTCTTTCATCAACTCTCTTTTCATTCCCAGTTTTTCTAGAACCTCTGTAGTTTATTGTTACTGTTTCCATGAAATACGACAATGGACACACCAATTATCTGCATGAGGCATATCCTGGCGCTACCTACAATGACGGATAGGCATAGGGTCCTACAGGCCAAATGGTACCTGAGAGTTGCCGCAGACAGGGATCACCCGCTGCATGCAGCAATGGATATGGTAAAGGGTCATAGACTAAGACGAGGCAGGTCCTGGATGGCACAGGCAGAACGTTCTATAAGTCAGGTGTGTGATCTAGAGACCATCAATCGTGAAAGAGAGTGGGTTGAAGTTCCGGATGACATGACGGACTGGCACAATGTAACAATAACACTGGGTCGTGAGTGCAGAGAACGGGCAGCGGCCGCACTGAGTTTGAAGTGCAACAGCTGATCCAGAGCAACACACATCAAGGTGACATAGTCATCTACACAGATGGGTCAGTGGTGAGAAACAGACGTAGTGGCTGGGGCTTTATTGCAAAGGCTATTGGTCGACACTTGAAAAAGGAGAGTCTGGCATATGAGACTACAACCTCTAGTATGAGAATTAAGGTGGAGGCAGTAACAGCGGCATTGCGGTGGATAGAGGAGACTACTGCAACAAACGTGTTCATTACGGATTCAAAGAATATGCTTAGCAAGGTGGAGAAAGGAATGTTTCGTGTGAAATGGCTCTCGTCGCTTCAGAGGTCACAGATTGTGAGAATTGTATGGATATTTTGCCCTGGCCATGCGGGTGTACGGGGGAATGAACAGGCTGATAGGCTAGCAAGGAATGCAACCCTTGGTGGTATCTTGCCTATGGGGGAAGTGGTCGTGCGCTTGTGGGACCAGGTGGAGAAGGCGGAGGAACAGATTGAGAACCCATATGTGGAAAGAATGAGATTGCGGGGGATCGGCAGGGGTTCTGGAAGAATCTCAAAACTGAGAGGGAAGACCAGGAGAACATTTAATCAGATAGCGGTGGGAACGTTTAGTAGTATGACTCTTTGCTGGCTGTTGAACGAGGGGACTGAGCACGTACGGGAATGTCCTGAGTGCAGTGATGTCGGTTCTTGACTCAACTCAACTCAACAACCTTTGAATATAAATATCCAGGGCATCTATTCGACTTTCTAATTGCCTGTTCAATGTCCAGGCTTCCGCGCCATACAGTAGTGTTGAATATTAGTAACATTTGACAATTCTCATTTTTCTCATTTCATCTCATCTCATCATGTTCCTCTTGTACCTTGCGGTGTCGAGGTGAAGTATAAACTTCGTGAGAGTGCCCGGTTATGGGCTTCGTATATCGACATTCCCATGGATTCTGTTATTCCCTCCGTCCAACGTTTACGTGGTCGGCCTCTTCCTCTGTTTCCATCTGGTCTGTACATCATTGCTTGTTGTGGCATGCTGTTGACTGGTAGCCTACTTGCATGGCCAAACCATTTGACTTGCTGCTTTCTAATAAAATCTAGAGCAGCTTTAACCCCCACTTTAGTCCTGATTTCTTCATTTCTGATCTTATCTCTTCTTGATACGTTGAGTATTCTTCTCAGGAACCTCATTTCTGTTGTTGTGATTTTTCTTTTCTCTTTTTCTGTCATTGTCCAGGTTTGGCATTGGTAGCACAGAGTTGGTAGGAAGATTGTGTTGTAAAGTGCTTTCTTAGTAGTTATTGATACATGTTTGTTCTTTAATATTGGTGCCATTTGTCCAATGAGTTGATTTGCCTTATTGCACCTATTTTCGATCTCGTCTTCTGATCTGCCATTTGATGATATTATACTTCCTAGCTACTTGAAGCTCTTTACTTGTTTCAAGGGATGTTCGTTTAGGTGAATTGTTGCTGTTTGTTCTTCTTTAGTTATAGTCATTACCTCTGTTTTGCTTGTGCTAATTTTCATGTTATGTTCCCTACACATTTCGTTTAGACTATTCATGTGGTCTTGTAATTCAGCTTCTGATTTTGCTATTAATGCTTGGTCGTCCGCAAACAGGAGTTCTCTAATGGTTAGATTTGCAGATGGTTCTTCTTCTTTGTTCTCGTCATGCGGTATTCTTGCTGTCTCTGCTTGGCTGGTTTCTTTACATATGTTGTCTATATATGTTATGAACAAGAGAGGGGACAGGACACAACCTTGTCGTACTCCAGATCTTATGGTGAAGGGTTCTGAGTGTTCTCCAGTTGCTCTCACTATGCATTCACTGTTGTTGTATAAACTTCTACATAGGTTTGTTAGATGTGTACTCACTCCATATTGTTTAAGGATTTTCCACAGCTTATTTCTATCTACCCTATCAAATGCCTTTTCTTGGTCGACAAAGGCTAAGTAGAGTGTTTCATTGAATTCAATTGATTTTTCTATAAGTTGTCTAAGAGCAAAAATGGCGTCTGTGCATCCTTTGTTTTTCCTAAATCCAAGCTGCGTTTCGCTTAGCTGGGGTTCTAAAGTAGTTCGTAATCTTTTTTCAAGAATTTTGCAAAATATTTTCCCAGTATGACTCAACAGTGAAATGCCTCTGTATTTTGTGCAATTTCTTTTGGTGTCTTTGTTTTTCCAAATTGGGATAATTATGGTGTTTCCCCAGTCTCGTGGTGTCTGTTGTTCTACCCAAACATGGTTGAATAGTCTATGTAGCCAAGCTGTTCCTACTTCCCTTGCTGCTTTAATTAGTTCATTTGGTATTTCATCCTGTCCTGGTGATTTGTTTAATGGGGCTAATCTGATGGCTTCTATAATTTCTTCTTTTAGTATGTCTGGTTCTAGTTCCTCGGTGACATCTGTGTAGGTCTCTTGAATTCCTGTGACATCTGATGGGATGTTGAGAAGTTGTTCGAAATACTGCTTCCATCTTATTAGGATCTGTTTTTGTTCACTTATTGGTTCTCCATTTTCGCTGTTAATTATTTCAGTTGGGTCAAAGGGTTCTCCTCTGGTTCGCATTGCACTTATCTTTTTGTAGAAGTTTCTGGTTGCCTCCTTGTAGTTTTTATTTAGGGTTTCTCCATACTCTTCCCAGTCGTTTTGTTTTTCCCTCTTTACTATTATACTCACATGTCTTCTCGCTATTCTGTATTCTCTGTAATCACATTCCTGTTTGCTCTTCAACCACTTTTTATATTTTTCCTTTTTTTCTTTTACCGCTTTCTTTACTTCTGCGTTCCACCAACTTGTTATTTTCTTTATCCGTGTTTTGCGTTTTTTCGTGGTTCCGCATGTTATTTTTGCAGTATTTAAAATGCTTGATTTGAACATCTCCCATTCTTCTTCCACTGTTTTTCTTTCCGTAGGTAATTTTACAAAGAGTTCAGTTAGTTCTTTCTCATAATTTTCCCTTACTGCCTCGTCTTTAAGGTTTTTTAAGTTTACTGATTCACATGGCATGTATTTTCCTGCTCTTTGTTTTCTTCTTCTAATGGTTCTTATTGTGGCAACGACTGCTTTATGATCTGTGTTTATACTGAAATTGGGCACTGCTCTTGCATCTAATATATTTCTCTTTCTGTTATTTCTTGTTAATATAAAATCAATTTGGCTTTTAGTATCTAGATTGTTCCATTTATACCAGGTGTATACTTGCGAATCTTTATGTTTATAGAATGTTTTTGTTATATAGAGGTCGTGTTGGCTGCAAAGCTCTATCAGTCTACTTCCGTTATCATTCCTTTCATTTTGCTGATCTCCAAATGCTCCCAGGTGTTTTTCTATGCCCACTCTGTTATGTCCTAGTCTTGTATTGAAGTCTCCCATAACTATGATGTTGTCCTGCTTATCTATTTTTATTTAGCACGTCATGTATGTCTTCGTAGAAGTCCTCGCAATCTTGCTCATTATTGTTTGCATTACATGGTGCGTATATCTGTACATATGTTGTGATTGTTTGTTCTTTTATTCTCACTGTTATGATTCTTTCTGATATATATTTTATTTCTAGTATTCCTCTTGCTAGCCGTGGTTCGATGACTATTCCCACACCGTGTCTTGCTCTTTCTTGCTGTTCTACTCCAGAGTAAACAAACGTGTAACTGCGGTGGAGCTCCTTGCATCCTTTCCCTTTTGTTCTGGTGTCCGCTATTCCCAACAGACCAATATTCCTCTTCTCCATTGTTTCTATAAGCTCTTCTTCTTTACTATTGAAACCACAGACGTTGATTGTGCCTATTTTTTGAATCGCTGATCTATCTCGTAGTCCATTAACATTGCCGGGTCGATAGCCGTTTGGGTCAGTCCGTTTATACTTCTTAGTTTTTCTACGAGCAGTATGAAGATCCCCTGCCGGCTTGCTAGGCCAGTCGCAGGTTTAGGACACTAATCTGACCACAGGGAGTCCATCCCCTATGGCGAGCCCGGTCTGCACCATGTGGAGGTGGGGGTTGACTTGTGTAGTCTGCGGGTCATCGGCAGGCAACTAATTTTCGCTCTTCACCCCTCCTGGGAGAGGCTAGCCGATCCTAACCCTGCTGGCTGCAGGGCCAGGCGCATTCCACACCTTACAGACCTTCTCATTTTTATGCGTTGTTAATCTCTCTAAATGTTAATATGATTTCATGCTGTTGAAAGCAAACTCATTGGACAAATGGCACCAATACTAAAGAACAAACATGTATCAATAACTACTAAGAAAGCACTTTACAACACAATCTTCCTACCAACTCTGTGCTACCAATGCCAAACTTGGACAATGACAGAAAAAGAGAAAAGAAAAATCACAACAACAGCCTACCAAGACAGAGATCCAACAGCAGGTTTATCGACCAGGATAATTCTGGGACCGATCCAGTCTATTTAGAATAAGTTCCAACATTATTTAGAATTATCTGGAAATTATGTTGGAGGTGAGTTGAGTTGATCCCTAAGGACAGGCTTCTATCAAATGTGATTCCCAGGTACTGCAGTCTGCTTTCTCTAATCATATTTCTGCCATTTATCGAGAGGCTTGTGAAAGCTTTAACAATCCTATTGTTCAGTGAGCACCACAAGACCTTTATGGGTCTGAGCTGAAACTAAATAAATGTATATGCCGCGGTTGATTCTTTTGTTACAAAGGAACGACGGGACTAGCTTATGGAGCTGGAGGACATCCCAGGCAGTAGGCTGATCACTGTACGATGTGGCGACTTGAATGTACGAAACAGTGACTGGGGCAATACCGGGGAAAACCGACAGGGAAATGCCCTTGCAGAAGCCATGGTGGATTCAGAAGTAGTCTGCATAAACGATGAGAGGTCAACTAGAATGGGGATGAGACCTGGTGATGTTGACACGACTATTGACCTGGCATTTGTTACCAAGTCCGCAGTGAGTGAGTGGCACCTTGCAGTCTTGACAGACCAAAGTATGTGAGTTAGAATGTGGTCAACATTCTATTACAATGCCTGGGCATAGCTTCAGAGAATCATGTGGTGTCCAAACGACATGTTCAGTCGGCAGTATTGAATGTTAAATGGACTATCCTGTGTGATCATGGGAGTGACCATCTATCCTGTTCACTATTGATTTCTAAGTCCAACAAGACCAACGCTGTTAGAGCACCTTGGCCCTTTAAATATGAGAGGGAATACACCCTTATGGGTCGTCTCAGATAGAGGGCATGCAGTGTCACTAGCAGACCTACTTATGTGCAGCCTCCTTGGTGGAACTCTGAGGTAGAACGTGCATGGAAATCCAAGAGAGCAACAGTTAAACAGTACAGAAAGTGCGGCGGACACCCCGAAGATCACAAGACGAAATGGAGAAAGCTTCGCAATAAAAGAAAGCCAAGGTGTAGGAATTTTAATATCTGTGCAACAGAGCCCACAAGAGCGAAAAAGGAACACTTTATGAATGAGATTAGAGGAGGTAAAACACAGGGACATTTCTGCAAATTGCATAGACAGATGGAAAGGAAAGATCGTCCTGCCACAATGGGTACAATATACAGAGATAGCGGTTCGCGTTTGACAATGGACAAAGAGAAAGGGGAAGCTTTCCTGCAGAGATTTAGCACTGAAGGTCAGAACGATGGGGACATCAGAGGCTAAGTTAGAAATCTATCTGGTACCATTAAAGATACCTACTGTGAGGATATCATTCAGCTAGACCAGGGGTCACCAAACTTTTTTCTCGGCGGGCCGTATAACTGAGAAAATGACGAGTGCGGGCCGCATACTCATTGTGTACAATACTTGCGACGGTCTCCGTGGCGAAGGTCTTACAGACGCGGTTCGTAATCCCGTATACCCGCATTCGAAACATAGGTGTGCTCGATTTGGCAGCAGACTGCATTGCGCTGGTCTTTTACAATCTGGTATGGGTGCGGGTCGTTCAGAAAGCAATGGCAAACTACTGAACGTAAACATGCCAAGACATCAACAACAGCTAAAAATGCTGGTGTTGACTGCAAACGCCCTGTAAAGGATATGCAACTAACTTTAACAACACTTGCAAGCCAGAATGAACGCTCTGGGGAAAAAAAGACGAATAACTAAGTTAATCATGGGTGAGTGGCGTGCAATGCATACAAAAAACAAAGGCAGCCAACATATTTATTTACTACAAAAGGTTATCAAAGAAGGCAACGTTAGTAACAAAGATAGTTACATCAGACCTAGTGTACACATATACGCATCTCACAAACTAAGCAGTAAAAAAGGTTAGTGGGATTTGTGAAGTTGATATTTGGCTTTCAAGATTTAATCCATGTTTGGTTTGGAATTGCAGCATCCAATCTAGAAAACTACTTTCAAATGTTCATCAGTCAATGTCGTTCGATATATTGATTTCACATATTTCATTTTTGAAAATGTTTGCTCACAGACATAAGTTGTTCCAAGCACTGATACCATGTTTTTCCATATCCTTTACAGGACATGGCTATCAACATCAGCATCTTTCAGCTGATTGTTGATTTCTTGGCAAGATTACGCTCAGTAGGTTGCTATTGCTTTCTGAGCAACCGGCTCACCTAACCCGTAATTTTCCGACTCGGAGAGAACCGCTACAAATTCTCGCTCACATCACGTTACTTACGATATTACGGAGAAATTCGTGTAATCCCTAGACCAAGGATACCGGCACTGATGCCATACCAGCGGCAGATTACTTCAGTTTCGGAAACTCAACCTCAGCTAAGCAGCGGTACAATTCAACAAGTTTTCCTTCTCTGTACTTCTCTTTCAACAAGTCATTTGCTTGCAAATCAGTGAGCTTCAACTGTAGTTCAACTGGCACATCATCAAGGTTACAATCAAACGGATTCTGGAACAGAAGAATGTTACTTTCAATTCTGTCAAGATCTGAAAATCTCTCCACACAAATGCTTCTTCAAGACACGAATAATTGTTTTTTCGGAAAATCGAGTTTGACATCTTCGGCGATTGTAGGGCAAAACTCTTTGAAACAGTGTAAATGAGAAACGTTTTCTCCTTCCAGTTGTATTACAAACAATGACAGCTTTCTCCGAAATCCTTTTGATGATTCTGTAGAGATCACAGACGGAATTATCCTTTCCCAGAAGTTTCAAATTCAGATCATTCGTGTTTGATGTGATGTCGACCAAAAATGACAACTTTGACAGCCAAGTAGGATCTGGCAGCTGTGGATCAGCTCTATTGTTTTCAGTGAGGAAAACATCTGTTTCTTTTCGGCGCTTGTAAAAACGAAACAGGACTTTACCGCAGCTTGGCCACACTCACATATGTGTGATAAGGCAAGTCACAGAAGTCAGAATCAATTTCTTTAAGAAAAGACTTTATCTGACGGTGATTGAGTGCATGTCCCCGAATGAAGTTCGCAGCAGAAGCGACTGGATTCAGTACACAAGAAGAAGACAAGCAAGTAAGCTGATTGGTAGATATTACCAGTGAGTTGAAATGAACACCTTAAAAGTGTGATAGACATGACAATAACCATGCCATTGTCTTGTAACCTGTCAATATTGTTGTTAAGAATCTCAGGGCGAACACTGTGACATAACGACAGTTTAAGAATGGTCGCTGTGGAATGTGGATTTTAATGTATGAGAATATTGGCTTAGTTATGTCTAGGGGATTTAGGTTTGATTCTCTTTCACTTCTAGAATGCAAGATGATCATGGAATTCTACCATAAACACAAGAAGGGAAATACTTCAATTCTGGTTATATTTGTGTTTATGTGTAATTCTCCATTCCCACTTGTCACCCTGGTAAATTGTATATAGTGCTAGAGGACATTGATTGTTTACAACGTATAAAACAACCACTGTTGAACAAACATCAACATTTTTTAGGGACGTAAACAGCAATATTTTTGGGCAAACAGTTCAGTCATTAAATCAAGATCTGT